>JAWNOX010000160.1:1200000-1782500 GCA_035045555.1 Drosophila fulvimacula | reverse complement strand
TGTCTGTCCGTCTGTCGTAAACCACAAAACCTAGAGATCCGAAATTGTGAATACCATACGCAGTACAAGTTTTTTTTTCGATAACGGGCTCCGAATTATCGCTAAATTTCGATAGATTTGCTTTCATTTATGTGACCCATTAAAGCTAAAGCCTTCAAATTTTTTGTGCTGATAGGTGTAGTGAATGCGGGCATTTTGTAGTTTTTGGATTTTGGATGCCACGCCCCCTTCGACCACAATTTGAAAAACCCGTATATCAAATACTAGAGACTTGTGCTTTGGCAAATAGACACATATGTATGCTATAATCACACTGCGTGATTAAGAAAGTCCATCTAGAAAAAAAGTTATTAAGCATTTAATTTGCCATATCATAGTCATATTGCAGCCCAAGCGCAGTCGCTGCTCATATTACGTTCGTGTGCGTGCGTATGTGTATGTATGTGTTACTTGCAATATATATGTAAAATAATCATAGCATGCTTCCAATATCGGCTATTCGAAGGGTACAGGGTATCTCTTAGTCGAGCAGTCTCGACTAGAGCTTCCTTACTTGTTTTGTTCATTTCTATATCAATTTCTGCTTTATCAGTCTGAAGACTTTCGTCTTCACTGTTGATACCCATATTGATATATGACCGTGAGTCTAAAAACAAAATAGATATGAAACGTGGTATTTATGAATTTAATGTCTATTTATTTGACCATATTTAAATGAGTTTCGTTTTCGATTCTGCGTGTTTTAATAGGGAAAACTATCATAAGAAATAAATAAATTGTTTATTATCATTAGCTTCATTCAAAAACGAATTTCTCGATAACTCACTTCATTTGCTTGTTATCGATGATTATTATGGTTTTTAAAGAATACACATATATTAGCATTTAAAATTTGAGATACCTCTCCCATTTCAGTACGCACTGAAAATCTTAAATCTTAAAAATCTTAATTGAAAAGTGCAAGCCGAGGTGCTATGTAAGCTGCAAAGCTGTCGGGCACATCCGACTTGAGCACTCTTATTATTTATTTTTAATGATAGTTCACACATTTGTTAAGCTCATAATGAGTTAAATAATATCGCACTTATCGAGAAACTCATAATGTAATATATTCAAAGTAATTAAATGACACGAGTCAACACCTACCTCTTATACTAAAATATCAATATAAAAGATGGGAGATTGGAAGAAAATGATAAGAACTATCACTGATAAACATTTTTATCTATGAATATTACATTTAATATTTTAAATGAGCAATCAGAATGGATTGTTATCAACACACTACATAAAGACTGATTTCAAGTTCAACTAATTTATCATTTTTAGTTCGCAAAAAGAATGTTATCAACAACAAGTAAGGAAGCTCTAGTCGAGACTGCTCGACTGTTTAATAACCGTTCTAAATGGACTTTCTTAATCAAATTTTCAGTGTAATTACGGCATTCATATGTGTCTATTTGCCAAAGCACAAGACTCTAGTATTTGATATACGGGTTTTACAAATTGTGGGCGAAGGGGGCGTGGCATCCAAAATCCAAAAACTACAAAATGCCCGTATTCACTACACCTATCTGCACAAAAAATTTGAAGTCTCTAGCTTTAATGGGTCACATAGATGAAAGCAAATTTATCGAAATCTATCGATATTTCGGAAACGGGATGAGTTATCGAAAAAAAAACAAACTTGTACTGCGTATGGTATTCACGAGTATACATGTCAAATTTCATATCTCTAGCTCCTGTGGTTTACGAGATCAGCGCGTTCATACAGACGGACGGACGGACGGACAGGGCTAGTTCGACTCAGCTCGTCGAGCTGATCAAGAATATATACATATACTTTATGGGGTCTGCGACGTCTCCTTCTGCCTGTTACATACATTTTCAATGGGTTCAAGGTATAAAAATATTATCAAACATGTAAGATCACTTTAGCCAAGAGTATCTGACTAGGGGATACACAGAACTCTGCGTAGATTTTCCTACTATATTATTGAACGCTAATTTTATACATATATTATTTACACATACATATATAAATGTATATATACTATATAAGAAGTATTTTTGAATAACGGTTCTAGTTGGAATAAATTTTATTTCAATAATGGCTTATGTATGTCTTTAATAGCCAATGGCAAGTCTTCTATTTAAAATCTTATTTTTTTAATGATGGATGTCATCTAAATTTAGTCTAAGTCACTAACATTTCTTGGTATACGACAACCGCTTAAAAATAATCAAATTAACAATTTTTCTATCTGTGAGATAACTAGCTTAACTTAAAAGCTAAAATCAGTGAGGCGTCTATAATATTTAGCTGTAAGAGTGACACCCACAATTACTAGCGACGCCGAACACGAACTCTTACCGGGCATTGATATGGGAAGTTGCAAGACCCGGAGACAGGTTGACGTTCGGCATGTGAGAATACTCAATGAAGCCCTTAAAGGCCAAGTCAATCATAAATAGCTGCAGCTGAAGGCCAGGCCCTCGACTCTTACAGAGCCATCGCACGCAGGACCCCGAACAAAACCTTGCCGAGTTGTGATGCCACCCACGTATAAATTGAGCACCGTGTCCAATCCTTCGAAAAAATTAATACTTTTTGGCCGATTCCCCAAACGAAAATTAGCTTTTGAATTGGAAATCATTTCACAATCAATTAGACAGAACCTCCGTATGTCGCGTTGATAACAACGTTTACATTCAAATGTTAGATGAAATAAACACAAATAAATAATTATAATAATAATAATAAATTTTGTGCGAGTGTGTGATTTTGTATTACTTTTTGCTAACTTGCTATAAATATTCATATGTAGACATAGTGCAAATAAATTATTCGAGCAAATAGCGACAGTAAACAACTTTCTTACTATGAAAGTAATGTAATGAAGTAATTGTTGCTCGACAGTCGAGTGTCTATTGATTTCATGCCCCAGAAATCAACTTGCAAAGCTTGGTACACACGTTCGACGATGCGTATATGCAACGTTGTAAATGCTGGAAACTTGGTCTTTGACTTTTTGGAATGCTGTTGACGGTTTTGTGTAGGTTTATTGATTTGAAATCAAAAGTTTACTTTGTTTACAAAGCAGACAGATTTCATTTAATTTGATATTCTCGAGAGTGCAATCAAAGCGCAAGAGAACCAGGACCAAGCTGAGTATAAACAAGTAAGGAAGCTCTAGTCGAGACTGCTCGAACCCTTCGAATAGCCGATATTGGAAGCATGCTATGATTATTTTACATATATATTGCAAGCAACACATACACACACATACGCACGCACACGAACGAAATATGAGCACGCGCTCTGCTAACTGAGCAGCGACTGCGCTTGGGCTGCAATATGACTATGATATGGGAAATTAAATATTTAATAACTTTTTTTCTAGATGGACTTTTTTAATCACACAGTTTCACAGTGTGATTATGGCATTCATATGTCTATTTGCCAAAGCACAAGTCTCTAGTATTTGAAATACGGGTTTTACAAATTGTGGGCGAAGGGGCGTGGCATCCAAAACTACAAAATGCCCGCATTCACCACACCTATCTGCACAAGTCTCTAACTTTAATGGGTCACATAAATGAAAAAAAATGTATCGATAATTCGGAAACGGGATGAGTTATCGAAAAAAATCAAACTTATACTGCGTATGGTATTCACGATTATACATGTCACATTTCAGATGTCCAGCTTTTGTGGTTTACGAGATCAGAGCGTTCATATAGATGGACGGATGGACGGACGGACAGACGGACAGGGGGACAGGGCTAGTTCGACTCAGCTAGTCGAGCTGCTCAAGAATATATATACCTAATGCGACGTCTACTTCTGCCTGTTACATACATTTTCACAAAAACATTATACCTTGATTTTCAGGGAATAAAAATATATTATATATTATATATTATATATATATATATATATATATATATATACATATATATATATATATATATATATATATATATATATATATATATATATATATATATATTCAGCAAATGGTTACAGCCAACCAGTAGAATTTGTAAATGATAAAATGCAGATGCTTTTGGAATAACTTTACAGGCTGCTTGTTGTCACATTTTCCATTTTAATTCATTACAAATAAGCAATAATTACATGACCAAAAGCGAGCTGGACTCCATACAAAACCAATTCAAAAGCTAATTTTAATTTTAAATATATATATATATATACTAACTAAAGAGCAATGCAACCTGTTCATTTCTAATTTCTAAAAGAATTTCTTATTTGTTGTTCATGTATTTATCTAAAAAGCTTAGCTCTAGACATTGTTTTGTACACATCCCGATTAAATTTGTAATGCATTTTCCTTTTTCCTTTAGCTTCCAAAACTAATGCACCAAATGTCAAAAATCTGAGGAGGAGAGCAGACGAGTTAGTGAGAGGAAAGTGGCTTAAGCTGCCATAACAATTGCATGTCAGCCTCCCACTGCTTGCCCCTTTCTCTCAGGCCTTGTAACTTGCCACGTGCCTCGCCCAGACATAAATTAGCCAGGCAGTTAAGTAAAGCCTGTATGTCTGTATATGTGGCAATTTAGTGCTGACATTTATGTGAAATGCCCAGTAAAGTGGTTCATGGCCAAACTGATTGATGTCGCCGTCAAACGCCTCTCATTGCCACCCAGCAGCCCATTCAGGAGACATTTGCATAGCGAAATCTGAAATCTGAAATCTGAGAGATTATCTTCACAATATGAGTTACTTCAAATATTAAGTACTAGAAAGGGCATTCGTGTCCGTTGTACGCATTTGAAATTTTAAATTATTCGCGCGCCCTTTATATTAGCATTTTATATTCATATTTGTTCCCAATTATGAACAATCCTTTTTCTAGAAAGCCCAGAATCCCTTTCGTCCTTTGGTGTTGTCAGACCCTCCCGCAGAGTTATTATAACAGGCACAAACTGACATCAAAAGGTCTTTGATGAACTACATACGCTAAATGTTTCCCGTTAGTAATTTCAATTTCAATTTTTATTCCCTGTGTGTGAAACTAAAGGAGTATATTGGTTGGACGCACCTGTCTAAATAAATGAAATGTTCTGCGATATTGCGTGTTAAGAGTGGAATTTGAACATGAAGAAAATCGGTATGTGGTATGATAATCAAACTGTGTATACCAAACGTAGTTCGAGTTTGTGGTACAATTTCGATAACTATTTCCTTTTTATTTATTATCGATAAAAGTCGGAAAATGGACTACAGTTATAGTATAAGGTTAAGATATTAGATTTAAAACTGACAGTGTAAATATGTGTGATGAATACAAAGATTGCGTTATTTTTGGATTATGAATATTATCCCCACTTCACCCAAAATTAGCAGCAAAACCTATTTTAAACATTGAAGAGTTATGCTTGAGCAAGTAGACACATATAAATGACATTCTCACGTTGTGAAATATATAGTTTTGACGGTGTACAAAAAAAAAAAAAATAAATAGGATAAAAGCTAATTCACTTGATATTAAGTATAACTACAATAAAATTTTTATTTATTAGTCATTAAATCCCATCACTTCAATGCAGCGCCAAATATTTAGTGCTATCTGTTAACATATATATACTCTGGTGTTCAGGGTATCCTAGAAATTAAACAAATGCTTTTGCCGACTTCAACGCTACTGTCACTGCTGTCGCTGTTCACTGCTGCGTTGCGGGCAACATTAGGTGCAGATGTAACCGACATTCGCAAGTGTTCAAATGCAACGGGGCATAAAACGACAGTGATACAAAATAAAGAGCAAGCGACACCAACTGTGGCTAATGCTGAAGCAAAAGCTTCCAAATAAAACATACATAAATTTATGACTCGGGAATTCGTTCGAAAATGGAAGAACCCTTCATCTTTATCACTAAAATAGTATATATATTATATATGAATGTATAAATACTAGGTGTTCTATTTTATTTTATAATGTATCCACCACAAGAAAAACCCGTATCTTTCGAATTCATATACCCTGAAATGCAAGGCCTACAGGGTGTAGATGCTGCAAAAAAGGAAAATGCGATTTTCTCAGCAGCAAAGTTTCACGTAGAGCTCGCGCACAGTTTGTATGTGTATATGACGTCCTCTATAGAGAGAAAAGTATATGTATACAAACATATACATTATATATACGTACACGTATACGTATATATATAGACCTTAAGGCTGTTGGCCTGGTTAAGGACTAAGCAGCTGGCAAACTAAGGAACTGAGCAACTCAAGCTCTTCAGAGCTGGAGAAAAGTTCATGCAACTGCTGATGTCCATGCTAAGGATACAAAGGATAAACTTTTTACTTGCAAGTAATATTAATATTATTAAGCATTAAGCACCCAACTTCTTCAGTGAACCAGTGAAGCTCATAAGAAAAACAGTGCTGCCAAAGCATAATGGGATATAATATAAAAATTAGTAAATAAATTTTAGCAAGAGTGCTCTGGTTAAGATTGCTCGACTAGGAGTTACCCTGAAACCTCGGAAGACCCATTATTCCATTATTCCGAAAATTCTACGTTTCTTTTATATATACATTACCAGCAAGCCATACAAACTTACTCACACATACGCACGCATTCGTACACGCACACGCACGCATAAACAACAGCTCTGCGAGCTGCGTAGCTTACGCAATATGCTATGTTATGGGAAATTAAATGCCTAATAACTTTTTTGTAGATGGACTTTCTTAATCAAATGATAATATCATTTCTATGTGCATTTGATAAAATACAAGTCCTAGAGACGACATCCTAGATGATTTTAAATCGTTTTTTTTTTTTTAAATTTGGAGCAAAAGGGTATCTTAATTTTAACAAAAATTAAAATAGTCAAAAAAAAAAAAGGTTTGAAGACTCTTACACATTAAAACGGCAAAAGTTATTGATTTTCTTAAGCAAACTCGATCTGCGCGTACTGTACAGGAGCATACAAATGTCGTCTTAAGTCTTCTAAGTTCTGAGATCGATGCGTTTACATATAAGGACGGACAGACACACATGGCTATATCGAAAAATTCAAAAGATAATTTTCTGCGCGTGAGATAAGATCTTTATACTCATTCACAAAGTGAGAGTGTACTCGTGTAGACTCTCGTCAGATAAAGTATCAAGATGTTCCCGATACGCCCACAATACCCTGTAATTTTCGCATTTTTTTATTGTAAGCGTCCAAGATTCACAGTTGACCAAAAATGATATGTCTACGCCCCCTGGGAGCTTGGCAAACGACAAAGAAGAAAACCCCTTTTTTTTTATCTATAAACACACAATTTATTGACTTGTTGGGCTTTTACCACCGTAATTGAGTTGGTAAATATGATAAATGCAAAAAAAATATATTTTAACACAATAAAATGAAGAAATAAAAGAAAAGCAGACATAGAAAAACCGAGATTCAAACCTCCTTGTACTTGTACGAGCCAGAATTCGTCATCTCTACCACGACGCCATCACTTTGCTTGTCAAACTAATAATAAATAAAATGTGTACAAAAAACCGCTTTGCAGCCAAGCACATTTGTCAATTGCCTAAACGCTTTGTTGAATAACTTCTGCGTTACTTACGGATTTTAATGAAATTTGCAGCATATTATATATATATATATCAAAATTGCATTAAATACATATGGCATAATTAGGGGTGTGGCAAATTGGTAAATTCGTATCTTGGAGTGTTTTGGAACTGGGTGCTGAGTGTGACTGAGTATTTCGCAGTCGGTAGCGCCCGACTGCAACGTTTTTACTTGTTTTGAATTCGTCTTGTTCAATGGGTTTACGTACTAAATAAACTGTAAAAATTTCGAATAAGTCAAGCGTGAATACAATATGAAAAACCTTCAAATATGAAATTTAGCAATGTCATCCGTTAAGCTCGATAGGAATACAGTGCATTACTTCAAGTCTAGAGGCAATGCAATATAAGCAACCCACTGTGCGACCATCGCACGGTCACGATTCTATAAACAGTTAGCTAAAACAACTGCAGCAGGGAATAAATTATGCAAGATTGGCTACGAGCATACAGAAGCAAACTGACAAGAACTATGAGGGTGCGTGAGCGTGTGTGCACAGCTTTCAGTCATCTTTTGCCACTTTTATTTGCATAAGCAAAAAGTTGCGCGGAATATTGTAGCGCTCGCTCGTTGCCTGCATTTGTCATCATTTCCCATTCTCAATGGGTTCAGTAACAAAGCGGGGATGCCCAACTATCAGCTAATGTGAACTACGCCCGGATCGGCTCTTTTTATACCCTGAACCCATTGAAAATGGGAAATCAGGGTATAATGCTTTTGTGAACATGTACGTAAATGTATGTAAAATACAAATGCCATAATCACACTGTGAAAATTTGATGAAGAAATTCCACCTAGAAAAAAAGTTATTAAGCATTTACTTTCCCATGTCATAGGCATATTGCAGCCCACGCGCAGTCGCTGCTCAGTTAGCAGAGCGCGTGCTCATATTACGTTCGTGTTCGTGCGTATGTGTGTGTATGTATTGCCTGCAATATATATGTAAAATAATCATAGCATGCTTCGAATATCGGCTATTCGAAGGGTTCAGGGTATCTCTTAGTCGAGAGGTCTCGACTAGAGCTTCCTTACTTGTTATACCCTGAACCCATTAAAAATTGGTAATCAGGGTATAACGGTTTTGTTGCAGCCCAAATGTATGTAACAGGCAGAAGGAGGCGTGGCAGACCCCATAAAGTATATATATTCTTGATCAGGACGACTGTCTGTCTGTCTGTCCGTCTCCCCGTCTGTCCGTCCGTCCGTCTGTCCGTATGTTTGAACGCGTAGATCTCAGAACCTATAATAGCTAGAGACTTGATTTATCACGCGCAGGTCGAGTTTGTTTTAGTTTTAAATATTCGACAACTTTTCTCGTTTTTTTATCGATTAAAAACGAAATCGATTTTCAGTTTTAAAATGATATCTTCTACATCTTTATAGATAGAGACTCTAAATCTTGTATTTAGCTTAATGGGACTTTTATACAATTTTGATTTTTGTTTTTGTTATGCATACCACGCCCCCTTCGCCCAAATTTCCAAATCACGTATTTCAAATACTAGAGACTTGTGCTTTTGCACATACACACATATGAATGATATAATTACGCTGCGCAAGTCTACAAAAGCATTAAGCATTTAGTTTCCCACAACATGCACATATTGGCGCAGCGCAGTCGCTGAGCAAACTGCGCAGTTAGCAGAGCGTATGCGTGTGTATGTATGCGTTGCTTGCAATATATGTACATACATATGTATGTACGTATGTATGTATATATAAAATAATTATAACATAGATATAATTTAAATAAACTCAATATAATATATAGATGAAATCTATTATGTTATTAAACAAAACGTTTACCAAACGTTTGCGTACACACGCGCGTGGCAACAGCAGCAGAAGCATCTAGAAACAAAGACAAATTGGGGATGAATTTTATGCAGAAGTTCAGCAGCTCAGTAGCAGTAGCTCAGTAGCTCAATAATTATACTTAGGAATTCGCTACCACATGATAATGTAGTGCAACGGCTCTGTCGCACTGTCGCGCGGATCGACGACCTGGAGACTCGAGTTCGATTATCAAAGCTGCTCTCGTCGTCAAAACTCTTTTTATGCAAGTTACTTATTTTTATTTTTTAATTTAATTTAAAATTATATGCAAACTTTGAAGTGCATTTAAAACCGCCGATAGGCGTAGTTTAGGGTATTTCCTCGTCGGGCACATACACTGGGGGTACACACATACACACACACATACACCCACATAGCCACAATGTTTTTGTTGCTAGTGACAATTAATGAGATGTGAAGAAGGTGCTGCGCGAGCGATTCGTAATGCAGCAAGTTTTACTGTTGGATATTTGGCATTTTGATGCAGCGAACTGTAAAATTTTCCAATTTGTAAAAACTTGGCTTTCCTTTCCTCTCAGTTTCCTAATTGCACTCAATTTCACAGCAATTAGATAGATCAAAATGCAAATGCACAAATGGCTTCGCAATGGATAGATAGCTAGTGAGCTTAATAAGAAATCGATAAATTTAATTAATGTGTTTTATTATGAAAACTCTGTTTATTGGTGAGATATAAAACTTGTCTCCATTTCCCCTCAAATCTTCTACCATGCTCATTGGGGAACTGCTTGAGCTTGGAACAGAGTATTACGCAGTCGTTAATTATCTTATTTACGTATTATTTTTATGTATTTTATTCGCCCGCTTATACTCGCTCGGCAGCCTAATTAAGAACTTTTATAACGAGATAGTGAAATTGAGAAAAAAAAAGTAGAGATTAATGTTCGTGTGTGTGTGTGTGTGTGTGTGTGTGTGTGTGTGTGTGTGTGTGTGTGTGTGTGTGTGTGTGTGTGTGTGTGTGTGTGTGTTTTTTTTTTTTTTTTTTTTTTTTTTTTTGTATTCATTTTTATTATTCAATTAGTAGTTTAAGTTATAAGCAGTTGAACTTAAACTTAGGTATATAATTTTAGTTTTAATTTAGTTCAGTTCAAGGATAGCGCATAGTGCTTGCGGGACGGCCGTAAAGCATTGCTTCGCAAGCGCTTTGGGCTACCTTAAACTTCAGAATCTTGCCGTCTGCTTTGTTCGATTCTGCGCAGCTCCATCATGACTGAGGCAGCGAATGAGCTTATTAGCTTCCACGCTGTCTCAGTTTCAAGCATCGTCTCAACCAGATTATCCGCTCTGATTGAGCGACCCACAGCTGCTTCTAATCGCCGCCTCTCCTCCAGGAAGCGTCCGCACTCGAAGATCACATGCTTGGCGTCTTCGATCAGTCCTCCAGCGCACCACGAGCACTCGTCAGTATCCTCATGGCCGAACCTCTTCAGGTAACTCCGGAAGCATCCATGTCCAGACAGAATCTGCGAGAGATAGAAATTAACTTCGCCATGCTTACGATTGACCCAGGGTTCAAGCTCCGGTATGAGCACATGTGTCCATCGTCCTTTCGTCGAATTATTCCACCTTCTCTGCCAACGTGATATGCTGTTCGCCCTGATTATGTTGTGCGAGCCATGTACAGGATCTTGCATTGTACTCCGCTCCACAACTTCGGCGACCAAGTCCTCCAGAGGAAGCATTCCGGCTATGACGAGTGCCGCGTCATCAGAGACTGTCCGGAAGGAACAGCTGACTCGGATTGCGCTTAGTCGGTAGGTGCCACGTAGACCTCGGCTGTAGCTGGGAGTGGCCATTGCTCTTGACCAGATTGGAGCTGCGTATAGAATAACGGACCTCATGACGCTCATCAGAAGAAGGCGTCTTTGTTGTTTTGGTCCCCGCGTGTTCAGCATGATGCGAGAAAGAGCTCTACAGGAATCGGCTGCTCTTTTCTGCACATACTCCAAATGCTCGCGGAAAGTCAATCTGGTGTCTATCATGACTCCAAGATACTTAATTGCCCTCTTTGATGTTATGGTGATGTTGCCAATCATCACATTGGCCGTCTCCACTTTCTTGCGACTGCTGACAAGAACGACCTCCGTTTTATGTGCAGCTAAATCGAGTCCAGCTCCTGTCAGCCAGTCACGAATGCGGTTGATACTAGCACTGCACATATCCTCTGTGTCCTTGAGCTCCTTTCCAATGGCTACGACGGCTACATCGTCAGCAAAGCCAATGGAATGCGCACCTGCTGGAAGTTCCAGGCGCAGTACACCGTCGTACATAGTATTCCATAGGAGAGGCCCCAGAACCGATCCTTGGGGGACTCCGGCTGACACTATGTGTACTTGGGGGCCCTCATTCGTGTTGTACATCAGTCTTCTTCCCCTAAAGTAGCTCTTTATTATCTCTTTAAGATATTTAGGGATATTATATTGTGTCAGTGCTTCAAGTATCAGTGTGTGTGTGTGTGTGTGTGTGTGTGTGTGTGTGTGTGTGTGTGTGTGTGTGTGTGTGTGTGTGTGTGTGTGTGTGTGTGTGTGTGTGTGTGTGTGTGTGTGTGTGTGTGTGTGTGTGTGTGTGTGTGTGTGTGTGTGTGTGTCTGGAGGAGGGCAAGTATGTGCGTGGGTGTGTATGTGCACATGTACTCGATTATATAAGAGCAACTGGGCTCAGTGTCATGACATCGTCAACTCATTACAGGAAGCAGCAGGAAGCTGCCTGAACTCTATGGCAGCAGACGGAAGCAGAGGAAACTGCAGCGCTCGATTATGTCATTCGACCGACCTACCCCGCCGACCCGACCCAACCCAACAGCCTGGGAGACTGGCAACTCGACAGCAGGCTGATATTTGTTATATAGCCATAATGCATGTCATATCAGCAGCATCAACAAGCACTACAACAACTCACAGTCTCAAGTTGTTTGTTGTGCTTAAAAGCCAGCACTCCAAATGAGTACACTGTTAGTAAGGGAGTCTCATCTGCATACTCTAAGCCTTTATAAATTATACAGCCCATAATTACAAAACATAATTTATTAATTTTTAGCAGAGGCAGCACTTTAACTACAACACGTCAGGAATTATTGAATTCGCAGTACCGATTCTGATCAAAATCAACCCAAGTTTCAATTTTACTTTAAATAGTTGGTTCATAAAAGCGAGCACGTTCTTTGATCGGCTCACGTTTTTAAGTAAGTCTAATTCGATTCGAATATGGGAATTGGTATTGCAATTGGGTGGCAGATTCTATCAACTTACTCTCACAGTTGTTCCTCTTTGGCTGTTGTGCTCTATTAGCAAGCAAATTAACAATGCATGCTCGATCTACTGCAATACGCAATAATTGTGGTTATTTTGGCATGGACAGTGATTTGTGCTGACAAATTATGCACATTTGTTTTTACAAGCTTGTTAAGCGATAGCAACTGGAGCCAAAAGATGTCAATGCGATGCCCGGCAAGCAAACAAAATAAACTCATATTGCGTGACAGGATGTTGCCGCGCAAGTATGTGTGAGTGAATATGTGTGCTGAATGTGCCACAGTCATGTATGTGTGCGTCACTTGCCTTGCGACAGAGCTTTATTTATGCGAGTGCATTTTTATTTAAATTTAATTGACAGTTGTTTCTGCTTGGCCTTTGTTTATTGCCTACCAATAATTGCGATGATGTCAGTTTTTGTCTTTATTGGCGATTTATTTCTGCATGTTTATGCCTTGGCGGCTATGAAGCCATGCCAACAATGCTTAGATTATGACTCAGTTGACAAGTATCCAACAATGTGCGTAAAAAGTCGCTTTCCGCGCAGTTGCTGCGACCATGCGAATAATTCAAATATTTTGCAAAGCTCAAATGATCCTGTGAAACAATTGCATTTTCCTGATATCTGGAAACATACGTTTAACGTTACGTTACATTAGGCAAGGAAGGTTATGTGCACCATTACAGATACTTAAAGTATAACGTATACTCAACGTTAACAAATGTTAACAGCAGAGCTGTAAACGGCAGATGGGACCAATGAAAGTTATCAAAGATGGAATATAACAAGGGATCTCACTCACATAACGGAAAGTTATTTTAATCATACCACAAATTGAACTTAGCTCAATTTCTGTGATATAGTATTCTACAGCTTTTATAATTATATAGAAATCGGATAGTAAATATTGGACTATGTGTGGAAATATTGATTTTTATTATCTTCGCCTTCATCCGAATACGGCCAAAGGCGACAGTAACAGCAACTAAAATGGATACCAAAACAGAAGCTTTTTAGATAATGCGCTGGCAAACACGCATGGCACGGCCAAAACTCGGGCAGCATATAACATTTTCTAATTGAGGCTGCCGCAGGTTTTGGTGTCGTGATAAATTCAAATGCCGCTGCGTTGCATTTAGAGTCAATTGCTTCAATTGCATTGCATGACTCAACAGCCATACCACAATAGCCCGTCAGGGTTGCCAGCCAGTCAACCCACAACCCACCACCTGGCGCACACACGTGCCAGTGCCCTCGCAGAGACTGCCCCGAAGACGGCCAAACGTGTCCTTGAGCGCACTTTTCTGCCACTTACGTTCTATTTGTAATTTTAACGAGCTTCCCGCCTTTCTTTTTCCCTGCATTCCATACCCATTGAAAATGTCAAGGACGGGCATAAAGGTTCAGGTGTGCATACGACAAGATCAACCCAAATTTCTGGCATTAGTTTTAATTTGTAATTCTAGTTCGAACGCGATAGTTTTCGATTTAAAAAAAAAACCGTGACAATTTAATGACTTGCAAACTGTGATGTATTGACCTATGTATGTAATTTGCATACTGTTGCACAAGAGTAACTCCTAACTAGCGAATGACAGAGCTAACAAAATACCGAATGAAGAATCTCAGAATAATCTCTAATAAGATAATAATAGTATAATAATAATAGGAAATAGACCAATATATGATGATATATTCGCTAACGCTTACTTTTTAAAGCCTCTTTATTTACAGGGTATGTTTGAGTCGGAACCAAAGATTTGTGCAAGTCAACTTGTTGTTGGGTTGCTGTTTTGCTTACTGTTTGCAAAGCCCAACGAGTGTCGAGCACTTGTGCAACATTTTGATGCACAAACTCTAAGACCCGGCTTACACTGTATTTGTTGCAATTTTTCCTTTCGACTTGTACGTTTTTGTGCTGCGCGCCTCAAAAGAAAATGAATTTCCTTCAGCATTTCCTTGTCTTACTATGCATTTCAGAAGATTCGACAGAAAGCCACTTGCATATTTTTTTCAGCATGTGCAACAATTTCCGACGGAAGCGTGCAAAACTTTCACAGGTATTTAAGTGTGCCCTGTGGCCCCTTATTGGGTAACTTCCTCGGTTTCTCTCAATTATATAAGCCTTAGCTACTTTGGCCATTTTGAGCTTTCACCACAGTTCTTGATATGCGCTACAGCCACAAGGAGAGAATGTAGAAGAATAAAACCTGTAAGTAGCGCGATATAAGTAAATATCTCTTCTCATATATAGTAAAAGTATG
Organism: Drosophila fulvimacula; assembly: GCA_035045555.1. Lineage (NCBI taxonomy): Eukaryota > Metazoa > Arthropoda > Insecta > Diptera > Drosophilidae > Drosophila > Drosophila fulvimacula. The sequence goes on along the minus strand of JAWNOX010000160.1, from coordinate 1,767,522 downwards.
GAAGACACAGTTTTTACCGATTTACTACGCTCCCGTAGGCGTAGATACATCTGTCATATATGTATAAACTAAACCCATTGAAAATGGCAAAACAACTATAATGATTGTTTTTAAATGAATGTCGCAAAAGGGAAAGTGGCAGACCCATATTCAATTATCAACCCGAGAGACTGAGTCGATTTAGCCCTATCCAACCCTCCCGAAAATCCGTTTTAAAATTATATCCATGAAATGTTTGAAGCTAGCTATGTTGTTTTTGCTAAATTTTGGATAGCACTTCCCGTTCGCCCGAAATATTTCAAACACGTATGTACGCATACATATAAAAACATTATCCCGCTCTGAAAACTTAATTAAGAAAGTCCATCTACAATATAGTTATTAAAGTCGCTGAGCAACTCCTAGTCGGGCAACCTCGACTAGAGCTTACTTACTGGTTTTATTTATATATACAGTTAAGTTTCTTTAATGAATTTATTTTGTAAGTTTCCAACAAAAATCGTAAATTGAATTGAAACAATTAGGGTATATATAATTAAGATATATGTATCTATATATAAAATATCATTTTCACCTAGTGTTGAGGAAGGACCTAGGGAAACAGGAATGCTTGAGGTCACTCGTAAGTGAACTAATTTTGAAGTTTCTATATCTAAAACTTTATTAAATAAACGCTCTACTGGTTTTCTGCTCCTGAGGGCGAGTAATATCTGTTGGATCTTAGGTTGTACAAATTTAAAAAATTTCTCAAGTTTTAGTGATGAAGATATTACGATATAAGATGTGTACGACTTGCGATGTATTTCATTTTCACGGACTAGCTCTAAGAAGAAGATACAGTTTTACCCGATTTACTAATGGTATACCAATATATATATATTTGATTTGAAGCGAAGACGGCAAATATAATTTTATAACAGAATTTTTATTTTCGTTTTCAATTCACAATATTAAAAGGGGAATAGCTATCGAAATTTTAAAACAAACTCGATCTGCGCGTGCTAAATAGAACTCTTAATTCTGCGATCTAAGATGGCCACGTTCACAAATACGGATGGACGGACATGACTATACCGACTCAGCTCATCAAGAATATACATAATTTATGGGCTCAACCACCTCCTTCTGACTGTTAAATGCATTGCAAAACTATTATACCCTGTTTCCCGTTTTCAATGGGTTCAGGGTATATAAAGGAAAACAAATACGTCATCCTTAACTTTATTCCATATGTGTGTATATTTTTACACGGACTTCCATACGCGGTCGTATTTAGCATACGACTGTCGTGTTTGACATGAAATACGATTTCGCATTTACCTTACACCAGTTTGCTTTTAGTAGCAGCAACTCCTTCCACGAGCCTTATTATGTAGGCATTCCACTCTAATAATTTATGATGACAACCCTCAGCGTAGCAAATAGTTTGTTTCACGTTACAATTTCCAAACATAATTAAAAGTCAGACTTTGCTCGAGTCCAGAAAATCCGGTTGAAAGGAAAAATCCGCGATATAGAGTCTCAAAGGAAATGGACAACTAAAGATGACATACTCCACTAACAGTTAGTCACATTTTCAACATTTCACAATTGCCAACCTGTACAATATCAAAATGAACTATTCAGGAATTTGGGACTCAATGACTCAAAATTACACGAAACGAATTATTCCAATCATTTTTTTTATTTTAGTTTTTGGTTTTTTATATTTTACATGAATTCAAACCTAAGACTCGGAATAGAATTTCTCCAGTGTCTTTAAATCCCGTTTCGGTTCAACCTTCATCTGAGGCTGTATCAAAACACTAAGTCTCTTTCCATCTTTTCCGCAGCTATCTATTATTTATCAAAATGTTCGAGGCCTTAATTCTAAATTAAAAAATCTATTTCTGCATAGCTGTAGTGTCCAATCTGAACTTATAGCCCTCACTGAAACGTGGTTAAGCCAAAATGTTTATAATAGTGAGGTTTTTTCAAATAATTTCACTATTTATAGACTTGATCGCGCGTCTCGTAGAGGTGGTGGTGTTTTCATAGCTGTTAAATCCCATTTCCTCTCTGAATCTTTTACATTCTCATCCATTCACAATGTTGAGATTATTGGAGTTAAAATAACTTTTCAGTCTTGTTCCCTATACGTTACTTGTTCATATATTCCTCCCTCTTCCGATTTACAAGTTTATAGTCATCATATATCTTGTATTAAAGAAATGTATGAATATGTTCAAGATAATGACTTATTTCTTGTGTTGGGTGATTTTAATATACCTAACACTTTTTGGGCCTCATTTCCTAATTCGAATTATCTTATTCCAACAATTGATCATTATTTTTTTGATGAATTGTTTAATCTTTCTATGTATCAGATGAACTCAATTTCTAATCATTTAAATCGTTCTCTTGATCTTGTTTTTACTAATGATGACGCCAGCATTAATGTTTTAAGATCATCCCCCTTTTGTATACCTGAGGATTTATATCATCCAACATTAGAGGTTTTAATACCTATTTACTGTCCACCAATTCTTACGCCCTCGTCATCTAAAAAGCGGCGTTGTTTTAATAAATGTAATTTTGTTTTGCTTAATGATCTCATTAATGCAACAGATTGGGCTCCTTTATATGAGGCAGTTGATGTAAACTTAGCAGTTTCAACATTCTACAATACTTTAAATGCTATTCTAGACAAGTGCGTTCCTAAGTGTCTTCCCAAATCTCTTTCTAATAAACCTCCCTGGTTCACTTCGACTCTTTCAACTCTAAAAAATTTTAAATCTAAATGTTTTAAAAAGTTCAAAAAGTCGGGTTCGATCGTTGATTGGTCTAAATACTCCTTAGCTAAGGCCAATTTCAATATTTTAAACTCTCGTTGTTATGAGAATTACCTTATACGCTGTAAAAGGCAGTTTGCTCGTGATCCCAAAAGATTTTATTCATTTGTAAATTTGAAGCGCAAATCTTCTGGGTTTCCATCCTCGTTTTTCCTAGGTTGTGACAGTACTTGCAATGATCAAGATACCTCAGATCTATTTGCAAAGTTCTTCCAATCCACTTATTCAACTGCCATTTCTGAAACCAATTCTTTTCCAATTTTAAATTCTGAAATTAATGGAAATGCTATTATGGTTTCTAATATTTCTCCTGTCTCTCTTTTATCCGCTATGCGTACGTTGAAATCGTCGTTCTCTCCGGGGGCGGATGGTATTCCTAGTTGTGTGATTAAAGAATGCAGTGCTTCTTTGTGGTCACCTTTATTAAAACTGTTTAATTTGTCTCTTGATACCTCGGTATTTCCTTCAATTTGGAAAGAATCATTTATTATTCCTCTGTATAAAAAAGGAGGAAGATCTGATATTTCAAATTACAGAGGCATTGCCAAGCTTTCTGCTATTCCGAAGTTATTTGAAAAAATTATAACTTCTAATTTACAGCACTTTTGTAAATCCATTATTTTCACCATCGCAGCATGGTTTTGTTCAGAATCGATCAACCTCTACGAACTTATTAGAATTTTCATCCCTAGTCAATGAAAGCTTTTTAAAGAAAATACAAACAGATGTTATATACACTGATTTCAGTAAGGCATTTGACTCTGTTCAGCATGACATCTTGCTTCAAAAGCTTGACCATTTGGGATTTTCTCCTAAACTTCTATTTTGGATTGCTTCCTATTTAAAGGGTAGAACCCAAAGAGTTCTGTTGAGAACATCTATTTCGAAGGTCATATTTGTCTCTTCGGGTGTTCCTCAGGGTATTCACTTGGGCCCTCCACTTTTTTCCCTTTTTACTCTAGAATATTCATGTATGCAGATGACGTAAAACTCTATCTCTCATACAAGAACTCAATAGATCATCTACGCCTACAGGATGATCTAATATCCTTTCAAAATTGGTGTAAAGCTAATCAGTAGTAGGCTTCTTCTTTTGAATCTTCCATCGTTAATCAATCGTAGAATAGTCTTGGGTATTACTTTTCTACATAAGTTAACGGTAATATTGATTCGCCTTCTCTTCTATTTCAAGTCAACTTCCTAGTTCCTTCCCGTGCTTCTCGTCACTTCTGTCCTCTTTATTTACCTATATGTAACTGTAACTATTCCTTATACAGTGCGTTTCGTGTTCTATGTACTAAGTACAATACTTATTTTCATGTATTTAGTTCTGAACTCTCTCTTTCCTTAATAAAATCTTCTCTTTTAGCATATTTCAGAGAAATCACACACACACCACAGTTGTGAGAATGCACCTATCCAATTCTCCTTACTTGTGTAGTGATTTCTCTTATCGTATTTTACTTTTTAAGATTTTTATTTTTTCTTATATTTTTATAACCTTTTTTTAACTTCTTCTATCTTGCTTAGTTTCAATGATATCACTAACCATATCTGGCTGTGATTTGGGGCATAGCTCGTCGGACCGGCAAATAAAACACCCCCATCGGGTTGGTGATATCATTGCTATATATTGTTAGTATTAGGCTTTTTCTTTTCCCTGTTTCTGTTTATAATTTTAATTTTGTAATTTTATAATTTGACTCACGAATGTTGTCAATTTCTTTATATAAATAAATAAATAAATAAATATTAATATGTTATGTAATCTTTTATTTGCAACTGCCTCTAATGATATCAAGTGACTTATTTCAAGCCTCTAGCTATATATATATATATATATATATATATATATATATATATATATATATATATATATCATAATTTAAGATACACCATTTGCAAATAATTTAGGCAGATCAGGCAAGTCGTAGAGTTCCTAAGATATGATATGAAGCACCACATCTTCGTAAATAACCTTAAAAATAATTTTGTTTACCTTCTAGATCCAAACATATATTTTGTTCAACTACAATTGTCAAATATGTCAGACATATTTAGGGAAATATTAAATACAATGGATATTTTCATTTTATTTTCTTTTACCAATTTTGCAATTGCAAATGTTATCTTACAAATTTTAAATCCAAATTATGAATGGTACGTAGATTTATTGCAAAAAGGCAGCGTTTAATACAATGGAAGATACCAAACTACCCATTTGGCAAAAGAGGTGCACAAGAGGTGAATACCAACATATATATATATATATATATATATATATATATATATATATATATATATATATATACATATATGTATATGTATGTATATAGACCAATATATTTGTTAATGTAAATATTGTGTTACTTTTGAACCCGCCCACCCGTCTAGGCTGTCTCCTGCCAATGCGCTACGTTGTCAGTACAATGGGCTTCTTTGCCCTAATCTGCGCCTTTACAAATCGTGTATCAATTGCACATGTTATACTTGAACTAGTTGTATATAAAAATCGAACGGATTTGGTTGAAACAGTAGGTAACGGTGTATGTACACCCAAAGAAGCAGTGATCATGGAAAGAATGAAAGTATGTTAAGTGAATCTGATTACCGTTCAGTAAATATATAATTTAAGTGCACCACGATCATAGCAAAGACAAAAACACGAATGGTCGCAAGAGCTACAGGGCTTCATTTTGGGTAGTTTTTATATCGGTTACTTAATCGGTCATCTCCCCGGTGGTATACTGGCTCATAGATTCGGAGCCAAATACGTCTTAGGCATCTCTATGATGTTCTCCGCCCTGTGCACTATCTTCACTCCTGTTGCCATCGACTGTTTCCACGAAAAGGGCCTGATAGCTATGCGTATCTTAATGGGAATCGCTCAAGGGCCAATTTTTCCAGCTCTCGCCACGCTACTCTCCCATTGGGTCCCCACAAAGGAGCACTCAATATTAGGCGCTTTCTGTTACAGCGGAGTAAGCGCCGGCACAGTCGCTAGCAACCTTGGCTCTGGATTCATGATACACTATCTTCCTTGGGGGATGTGCCTCATTGTTTTTGGTACAACAACTATGTTCTGGACGATAGTATTTGTGAGTATAAATGAATGTATATTTACAACCTAAGCCACTTTAATTATATTTAGTATAGGTCTTAATATGCTCTAGCACTCCTAACGAGCACCTGTGCATCAAAGCAGGAGAGAAGGCTTACCTGAAGGAACACATACCAATACAGACAGAGAAGCTGTCAATACCCTGGAAGGATATTTTGTTAAGCAAAGAGTTGCTTGCATTAGCCATCTCCCAAATGGGCCACGACTGGGGCTTCTTCGTTATTGTCAGCTACCTGCCCAAATATATGGGTGACGTCCTTCAGCTATCTATACTCTCGAATGGCATTGCTACCTGCTTACCATTCATTGCATTGTGGCTTAGCACGCTCATTTGCGGGTTTCTGGCCGATTGGCTAATACGTACCAGACGAATGTCGATCAAAGTGGAACGAAAAGTATTCACGCTCATCAGTAAGTTTACCGTGGGTGCTCTCACAAGGTCGAGCTTATAATGTTATGCACTTAGGCGCTTTTGCACCGGGAGTCTTTATGATCATAGCCTCTTATGCGGAATGCAATAAGAATTTGGCTGTAGTATTTTTTACACTTTCGCTGTTTTCTATGGGTCCATTCTATGCAGGCCAAAAGCTAACACCCATGGACATGTCACCCACTTATTCGGGAACTCTTATGGCCATCTGTAATGGTTTTGGTTCAATTGCCGGCTTGGCATGCCCGGCCATCATTGGTATCATGACACCCAACGTAAGTTAAATTGACATATACCTATATATATATATATATATATATATATATATATATATATATATATATATATATATATATATATATATATATATATATATATGGAGCGACACAGAGTGGGCCGAATAACCGTTTAACTATCTCCTTACAGACAACATTGACGCAATGGCGTGGAACATTCTGGCTCAGCTTTTTTATATTGGTTTTTTCTAGCATCGTATTTGTTTTGTGGGGCACGGCCGACCTGCAGACATACGATCCGAGATCTGACAAGAGGAGCCATAGAAAGCCGCACGTAAATTTGGATTTATAACATCACTTGACGACTTTTCAAGCTACTTATAATAATTTTATATATGTATATGATGTTTATATTTATATATATAATACAATATAGTCCTCCTCCTTTCTTTTTGAGACTATAGTAATTTAGTTTTAGGACAGCGTTTCATTCTTGTATGTCATTTATTTGCGCCATTAAGATACGTTTAAATAGCCATGTTTCGCGTAATCATAGAGTTGTCACGAAAAGTCCCGTAGATCGATACAGAGCAGATGTGCGTGTGTGAGTGGGTGGTAGATGGGCGTAGTCTGGTCACGTGATGTACGATTCAAAAATTACTTAATTAACGCATTGAATCCGCCATACCTCCATTTCTTTCCTATTGATTAAATTTTAAAACTATTGAAATGGGTTTACCGTGCTCAGGTAGAATTTTAATATTTATACTCATTCACAAAGTGAAATGAGTATATTGGGTTTGTGCAATGCCTGCCTTGCTGTCCGTCCATCTGTCCGTCTGTCCGTATGAACGGTAACTATTTCTATGCTATTGAAGCTAGAGACTTGAAATTTGGAATATACATATACTCGTGTATACTCTCGTTAATTAAAGTGTCAAGATTTTCCCGATATGCCCACTAGACGTGTATGTCAGAAATACTACTTGTAGCAGTCCTAGAGAGTTGAGATTTGGAATGTATACTCGCGTTGACATCCCAAGTTGAATAAGCTATGGCGGATATATTTACGCCCATTGGCGGCTTGGCAAATCGGGTGAAACTGTATCTTCTACAGTTTTAGAGCTATAACGACCAAATTCGGCACGTGAGTAATTGTTATTATCCTATAAAGATCGACCATAAAATTATATATTGCAAATCGGATCTAAATATATATCAATTTTGCATCTTCTGTTATATTTTGAACACTATTGATGCTATAAACTTGAGACTTGGTACATATACTTGTATTAACGTCCCAAGTTCAATAAGCTATGGCGGATATATATACGCCCAAAGGAGGCGTGGCATACCACACGAGCTTATAGCTCCTACAGTTTTAGTGCTAGAAATTTCAAAATTGGATTGGTAGGTTGCTGGTGACCTCGTCTGTCGATCGACCAAATTTTATCATTATTTTTACGCCCCTTTTGGGGCGTGACCTATTCAAAAATTCCCTGTAATTTTCGAATTTTTCCAGTGTAAGTGTCCAAAACTCACAGTTACGTTGTCCTACACCCCTGTCATGAACTGTCCAAAAGTTATATATTATATTATGTAATAAAACCACTATTTTTGAGCTATAAACAAACAATTTACTGACTTTTTGGACTTTTACCACCTTGATTGAGTTGCTAAATATTATAAACGTGAAAAAAATATATTCTGGTACAAATAAATAAAGAAATAAAAAAAAAGCCAACATAAAAAACTGAGATTCGAACCTCCATCTACTTGTACAAGTCAGAAATCGTCATCTCTACCACGACGCCACGACCTATAATAATTGCTATATAGCAAAAATAAATTTTATTAAATACTCATGATACTAAATACAAAATTTATGGATAATTGGCCCGACTTATACGTTTTATACTTATACTTGCTTTCTATTATTATTTGTGGGTAGGGTATGAAAGCGTTGATGCGCATAAAGAATACTTGATTGTGGCAAACTATAGACGATGGCATCGCTGTCAGTCCGAATATATGACGGTCTCAGGGTTTGGCCTTTTGCTACATGAGCTAAAATTATATAGCACACCGTTCAAACCGTTCAAACAAGCTAAATTAAAAATTGTAAAATTATCTTAAAGTCAGTTCGAAAGGAATACATATGCTAGCAAAATAATATGTATGTTTGAACGCGTGGATCTCAGAACCTATAATAGCTAGAGGCTTTATTTTTTTTATAGATTCGTGTATATCACGCGCAGGTCGAGTTTGTTTTAGTTTTAGATATTCGATAACTTTTCTCGTTTTTTATCGATTAAAAACGAAATCGATTTTCAGTTTGAAATGTATATCTTCTACATCTTTATAGATAGAGACTCCAAATCTTGTATTTAGCTTAATGGGACCTTTATACAATTTTGATTTTTGTTTTTGTTATGCATACCACGCTCCCTTCGCCCAAATTTCCAAATCACGTATTTCAAATACTAGAGACTTGTGCTTTTGCACATACACACATATGAATGATATAATTACGCTACATATGTATAGATCAAATCTATTATGTTATTAAACCAAACGTTTACCAAACGTTTACGTACACACGCACGTAGTAACAGCAGCAACAACAAAGACAAGTTGGGGAAGAATTTGAAGCAGAAGTTCAGCAGCTCAGTAGCAGTAACTCATTAGCTCAATAACTTTACTTAGGAATTCGCTATCTCACACTCATATGTGTGCAACGGATGTGTTAGTAGAAGCGCGTAGAAGCGATCGACTTACTTTTCTTTTTTTTTACAATTTTTATACCCTGAACCCATTGAAAATGGGAAATCAGGGTATAATGTTTTTATGAAAATGTATGTAACAGGCAGAAGGAGACGTCGCAGACCCCATAAAGTATATGTATATATTCTTGGTCAGCTCGACGAGCTGAGTGGATATAGCCCTGTACGTCTGTCCGTCCGTCCGTCTGTATGAACGCGCTGATCTCGTAAACCAAAAAAGCTAGAGAAATTCGAACATGTGTACTCGTTAATACCATACGCAGTACAAGTTTGTTTTTTTTTTCGATAACTCATCCTGTTTCCGAATTATCGATAAATTTCGATCAATACACTTTCAGTGATGTGTACCATTAATGCTAGAGACTTCAAATTTTTTGTGCAGATAGGTGTAGTGATTGCGGACATTTTGTAGTCTTTGGATTTTGGATGCCACGCCCTTTTGCCTACAATTTGCAAAATCCGAATATCAAATACTAGAGACATATGAATGCCATAATCACACTGTGAAAATTTGATTAAGAAATTCCACCTAGAAAAAAAGTTATTAAACATTTAATTTCCCATATCATAGACATATTGTACCAGCCCACGCGCAGTCGCTGCTCAGTTAGCAGAGCCTGAGTGACACACACAAGTCATTTTGGCAATGAAGGATATAGTTTGGTGCATTCTGGTACCTGTGAACAGATTTGAATTTCCAACTTAAGTGCCCTATATGCCACTACCCAATATTTATTTTAATGAATTAATTAGTGTTGTATAAATAATTCATTATTATATAGGATTAGTATATTAAATATACAGATTTTGTATCTTTCCAATTTTGAATACTAATACGAAGACTATTGATACTGATTGACAATATTTCCATGAGGTTAACCCATTAGTGTACATAAAGTATGGGATATTTTGATCGGGTAATGGATATTCGTCTGGTCATGTCGACACTGATTGGTGGAACATCGTATAATCAATGCAATGCACAAGCAGAATATTTATTGCCGCATATGAAATATTGTGATCATTTGGATGTAAATGGATTGTAACAGGAGTAGGTTAATATAATCTGTCATTTTATAAAAGTATTCATTACTACAACTGTAAGTCATTTCAAATTTTTACTTTTCTGTTTACAAACAAAATTTTCGCTGATCGTCGTCGAGTTATAAATTACTGAAAGTTTTTCGTATCAAACATGAAATATATTTTCATATTTTAAATGGAAAAAGAAGACAAACGACCTGAGTGGGGACGCAAATGCGGACAGGGTAAGATTAAATATATTTGATAAAAAAAACGAATATAAAGATAACTTCCTCAAGAGCAGGCTGCTTAATTCCGCAACGCGTAGGTGTCTCGCTTATGGGATTTTTAGGATTAATGTTCGCGTATACAAATCGTGTCTCGCTGTCCCACGTAATCGTCGAGCTAGTTGTGCCCAAAATTCGATCAGCAAATAGTACGAGTAGCGCGGAATGTCCGGCAGAAATAGATGACGCTGTCTCCTCGACAACAGATGTAAGTAAATTTAATTTCAAATTATTTATTGGTCCACTTTTATAATGAAGAATATTCTCTTCTGTAAGCGTAGTATTCAAAAAGATACACATGGTCTGAGGAATTGCAAGGTTTTATATTAGGTAGCTTTTATATAGGGTACTTAATAACCCATCTGCCCGGAGGTGTGATGGCTGATAGATTCGGAGCTAAATGGGTATTGGGCATATGCTTGCTCATCTCCGCATTATGCACTGGTCTCACCCCAGTTGCAATTGAGTACGGGCATCAGTGGGGCCTGGTAGCAATCCGTATTTTAATGGGACTCGCACAAGGACCACTATTCCCATCAATTACCACGTTACTCTCCCATTGGGTACCCAAAAAGGAGCGAGGGACATTGTCCACTATCTGCTACAGTGGAGTAACTGCAGGTACTGTTGCGAGTAATCTTGGCTCTGGGTTCATGCTTCATTATATGCACTGGTCGGCAACACCTTATGTTTTTGGCTCAACCACTTTAGCGTGGGTCATACTATTCGTAAGTATTTCATTGTTTATTTCTTGGCATATACACCGTTCTTGTACATACACCATTGAGCTCAATTGTATCGTCACAGCTCATAGTTTGCTACAGCAGTCCCTCTACCCACCCGTGGATCAAATCGAAAGAGAAAGATTATCTAGAGGAACAAATCCCAATGAAAATGAATAAGCCCCCGATACCCTGGAAGAAACTGTTGTTCAACAGACCATTGGCTGCAACGATTGTGGCTCAGATAGGTCATGATTGGGGTTATTTTGTTATGATCACCTGCCTGCCCAAGTTTATGGCCGACGTGCTTGGTCTGTCGATACGCTCCAATGGCATCATGACTTCTCTCCCCTTCATTGCGATGTTTATTAGCTCGATTAGTTGTGGTATTCTAACTGATTGGCTAATACGTTCAGGGAGAATGTCTATTAATTTAGAACGAAAATTGTTCAACTTTATTGGTGAGTGAATGCGTATTCAGTATAAAAGTATTTTAAAATGTATGGCTTGAATTGTCGACTAAGTCTCGACCAATCTAATTTTCGATACATACTTGACTTGACATTTATATGCTTTTGAACGCATACTCCTCAAACAGTGTGCTCAAGTCGATAAATTTTTCTGTTCCGGTTCGATTAATTGATTGAAAGCGCTACCGAACCTTTTTAACTGTACCTATCTCGCGCGCCTATAAAGTTGAACTGCACAACGCACGCTTTGCATTTAGTTTCTTGTGTTTTACATTCAGCTCTCATACATTTCATATGTTGCATACTTGCATACAAAGTCAGTTGTGTGTCTTTGCCATTGTGTTATTTGGTTCCGAAGGAATTCATAAATGTTCTTCTACAAATCAAATATATATATATATATATATATATATTTTTTTTTTTTTTTTTTTCGATTATATGTATGGGTTCTTTATAAAAATAAAATTTTGTTACATTTCCTTAATTTAGGCGCCATTGGACCAGGGGGCTTAACGGTCATTGCTTCGTACGCAGGCTGCAACAAAACTGTAGTTGTGGCATTGTTTGTTTTAGCTATGTTTACCATGGGAGCCTACTATGTAGGCCAAAAGCTAACGCCAATGGATTTGTCACCCACTTTTGCGGGCACTCTTACTGCCATCTGTAATGGACTTGGATCATTGGCCGGATTGGCGGCTCCCCCTATTGTCGGTTTGATGACACCGCAAGTAACTATATGCTACTTAATATTTGTTTACCATTTTACTGCAAACTTCATAAATTCCAGACAACTGTGCAACAATGGCATGGAGTATTCTGGTTGGGGCTTGTTATATTGGTTTTATCAGCAATCGTATTTTGGATTTGGGGCTCAGCCGAAGTACAGGCGTATGATCCCATTGCCCAACCGAAGCAAGCCTAATTAAAGTAATTAATGTGCTTACAAAATCCAAATGATGTACAAAATCAGAAAACTACTCGTCTTCTTAAATTCCAAAAGCACATTTTTTAGCCAAAATTAGAAAGCTTTATATTGATCTTCAAATCAAAATTAATTAATTTTTGCTTATTTTGTAGTATATTGATAATGACCATGAATAATTTTGAAACAATTTGTATATAAATAAATATAAAATAAATAAAAAGACATACATTTAACTTTGAGAATTACACTTCATGCACTGACTGGCATATCGTGTTTTCGCTCGCCCATCTTCCCATCTGCATTAATATATATTTAATGGTACATATATAGAGATTATTTTGGCCATCCGATTGTAAAATACTTGTTTTATTTGTCACTGGTATGCTTTAAAATTATATTGCAAATTACAAGTGTTACTATGTACTATATTTATAAGGAAAAAGAAACCCCGACTTGACTTATTAATACACACTTAATAATTTTTAATTAATTTCTCTTACCAGAAAGCAATTCAAAATCGGAAAAAATTAAATGAAATGTATTCTCATAAATCTAAAAAAAATTCTGATTTTTTATTTGTTTTTGTGTCCCAGGAGTGCCATAAAACAATTACCCGAATATGTTTAAATGCGCAAACAGAAAGGACACCCACTCCCACCCACAAGGAAGCTTAATGCTTGAATAGCCTCGTGAACATCAAACGCACATAAGCGCACACACACGCACACACTAGCACACATTTGGGGAACTGTTTACTGTCTATGATTTCTGTTGGCAACTTTTTGTTTGCTTTACCTTGGACATTTTCCGCTGTATTTTTGTCAACATTTTGACAATTTGCGTGACATTAAATATTAATATTTGGTAAATATAGCTATTCGATGTCGCAGCTTCATATAAATGCATTACGCATACGCCCCTTTGACAGCAGTGAGCAGAAATGATTTAAAATTGAGACTTGGTTTGACAAAAGTCGATTATGTTTATTGCCGAATATTATATATGAAATGTAAATTTATGAACTTTTCTTGTAAATTGTATTTGAGGCACTACGGGGACCACTAGAGTACTTACTAGAGTAACAATAGAGCATACGTGATATTCATCTACGCTAGCACAAATGTCTAAATACACTTGATTTACTTTTTAGCTGATTACGCAGTATGTTCATATTAATTAAATTTCAAAAAAAAAAAAAAAAATATATATATATATATATATATATATATATATATATATATATATATATATATATATATATATATATATATAATTATAATAATAATAATAATTATAAAAATTAATAAAGTTACTTTTAACTTACCCCAGTTTTTCATTCAGTTCGAGCTGAGGATCATTTGAAGTCCATTTCCTCTACATTCCAATCCAATTTCAACTTTTTTTTTAAGCACAACTTGAAACTTATCATTTTAAAATATTTTTTGAACTCTACCTTACGCACAACAGTTTTTTATATTTTTAAATTGTGTATAATTTTGTATTTGGCAATTTTAAGCATGGAACAAATATTTAAATCTTATTACAAATTATAATTAGTTATTTATATAGACTTCTACATGTACATTTAAATAGACACCGAAGTAATTTTTGAGCTGTCTGTTAAGCTAGGTGGATCTACTAAACTGGAGCACACTTCTCGAAGCTGGAATTGAAAAAAGAAGAAGAACGTGGGTTAATATAATTGAAATTGGTATATATTATGTATAAAGTTTCTCAAACTTTATTTCGAGGAAATTCTGTGCACTACGTCGCACATTAATTCCAATTCCGTATAATTTATTGTAAATGCATGCGTAAGCGCCGATAACCCAGGCGACAACAGTTGTTGCCGTTACTATTATAGTAATTACAATAACAACAACAGCAATAAGTACATTTGTAAACGAATAAGGGGTTTAGTCAGACACATAAAACCGAAATAACGTCAATGCATACACACATAAAAGTGTGTTTAAATTACTCTCCCGAGAGTAAAACTTTCTCATCTTTTTATAGTCCTTTTGAAAATGGGAATTCAGATTACGATAGTTTTCTTCAAATCTATGCAACAGACGAGAGTAGGCGTGGCAGGCCCCATTAAGCAATCTTTGTTCGTCTGTCAATTATAGTAATCCAATAATCTCTTCAATCAGCGACTGAAGATATTTTCATTATATATACACACACACACAAATTTAAAGGCTTTCATTCTTTTTGAGTTCTCTTCAAAGAATTGACGATTTAACTGCGAACGGAATTTTCTTTCAGCTTCTACTTAAGTTCGGATTTTTCATTATGTGTGTTCAAGGAAAAAGGTGGAATTTATGACCATCCGCAATGCAAAACTTGTGAGTATAGTATAGTACTTGTGCCCTATGCATATGTATATATATATATGTACATATTTACAGCTATGGTCAAATTTTATGACGTGGGCTGTAGACGTATGTGATGAGAAAAATTTTAAATAAAAGCCGTTATTCTTCGAATCAACGATCAATTCAATATAGTCTTGTAGATGAGTTCCAGATTTTCCCGCCAGATTTGGTGCTTGGTGTTAAGATTTGGCGGCTATTTTATAATTATTTTGAATTCCTCAAAAACGGGACAAAAATTGCGATTTATTGGTGAAATATGTAGGAAAAGGTACGGCAGGAAAATGTTAAATTGGAATGATTTTTAGGGAGAAAGGAAAAACTTGCTTTAAATGATATATGTATGTATATGGTCGACTGTTTCCTTTTTTGTTGTTGTTTGAACATATTAAATACTTTGAAATTGAATTAACATAAATTTCATCCATGTGCACGTCATATAAATGGATAAATAAATATTTGATGTGGATTATACATGTGGGCATATGCTGCTTAAAATTCAAGATATCAAAAAGCAAACAACTCTTCCCATAGACTTAAAGAAAAAGTAGAGAGAAATGCATATATACCGTACCCATAAAATTTTATGATATAAAAATAAATTTGCGTTGATATTAATATACGAATATTTCTGCATTAACGAGAGCAATTCGCAAGCGACCACCTCCTCACACACCCACACAAAGTCAAATGAATATGAGTTATGAACACATTGCATTTATGGCCCTTATAAAAACAACAAGTAAGAGTGCTATAGTCGAGAAGAGTCAATTCCAAATTGCAGTATTGCAGACTAATTAAAAAATTGTAATATACCCTGAACCCATTAAAAATGGGTAATCAGGGTATAATAGTTTTGTTGCGGCCCAAATGTATGTAACAGGCAGAAGGAGGCGTGGCAGACCCCATATAGGGACGATAAGCCGAGCCGAACGCGTCGATCTCAGAATAAAGAATTTTTGTTTGTAAATTCGTGTATATCACGGGCAGATTGAGTTTTTTAATTCGATAACTCTTCTCGTTTTTTTTTATCGATTAAAAACGAAAATCGATTTTCAGTTTTCAAATTATATCTCATACATCTTTATAGTTATAGACTCCAAATCTTGTATTAAGTTTAATGGGACCTTTATACAATTTAGATTTTTGTTTTTGTTTTGGATGGCACGCCCCCTTCGCCCAAATTTCCAAATCACGTATTTCAAATACTAGAGACTTGTGCTTTTGCACATACACACATATGAATGATATAATTACGCTGCGCAAGTTTGATTAAGAAAGTCGGACTACAAAAAAAGTTATTAAGCAATTAATTTCCCATAACATGCACATATTGGATCAGTTCTAGATTTAAAAAGCGAATTCCATCAATTCCCTAAAAGAGAACGATATTGAGTTAACTGCCAGTTAACAGTAGAAAATACGAGTTAAAAACTCCCCCACTATCTTTTAAACAGGCCTATATACATAGAACATGTTATCATTTTAAGCAAAACTGAAAATGATCAAGCTGGACTTTACGATTTCCATAGATGGCGTAAAAGACAACGCCGAGAGAGTAAAAGCAATAAAACCATTCCCGACACCATTAATTATCAAAAACCTTATTTTTTTGAGTCTTTCCGGTTAATATAGGAGGTTCATTAGAGATTGCCATTTACAAAATAAAGAGGACACTAGCATCACATGATATGATACTTGCTTACTCTGACTTTAAAAAATAATTCCAACTGACTACCGATTCTTCAAACTTTGCCATTGGACCAGTACTTGAACAAGAAGCCAATGAAAAATATGCCGCAAATGATAATAAACCACAATGGTAAATTAAAAAGGTAGAAGAGGTGCTGGGAAGAATTTCACTATGGATACCAACCCGACGTATCCTTGTTCCTCACAGATAAATAGTAGCTGAGCCACAAACATAGCGATGAAAGTTCGTCGCACAACTGCCCCTAACGTACTTAAGAAGTAAATTATCTTGGTAACTGACAACAAAGAATCATTCCAATTGGTTACCCTTTCCTTCGTACCACTGCCACATATTAACACAAGTAAGGAAGCTCTAGTCGAGACTGCTCAACTAAGAGATACCCTGAACACTTCGAATAGCCGATATTGGAAGCATGCTATGATTATTTTACATATATATTGCAAGCAACACATACACACATACGCACGCACACGAACGTAATATGACCACGCGCTCTGCTAACTGAGCAGCGACAGCGCGTGGGCTGCAATATGCCTATGATATGGGAAATTAAATGTTTACTAACTTTTTTTGCAGATGGACTTTCTTAATCAAGTTTTCACAGTGTGATTATAGCATACATATGGGTCTATTTGCTAAAGCACAAGGCTCTTGTATTTGAAATACGGGGCGAAATGGGGGCGAAAGCCCGCATTCACTACACCTATCTGCACAAAAATTTGCAGTCACTAGCTTTAATGGGTCACATAAATGAAAGCAAATTTATCGAAATTGATCAATAATTCGGAAACGGGATAAGTTATCGAAAAAAAAAAACGTGTACGGCGTATGGTATTCACGACTAAACATGTCAAATTTAAGATCTCTAGCTTTTGTGGTTTACGAGATCAGCGCGTTCATACAGACGGACGGACGGACAGACGGACGGACGGACAGTCGGACGGACGGACAGACGGACAGGGCTAGTTCGACTCAGCTCGTCGAGCTGATCAAGAATATATAAACTTTATGGGATCTGCGACGTCTCCTTCTGCCTGTTACATACATTTTCACAAAAACATTATACCCTGATTTCCCATTTTCAATGGGTTCAGGGTAAAACAAATTAAATGAAAATCATCCCAGTTATTAATTTACCGATTTAGCACGCCTTTACTTGCCCCCAGATTTTGTCTTTAGAGTCATGTATTTTATACAATTTTTACTATAGGTATTTCTTTTTTGTGAGAGTATTCGATTAGGCAAGTTGAGTCTCGTTGTTGTCTAATTGGGTTACTCGGATTTGAAATGTAGTGGCGGAGTTGGTAGATGCGAAACGCGTCGATCATAGACACCAATTTTTTTATTTTTTGAAAAGTTGGAGCCGCCGTCAAAAAAAGCAGTGCAATGTGCAAAATATGATGTGACGGGGTGGTAGAGTTTTTTGGGATTCGGAAGTAGTTGTCACTAGTAACTCAAAATTTAAGAAGAAGATTCTAGCGCTACAGCACTAAAATAAGCATAAACTCTTACTGTTTGCCACGCCGCCCCTGTGTTCGTAGATATATCCGTAATAACTTTCTGATACTAAAATGTTAATACGAGTATATTTCAAGTTTCTTGCACCAATAGTGGTCAAAAAAAAATAATAGTGGTGAAAAAAAAAAAATTTGAATAATCTCTATATAGCCATATCCAATATCTTTATATTTCTTTATCTGATGAGTATAGACGAGAATATATTCCAAATTTCAAGTCTTAAGGCTCAGTAGCGTTCAAATAGTTTGCGTGTTACATACCTTTTTACAAAAACATAGCCTGATTTCCAATTTTTAATAGGTTAATTTTCCAATGGAAACTCTGACCAATAAATTGGTTTGTGAATAATTGAATTCACAGTGCAAGGAAAAAAAAAATATTCTATTATATATTAAAGAATTCAATTACTTTTAATAATTAAACTGAAATCAAAAAAAAAAAACCCAGGAAAATAATAAAGAACTCAAAATTATTTAGTCGATTAAATACTTTAAAATAAAAATGAAAAATTATTAATTATCATAGAGAAAAACATAATTCATAACTTAAATTAAACTAACAACATACATATATATAAAATTTAGAATAACTTATATTATAAAAAATTTGATCTATAAAGAAACTGGAATTATGATTCTACATAGCAGACAAGCCTTAAACTCTGGAAGTCGTTTCGGTATATATTTTTCCACATACAGGACATCGGTCTTGTCGCAATAAAGCACCGTAAGCTTTCGAACCCGTAAATTAATTAATGAAATTTAAAAAAATACATATAAACGGCTTTTTGATTAATGAATTTCCTGACAAACAGTAAGAATACAGGCCACCCATATTTATGACAAAAAAATTAAAAATGCCTCTCGCACAACGTCGTCGAACAACAACAAGCGAACATGTGGGTCAGTGCCGTGAATTGAAAACTGGAAACAACAACAAATGACCATATGCACACTTATACACATGAATGATGAGGTTTTATATTTGTATGCGTGCAAGTGCTTGGTATTTCATACTTTATTTGTCACAGTGTAAAATCAATTTTCATGGAACTATGCCACCCGTCGTACGATACATAAACGTTATAAGTGCGCGTGTGTGAGTATAAATCACAGTGTGAGTGAATGAATGTTTATTGAGGCTTTAGCATATTGCGGCACAAATCAATTTAACACTAATTTCAATATTGCAATATGCGGCATTTGATAAACAGCAAAGGCAAGATCTAAAATTTGGCATGTATACTCGTGAATACCATACGCAGGACAAGTTTTTTTTTCGATAATTCATCCCGTTTCCGAATTATCGATAGATTTCGATAAATTTGCTTTCATTTACGTGACCCATTTGAGCTAGAGACTTTACTTTTGTGCGGATAGGTGTAGTGAATGCGGACATTTTGTAGTTTTTGGATTTTGGATGCCCGCCCCCTTCGCCCACAATTTGTAAAACCCGTATTTCAAATACTAGAGACTTGTGCTTTGGCAAATAGACACATATGAATGCCATAATGACACTGTGAAAATGATGAAGAAAGTCCATCTAGATAAAAAGTTATTAAGCATTTAATTTCCCATATCATAGGCATATTGCAGCCCAAGCGCAGTCGCAGCTCATATTACGTTCGTGTGCGTGCGTATGTGTGTATGTGTTGCTTGCAATATATATGTAAAATAATCATAGCATGCTTCGAATATCGGCTATTCGAAGGGTTCAGGGTATCTCTTGGTCGAGCAGTCTCGACTAGAGCTTCCTTACTTGTTTGTCTCTGTAATTATACTCATTCACGAAAGTGAAATGTTATGATCGACCATGAAATTATAAATGAAATTATATAGTGGTTTTTCGTATACTGTCATATTTTGATTACTTGCTAGAGACTTGACGCTAGGGTTAACATCCTTAAAAAGTTATGGCGGATACGTCTACGCCCACAAAGCCGTAGCAAAAAAAAAACATTGGAAACAATGTTGTTTAGTTTTTGTAAGTGGGATATAAGTGAACACTAATATAGATTGTGGGTCTGACGGTGTTGCCAGATGTGAGTGCTATGGTGACTGGATATGACTGGCGTGCAGAGACTCGCTGCACTATCAACAACTATTAAATAATAGCAATTAGCCGATACAGATAAGAATAAATATCTTAGTAAAAAAATAAATAAAAGAAAAAGTAAAATCAACGCACCTGGACTCAAACCCACACCTACATACATACATACACCTATATCCCGCCGCCACATCATGTTTGCACTGCTTTGTCATGCTTTTTTTTACGACAAGCTGTGGCAATGCCTGTCAACAAGTAAGACTGCGCTAGGCACTACTGCTCGAATAGGAGATACCCTAAACCCTGAATTCCCCGATATTCCAAACATATATATACATATGCATATACACAAATTCTCATGCAGGCATAGTTTACGCAGCGACTGCGCTAGGAACTGCAAATGCCAAGGTTACGCAAAATTAAATGTTTAATGACTTTTTTGAAGATGGACTTTCTTAATTACACATGCAAAGTGTGATTATGTTATTCATATGTGTCTATTTGCCGAATTATAAGGCGATATTATTTGAAATACGTGTTTTGAAAATTTGGGGTACATGGTATGTGGTATCGAAATATAACATAAATCAAAACTATATAAAATCCCATAAATACAAGATTTGAAGATTCTAAATTCAATGCGTTCAATACGGAAAACTGGGCGGACAGAAATGCAGACGGCTAGATCGATTAGACTATTATCTCCTGTTTTCAGATTTTCCATGTGTTCAGGGTATAACAACAAAAATTTCAGTTAATGTTCTCCCATCTTTTCAAATGCAAGCTATATTTATAAATGTAATACAAAATGTGTAGATAGAGAGGCCCTATTAATGGGGTCACGAGTTTGGATACTCATCAATGAGGTCAAGAATACGCACCTGTTAAATTTTCAAACTTAAAATCCATACAACACAGAAATACTCACACATGCACAAACAGTTTCATATTTCTCTATTATTACTTTTCGATCTAAAATTTCTAGGATGGCCAATAGTGAAAGTTGCTCAATGGATAAAAATTCTGATTTCATATTGATATCAATCAAATCCACTAAAAGGTACATCTACAAATAATAATTTTAAATAAGTTTAATATGACACTGCTATAGGAGAACCAACGTTTCAACGTGTCGCTGGGTCGAATGGCTTATCCAATATCGATAGTGTGTTTATATTGGGGAAAGATAGAAGGGCAGATATAGATCCTGATCTAGAATGTATATTGCCAAAAAGTAGACAACCAAAATTTACCTGCTTGCGTTCAACTCATTAGCGAACATTTAACGTTCACTTTTTATTGCCTTTAGATGAACAAGACAATGATGATGAAATAGCAACAACACATGAAAATTTTAAAGCTCGATATTTTGGGGGCTTTGGAGCCTTTGGGGCTTCTGCGAGGCAATCGCAATTCAAAATCCAACTGATTGACGTTCTCGTCTGGCGCTTTATCCTCGCCACTGGTATTGTTATTGCTGTTACTGCCTTCGTAGTGAATGTTGGCGTAATTTTTAATGCACATTTTCCTTCAGTTGACCTTTAGGTGCCACAACTCTTGTGTGTCAGCAGAAAAATTTATTTGATAGCACTTTTCACAGTTTTACATTTGCAGTTAGCTGCGTTTTTATTTTAGTTTTTCCATTTTATTTTTCTTGTAACCTTTCCGATTGTTATCAAAGACATCGTCGGTTAAATAGATGCCCAAAGTTTTCGTTTCAGTTTTTATTTTGTTTAGTTATAGTTTTAGTTGTAGCTTAAGCCTTGGGGAGCACATAATTTGCATGTACGTCAAGTATCCTGGAAGTATGCATTAAATCTTCAATTTTCAAAAACAATGACGAACATCATCAACATCACAATGCGAATAACAAAAGGAAAGTTATTGACAAACCACAGTAGGAAATAGAAAATTAACTAGAGGAGGAAATGTAGAGTCGAATCAGGAGGTCAAGCCAGTAAACTGCTTAAAGTTGAACAATAAGCACATGAAGCCTTCAAATCTGTATACACATTCCATATTGAATATATTTCTGAGGGCTTAAACAAACTTAAAAATGGGAAAGCTTTGCATTAGAAAATACAACTAAAACTAAAACTCAATGACATGACCTGAAATTACTTAAATTGCTTAATTAGTACTAAAGAAAAGGGGAAAAATTCACTTTAAAAAGTGTTACAAAATATATATTGAAAATTAATCTGCTGGAAACTGTAAGGTTGAAATATTCTATTATTACATGCGTGTTATCAGTAAAATAAGATATATTTCATTTGAAAGCTCCAAGAGGATTGTATTGTATCAACTGCAGCAGAATTCCCACGCACTTTGCCCACGAATTGAAAATAAATTACGCATACGCCTCAGTGGCCGGATCACAAATACTCAAAGGCAATTTTCACTTTCAACAACAACACTTGCGCGCTTTTTGTTGACGTTGCTTCACCTGGTAGTGATGCTGCTGCTGCTGCTTCTGCTGTTGCCGCAAGTGTACGCACCTCGTTTGCTCGCGTTTTCTATACTAATTCCAGATGCCCAAGCAGCTGCGTCTCAGCTCCTGTGGGAAGAGTTTTTGCGTGGTCTATCTTTCCCTCTTTATCTCTCTCTCTCTCATATTCACTCTCTCTCTCTCTCTCTCTCTCTCTCTCTCTCTCTCTCTCTTTATTTCTCTATCTCTCTCGATTTCTCCTTCTATGCTATGCGCGCGCAAGGCTTTTTAAGAGAGCGTTTCCTATGGGAGACCTTTCTACTCGACTTTTGTTTATAACAACAAAGTTTGATAGCTGAGTGTATATTCATATTCCTTGTTGTTGTTGTCGCTGCTGCTGCACTTAACTTGAACTTTTTTGAAAAGTTGGCACGCGGTAGCCTTCTTCTATTTTTATACTCATTCACGATGTGAATTGAGCATATTGGTTTTGAGCAATGCCATCATGCTGTCCGTTTGTGCGAAGGAACGCAAGCCATTTCTATACTATTGAGACTAGAGAGAGACTTGAAATTTGTAATATATACTCGTGAATGCCGTAGTCAGATAGTGTCAAGATTTTCCACTTGTGGCGTGGAAAATCGGAAAACTCACTATCAGGTATCTCAGATACACTACTTGTAGAAGTCAAAGAAAGTTGAAGATCGGATATATCTACACTTGCAAGAGAAAAAGTACAAGTTTATATCACCTAAACCTTTAGTGCATCTTGAAAACTGGACGTTGGTGTTACAGGTTTCCTATATTGATTCCCCAAAAATTATTGTTACGCCTCTTTAGGGCGAGACTTCGATTGGAGGAAATGATGTATCTACGCCCACTGGGGGAGGGGAAAATCGAGATAATCTACAGCTTTTAAGCTATAAACTCACAATTTAATCAAATCGTGACCTTTCACATCATCCTCTATCGATTTGTCAAAAATTATAAATGTATAAAAAATAATATTTTAGTTTAAAAAATTAAAGGAAAACCGACATTGCCGAAATTTGATTCGAACCCATACCTATGTACTATTTCAAGGGCATATCCTCACCACGCCGCCCCATCATATTTGCACTGCATGCCACTTCTTTTCTTTTATATTTTCAACTGACTTTCAATATGAAAAATTTGGTTTATAATGTGGGTCAAAAATATATAAAATACACAAGCTTGGGGAAAATTAAGGGCTTGGCAAATCGGTAGATTCACATCTTCGAATGTTTTGGAACGGGGGGCTGGAGTGTGAATGAGTATTTCGCAGTCTGTAGCACCCGACTGCAACGTTCTTACTCGTTTTTTACTGCTGCTGAGGCAAGCATGCAAAGGCCACACATATGGCTGGGCCTTGTGGGCTTAGCTCGACCCACAACCTCAAACGGCCCACCCACATGATGACGACTTTAAAAGAAATACGCATTAGACTTTGGCTTGGGTTTGCTTTGGCTAAGACTTTGGCATTGACCAGGCCCATTAAAGCGCATACTATGGCTATGTTTAGCATTCGCAAAAGAGAAAACTTAAAATATTAAGCTTATCTCAGACAGAACAAAATTTGAGCTCTACTTCCATTTAATATTAAGGCTATAGTTCCTACTGCTAAATGAGTTCTTGGCAATTATCTAAAATACTTTAAATAGTCGGATTCGGCTACGAATTTTTATTTTGAAGATCAACAAAAAGCAGAGTACGATATCAAAATATGATATCAGAATTAAAAAAATATTATAATTTCAAGGAATATAAAGACAATTTCTTAAGATGCATGTGAAATTCACAGAAATATAAGTTGGGTACTGTGCATCGCACCTTACGGCTAATGCATTCAGCTCTTCAGGCTTGCACAAGTCGAAGCTTTAATCTGTTTTGCATAGCAGCTGAACAGTTAATACTCCCCTGTGTTCCATAGAGCTACGCGCCTCTCCTGTAGATACGCCTCCCTTATTGGCAAGGGGCTGCTTTGTATAAATTCAACAAAATTATCATCTGACTTTCGTACGTGCCGCTTGGCCAAGTTCGCAAAAGCCAGAGTCGTTCGTCCTTGTGCCTGGCTATTCAACCCCACAGCCCCAACATCTATCCAAAAGCTGCTTATCTCATAGGAAACACTGGTTGCTTTGCCACTGAGTTTTCAAAAGCTAGAAAAATAAATACAAAAAGCAAGTGGAAAATGTTGCCAACTTGAATTGGAGCAAGAGATCACAAGTGCAATGTTCCTCAGTAAAAAACATTATACCCTGATTTCCCATTTTCAATGGTTTCAGGGTATAAAAAGTACTTAAAAATTTTGCACTTGTTTATGACATTCCAAGGACTAAAATATTTTTATGTTTTCTTCTTTTTTATACCCTGAACCTATTGAAAATGGGAACAGGGTACACGGCTTTTGTTGAAGACCCCATAAATTATATACATTCTTGATCAGCTTGACTATCAAAATCTATCTGTCCGACTATCCGGACTGTAAACTCATGTAGATCACACGCAACAATAATCTGTGCGTGTGAGTATATATGTTGCTTCCAATATACATGAAAAATTAGCAAGTTGTGGAAAATCGGAGGGTTCAGGGTATCGCCCAGTTGGGAACCCTTGATTAGAGATTCCATACTTGTTATACCCTGAACCAATTGAAAATGGGAAATCAAGGTATAATGTTTTCGTGAAAATGTATGTAACAGAGAGAAGGAGACGTCGCAGATCCCATAAAGTATATGTATATATTCTTGATCAGCTCGACGAGCTGAGTGGATATAGCCACATCCGTCTATTCGTCCGTCCGTCTGTATGAACGCAAGTATCTCGTAAACAACAAAAGCAAGAGATCTAAAATTTGGCATGTATACTCCTGAATACCATACGTAGTACAAGTTTATTTTTTTTTTCGATAACTCATCCCGTTTCCGAATTATCGATAAATTTCGATCAATTTGCTTTCTAAACTTTCTAAAACTAGAGACTTCAAATTTACTGTGCAGATATGTGTAGTGAATGAATGCATTTTGTAGTTTTTGGATTTTGGATGCCCGCCCCCTCCGCCGTGAATTTGCAGAACAAATATTTCTATTACTAGAGACTTGTGCTGTGGCAAATACACACATATCAATGCCATAATCTCAATGTCAAAATTTGATTAAGAAAGTCCATCTACAAAAAAGTTATTAAACATTTCGTTTTCCATATCATAGGCATATTGCAGCCCGAGCACAGTCGCTGATCAGTTGGCAGAGCGCGTGCTCATATTACGTTCGTGTGCGTGCGTATGCGTGTGTATGTGTTGCTAGCAAAATATATGTAAAATAGGGTATCAGGGTATTCCTAGTCGAGCGGTCTCGACTATAGCTTTCTTACTTTTTTTTTTGCTTTGGCTGCCTCAACAAGTTTCCTGTTGACAGCGAAAAGAAAAAGCCGAGGCAACTCTTAGACAAAATTTCAATTATATATGTGTGCGTTTTTACGAGTGTGTATGTGTGTGTGTACAATACAACACACAGGCAGTTAAATGTCCGTCTTATATACATTACAATCACAAGCAACAACGACAACAAACAACACACACGCGACAATAATCTCTACATACACTCGCTCAAGGGGAGTAAAACTAAATATAATAAAATCTACAAAAACACTAACTGCTGTAACTCAGTTCGTTAACCTGATCAAGACGATTCAGAGACGTAAGCTCTCTGTTAGGCGCAAACGCCAGTAATTATACGAATCACGATTATTAACGATTCCAGTTTTAAAACTGAACCAGATACATAGGGCAACACATATATATATTCCAAGTTGAAGTTACCCAATATCCAAGACTGTGACTTTATTATCTCCATTACGGTTGCAATAGACCAAATTAATTCTGTAGATATATATTGATTTCTAAAGGAGAATACGCATAATAATACACAGTGCTCAAACCGAAAATATACTTTTCTCACTTCGCGAACGAGTAGAAATATATAGAATTGAAGCTAAACTTCAAAAATTGATATTGGGCAGAGCTTTTTCCTATAAAATATGGTTGAAGGACGATTGGACTCCAACATACAAACACAGACAGACAAACACACACTCTCACGCAGATACAGGTATTAGACCCGCCTTAGTGTAAGACATATGTACATGCACAGCCATCCATAGTTGTGTGTATGTGCCTTAAACTAACGCAAGCAACAACAGCAACATTAAAAAAAAAAAAGTAATGGAAAAGTTTCTATTTTCCATTCGTTTCCTTTTTTCTATTAAATTTTTTTTTTTACTTAACTAACTGAAGTGAGACTCAACTTGGCTCATTTTGAAGGACTTTTTGGCGTTTGGTCGTGCCTTTACGATTGTTTATTTATTTTGTGCTTAAAATTTAACGTCCACGAAACTTTTGTTGGGTAGGTAAATTACTTTACACGCTACTTGAACACGCAGTCAACGTAAATTCCTTACCCGAAATCAGCCAAACATTTATTTTAATTAAAACCCAGTATGACTGCTCTAGTCGGGACTGGTCGACTAGGATATACCCTGAAGCCTATGAAGAACCGATATTCCAAACATGTTATGCTTATTTTATATACGTATTGCAAGCAACGCATACATACACACATGCACGAAATTAGACACACACACTAATTCGCTTCTAACTGCGCAGTTTATGCTGCGACTGCCATTGGGCTGTAATATGCCTATGTTATGAGAAATATAATTTTTTTGTGATGGACTTTGTTAATGAAAGTATTTTCAAATTTAAACATTTCAGAAACTATAATCAAAATTGTATATAATATGTATCCAAAATATAAAAAAAATAAAAATTATATAAAATACACAAAAAACTAAAAAACATTGAAGCTACTAACTCTAAAATGTTCTAGATGTAACTTGAACCGACAACCTACAACAAATTTTTAAAAAATTACAAAAATTAAAACAGCTCTTATGTGTTCTGAGATCGACGGATTCAGACATATAGACGGAGGAACAGACTGACAGGGCTAAATCGAGCTAATCAAGAATATATATATATATATGCCATTCTACCTGTTACATAAATTTTACCCTAACCATTATACCCTGCTTTCCCATTTTCAATGGGCCCAGAGTATAAAAGGATTATTAAGGGAAAATCCCTTCTCTTTGTGAATTGCTATGTCAAAATATTAACCTGTGATCAATACCTCAGCAGTTTATTTGACAGACAAGTCAGCAAATCAATTATAATGTCATTATTAGTGGAAACTGTCATAGGCTGGGCTAACAACCAAAGGCTATCCAATTACTCAGTAAACAACCTCTAGATGGATAAATGGGAAAATTTTCTATTTGTAAGTGATAAAATCTATTGCTTGACCAACATCAAATAACTACACAACAGTCGGACAGAGTTGAGGCAAGAGTGGCTAAAATCATGCAATTCAATCGACGCTACAATTGACAGCTTTTATCAGCTTATTTTCGCATAACTTCGCTGATAAGAGATACATTTTTTTTATTTTTACGTACTCTAGATTCGTGGGTAGCAGAAGCACAGCAAGGATACGCACAGGGCGCGCACGGCAGGAAACATTATTAAATATATACATTTATTTAAATATGTATATTCATAAATTATTTTTTGTTTAATGTGAACACAATATTTAGTAATTTTTATTGTTTTGTTATTAATTAGATTAAATTTTAATCACGCCCGTGAGACAGGTGCACCGTTTAAGCTCTTTAAGCACTAGCAATTAATGCAAATAAAAACTAAATTAAGCATGTATCCATATATATATAATTATATATATATATATATTTTATTATTAATATTTTTTTTTTTTTATATATATATAAATATATCAATATTTTTATAAATATATAATATATAATATATATATATATATATAATATATAATAAATAAATATGGATATATGCTTAAAATAATATTATTTTTTGTAAGATTATACTTTAAGTTATTGTTGTTTGAAGGTTTGAAGCCAGTTTTTGCTATTGTGCTGCGTGTATGGGTGTGTTAACGAAATGAAGAAAGATTGTCTACTGAATTTTGCAAAAAACTTTGACCGAACTAAAAAGCGCTAGAGCTTTGCAGCTGCCTCTACTTCATGGGCAACATTGCGTATGTGTGTTAGACGTGCGTGTGACAGTGTTAGTCAATGCGCGCGCAAATTGCCAAAACGCTTGCACGCCAACAGGCAAATGACAGTGTCGCCCACAACAACAGCTGAGCTGCACGCCAGCTGCTCAGAGAGAGCTATCGCTCAGAGAGGAAAAACAAAGAGCGAGAGCGCACGCGCATAGTACGCTGACTAGTTCAAGTGAAAGTATTTTTGTGTTTATTAACAGTTAAAGGCCGCCCATTCACCATCCACCACCCACTCGCAGAACATTAGCAAAGGTCGCCAATTTCACTGATAATAATATAAAAATTCTTGTTGGCAACGCTCTTCTACGCATTGAGCATGCGTCTGACAGAGATGGCAATAACTGTTACTTGTTCCATTCTAATTTTTTTATGGACCGGAAGTGACCATTTGTAAATGGCATTTCCTTAAGCACACAATTGTTAGCCTCTAATAAAATGCAATTCAAGTCAAGAAACTGCCAGAACTACAAATGCGACTTGCAGTAAAAGTTTTTGTATTTGGCTTATAAACTATTATTATTTATATTTGACCAGAATTGACTGCCCAGATATAGCGCATTCTGAGTTCTTTACAAATCGTAATATTTGACATATGAGCATAATGTCTAAGCAGTTGTCTTGAGTTTGTAAAAGACGATATGGTGCTAATAAATATACATGACTGCCTTTATTTTCATAGTTTTTCCTGACAGCTCCACAAGAGCTGACATTAGGAATGTCTGACTGTCGTCAGCATCACCGATAAGTTGTCAAGTTCTTAATCTACACAATTAGTACTTAAATAAGGGACCCAACATAACATGCAAGTTCAAAATTTGTTATATTTACCTTTAGTTTAAGATGAATCCTTTGACTTTACAAATGATGATGTTAAAACAGAGCAAGGAGCAAATCCAAATTTATTGGCCCAAACTACACAAATTATTCAGTTGGTTAACTTTTCTATATACGTCGCTTCCAATTGGACCTAATTCCACTCGATTTATTTTACTGCATTTTTCTATTAATTTTTAAAAATTCTGGAAAAGGTGATAATAAAACAATAATTTGACTTAAATAAGATTTTGCTCTGCACAAATTTCGCAACTTCTCTATGTAGTTCATATGACTTTAAGTTACTCAAAATGTAAATCATTTGCTCGTTAAAAATTTAACGCTTCGCACGTGACAGTGGCTTGATTTTATGTTACAGAAGAACTCAACTGTATTATCTGTGCATTTCCGTTGTGGAATCAAATAATATTTGTCGCCGCAGCTTCATTTACAAGTGCACAAGAGCACGCTGAATTCGAAGCCCACAACTGAAATTCTAATCAACTCACTTGCTCTGGCTATAAAACCCAAGCAACCAGCAACGGCGAGCAACAGTCAGCAAATAGTTGGGAGCATGTGGAGGCAACAAGCACTAAGCACAGTCGTTTACACGTTGTTGGGGCTGGCTCTATCGCTGCCGTTTGAGGAGCCGCGCTACAGCCAACTGGGGTAGGTGCAAGTTCGATCAGTAAATATTATTAAAAAGGGGCGAATACATTTCACTAGGATATGTGATTGTTAGACACTCACAAGTAACATTTAAATCTTTTAGGATTTATATCTAACTGATATATCCTGAATTTGATATAATATGCAAAAGATCATAAGTTACTCTACATCAGTATAGGGAATCCGATTCTTAAATACTCTTGGAGTACTCTATATTTTGTACTCTTACCCATTTCAACTATCTTTCCAGGTACAAACACGATCAATTGATCAACTCAACCATCTACAATAATACCAAAATTACATCCATCGATCCACTCGAGGTTACGGCTACAACACCCTTGCCCTCACCCTCGCCCTCGCCCTCATCCACAGCTACTCCACAATTTGAGTATGCGCTGCTTGGCCAGGATCCGACAGATCAGCAATGGTATCGCGTAAGTCTAACGTCGATAGATAAGTCGGGGTACCGTGCGCAATTTTCGACGCGAAAATCTCCGCACTACCATTCACAGCAGGCACAGAAGCACGATAAGACGATCAAT
The DNA here is from genome assembly GCA_035045555.1 of Drosophila fulvimacula. NCBI lineage: Eukaryota > Metazoa > Arthropoda > Insecta > Diptera > Drosophilidae > Drosophila > Drosophila fulvimacula. Next base: position 1,736,407 of record JAWNOX010000160.1, on the reverse strand, counting down.
GAGTTGCTGCACTTCCTAGATAAATCTGAGGAGCAAAATCTGCAGAAAGCCTATGGCCAGCTGCTGGCCAGCGCAGAGTATAATAATGAAGAGAGCAAGGCTCAAAAGAATGTGGATAAAATAGACTTTCAAATGAACACTGATGTGGATTGGAGGAGTCAGTTGAATACTGTTCCGAATCATCGTCTTATTTTGGTGGCTGAATTGCCAGCAACCACGCCCCCTAATAATCAAAGCGGCAGTGATTCGAATATAGTCAACAATTTTGTGTACTTCATAAAGGGCCTAAAGTGAATGGTTTATTGGTTTATTTATATATATATTATTATTATTATACATAATATATTTATACATATATATAAAATAAAACAAATAAGAGTACTCTAGTCCAGATCGCTAGACGAGGAGATACTCCAAACATAATTTGCCTATTTTAAATACGTATGTACATATCTATCGCAAGCAACACGTACGCACACATTGCTACGCAGTGTCAGTCCGCCCGAACGTGTCAATCTCAGAAAGAGTCGGGCATACCCGACTACAGGTTCCTATAGGTATTAGCTGTGTTCGGAAATATTATATATCATATTACACATATTTTATCTATCTACTTTCTAACACTACTCCAGCAAGTGCTTTTACCCTATGTAAATTACATAGATGCAACATGCATTTCTCTTCTTTTTTGACTGTGTTCAACTAAATGCTCTCCACTTATATTCAAACTCTTATACGAAATTATATATACATACATATGTACTATTGCAATTGCGCTGACAAGCGAAAAGTCACAACCAGCGTTGCCAAATTTTGAAGCCAGAAATTGCTTGACAATAATTTGAAAACTAATAAAACAACTAAGGAAGATCTAGAGACTGCTGATTATTTTACATATACACTGCAAGCAACACATACACACACATACGCACGCACACGAACGTAATATGACCACGCGCTCTGCTAACTAAGCAGCGACAGCGCGTGGGCTGCAATATGCCTATGATATGGGAAATTAAATGTTTAATAACTTTTCTATATGAACTTTTTCATCAAATTTTCACAGTGCGATTATGGCATTCATATGTATCTACATATTTGCCAAAGCACAAGTCTCTTGTATTTGAAATACGTTTTACAAATTGTGGGCGAAGGGGGCGTGGCATCCAAAATCCAAAAACTACAAAATGCCCGCATTCACAACACACATTGCACAAAAATCTCTAGCTCAATGTATCACATAAATGAAAATGGATCGAAACTTATCGATAATTCGGAAACGGGATGATTTATCGAAAAAAAAAAACAAACTCGTATTGCGTATAGTATTCACGAGCATACATGTCAAATTTCAGTTCTCTAGCTTTTGTTTACGAGATCAGCGCGTTCATACAGACGGACGGTCGGACGGACGGACAGACGGACAGGGCTATAACGACATGGGGTCTGCGGGGTCTGCGACGTCTCCTTCTGCCATACATTTTCACAAAAACATTATACCCTGATTGCCCATATAAAAAGCTATATATCTATATATAAATATAACAAATCTGTGATGGCATCTATTAAATTTTGATTGACCTTTATTTATTTTTAGAGTGTCATAAAAATGTTTTTCCCGACGGCTTCATGTTTTCCTATGCATTTTACATGACAATCTTTATAATTTAAAATTTGCAGTTGCTTAAGATTTGAATATAACTAATTGTGGGTTTTCAAAACGTCTGATCTGACGGGAAAATAGTCAAATTGGCAGAACTGGGTACAACTCTGCTATGTATGCATGTGTGAGTGTGCGTATATGTATGAGCGTGTGTGCAGTGTGGAAATGTGTGCGGCACACTTCTCTGAACACTTGCTGCTCCAATTGCGAACTGTTAATAGAAAACTTTGACCCACATGGAAGCTCTGAGCTAAAAGAAATGTTGAAAAATGTTGTACTTGACAAAATGTTAAAATTGATTTACTGCTCCCGGAATTTCAATAGGTTAAATTCGATAATGCAGATCAGGACAACTCCATTGTAGCATCAATATGCTAACTCCAACAAATAACTTCAGGCTCAATGCTCAACCAAAGGTTGCTTGATATCGACCTACCTCTACGCAATCAGTGAACATTTCCACCTCCTAGAACACCTGAGTCAGGTGACCTGACTTGACCGAGGCTGCTCGCAGTGGCGCCTTCGTAACCCGATAGCAGCAAAGTGCCGCGCTTGTCATTAATAAAGCAATATTTCCGGGTCCTCCAGTTGGTACGAAGACCAGGCTGACACGTCGTCTTTCATGTTTATTTAAATAATTTGTTTTATTTTTTCTGTTCTCAACGGGTCTTAATCGCACCTACAGATGCCAGTTTCATCAGTAATTTAGTTTAATTAAATATATTTATATAACAGCCATATAATAGAACCTTAAGATAAATATTTTTTTTTCTGATTGGCTTAAATAATTTTAAAAAAAGAAATACAATATATAAATTAATTTTCTCTTATTCATTACAACTCTTATTCAAACGAGAGTCTAACAAAATTTCATCTCAAAATCAACAATGGTATATCTTAAAATCTCGTTTGTATATTTTAAAGAAGTGAGAAAGTCAAAAACTATTTTATTGAATATATAATAAAATTGATAGGCCATAAGTATACTCATCAAAAAGTTGGATTTTTATATACGTAAGGAATTGAACATAGTGAATGGATTGGAGATATGAATAAAGCATTTTTTATACCCTGAACCCATTGAAAATGGAAAATTTTAAATTTGATATTATACGCAGTACAAATTTGTTTTTTTTTTCGATAACTCATCCCGTTTCCGAATTATCGATAAATTTCGATAAATTTGCTTTTATTTATGTGACCCATTTGAGCTAGAGACTTCACTTTTGTGCGGATAGGTGTAGTGAATGCGGGCATTTTGTAGTTTTTGGATTTTGGATGCCACGCCCCCTTCGCCTACAATTTGTAAAGCCCGTATTTCAAATACTAGAGACTTGTGCTTTGGCAAATAGACACATATGAATGCCATAATCACACTGATTAAGAAAGTCTATCTACAAAAAAGTTAGTTTCCCATGTCATAGGCATATTGCAGCCCGAGCGCAGTCGCTGCTCGGTTAGTTGAGCGTTCGTGTGCGTGCGTATGTGTATGTATGTGTTGCTTGAAATATATATGTAAAATCATCATAGCATGCTTCGAATATCGGCTATTCGAAGGGTTCAGGGTATCTTCTAGTCGAGAGGTCTCGACTAGAGCTTACTTGTTTAATGGTAAGCTAATATAAACTTTTTACTTATTTTGTAATAAATATAAAAATTGCGGAAATACAAAAAAATTTTCGCTCAAATAAACATTTTGAAATAAGTCAAATAGTTTCTTTGGGCTAGAAAAAAGCTCAATCAGCACGGCGCGTTTGAAAACTTGGTCAATGCTTGGCTTAGCATTTTTGTTGGCCCAGCCGGGAGCTATATAAAGCCATTCGCTTGCTGCTGCCAATATCTCAATTCGCAATTGACCAAGTTCAGCACATAATCGAAAATCCAAGTTAACACTAAACATGAAATTCTTTGTGTTCGCTGCTGTTGCCTGCCTGTTGGCCACATCCATTACCGCCGCCGACAAGGAAGATAAGATGCTCGGCTCCACTTACGGTGGCGGCTATGGTGCCTCAGGTGCTGCACCCGCTCCCCAGGCTTATGGAGCGCCGGCTGCTCCAGCCGCACCTGCCTATCCTGCACCCGCTGCTCCAGCTTACTCAGCACCCGTTTCCATTCCCGCACCGCCGTGCCCCAAGAACTATCTGTTCAGCTGTCAGCCCAACTTAGCCCCAGTACCATGCAGTGCTCCAGCCCCAAGCTATGGATCAGCTGGTGCCTACTCCCAATACGCACCTGTCTACGCACCACGCCCCCTACGTTGGTAAAGTAAAATACGTTCGAGGCTATCTTTTTGATTGGACAATTGTGAAAGAAAAACAATAAATCTCGATTCAATAACTGAAACCAATAGAAATATAATTTGATTTGGGCAAATCCTTTCCAGCAGGAAAATTCAATTTTATTTCTCAGAAATCGGTATTCAGACTTCTTGTAAAATATATAAGTGCAATACTATAAGGCTCCAAGTAAAAAAACTTTTAAAGCTTTCCGGGCTTTTTATAACGATAACATATATTATATACAATACTAGCGGCTCGGACGCGACTTCGAGTGGATTTCACCTTGACTGTAGCACTGTTGCACTACCTAGTAGATTAAATACAATCGTGTTTTTAGGGAAATTTCAAGTACTACGAGTTAAAGGGAATTCAAAATATGAGCTTTTTGTGATGTTCTTATGTGGGTTCCTAAGTTAGGAATCCTAACGTGCTTGACCCAAAAGTCTTGAAATCTATTCGACAGAAACAAACCATGAAATCTTTCCTCTTTAAATAAGTATAGGTAATTTATTCTGAATATGCATATGTTATGTTTCAATTAAACTCACCGGGCATAATAATGATTGATTCACTTACAAAACTATGGGCCTAGCTGGAGATATATAGTCCGATTTCAATTTTGTGGGTATAGCTACATAATGTAACATATACAATAAAAACGTAATATATATATACTTTTAAATCATAATTTTTTTTTGTAACATTGTTTTATGTACCGTTTTTCCTTGTGGACAATCCGTAAATTGTGGTAAGAATCATTAATCTAAATATTTAGGTGGAAACTGCATCCAGCGTCGACATGAGGCAGGTCCAGCGGGTGGGATCTCTTCGACGAATAGCAACTTAAACCTTAATGAGAAAAAAATAAAATTTTTACAGCCCACATGTTGACCAAAATTAAATTAATAAGTTGAATACAATTTGATTTAATTTATATTAGGTATATGTATATAAAAAAAACATTAACAAACTTTATGCTTAAGTACTACGTAAATTTGACAGCTGCATAACAGCAGAAGCACATGGTATCATATATCATATTATAATAAATATCTCAGTGATTAGTGTTTGGATAGCCAAATATGTATACAAAACGAAATCCAAAAGGTAAAGAAGGTGAATTAAATTTAATTAAAATTTAAAAGTTGAATAAACAGGAAAACTCATAACGTGAAAAAGAAAGAAATGTGAAAACTTATCATTGGTGAACAAATTTCCACCGAAAATCAATTGAATTTACCCAATTTTTGAATCAAACTTTGCAATCAAATATTTGTAAACTAACTATAAATTATAAAAATGTATTATTATTGAACAAATTCAAACTGAAAATAACCAAACGTAGACAATTTTTCTTGAGAAATTATAGAAATTTTGCAGTTAGTCATTGCACTCAGTAGTCGTTGCCGTCGTCCTGTACATCATCATAGAAACGAGCCACCTGCAGTTGCTTGCGTATTGCGCCCACTTGTGTCAGGATTTTAGGTGACGACGTGGACAACGTAAATTTTTGCACGACGGGCACCTGACAAATATAAGAAACAGTTAATATCGATATTTTGATCAATATATTTATAAAACTCTGAACTACTACACACCTCCCAGCGTTTCTTGAGATTGTCCATTTTTTGTTGCTGCCGATTGCTCTCCAGCGTAGAGGACGTCTCCTTGCGCGTCATTTTGGGCATTTCACGTAGTAGAGGCATCGATAAATTTTGGGTGGGTGTGTCGTGCAGAACGATATCGCGTCGTCCCAACGATTGTGGTGTTGTTTGTGTGCCACGATGACGCGATTCACTTTTGCTACGCAACTCCAACTGCCGCTGCTGCTTGGCTGCCAGGTCTCCATAGTTTTTTAAGTAACGCGATAAACGCTGATCAGTTTGACGTCTCACACGCTTCATGCCTTGCTCGTCGCCGCTGTCAATCTCGAAGCTGTTATTTGCACTGCCCGGGGCGGTAGGTAGTCGTTGTTGATCTAGCTGCAATGGTTTCACGGGCGTCACCTTATAGTCTTCATGAAACACCGAATTGGGGGATATATTAAAAGAGTAGGGCGGCGGCGTGGTATCCACCAAATTTAAGCAATTATTGTCTGCTGCCGGTGGACAATTAACTTCCAGAACACAAAACGCATTCTCTGTTTTTTGCTCCAGATCCAGTTGTTCATTAATATGCGTACGTTCGACATCACGACCGCAAGCAATCTCCTCCAAGCAAAAAGAGCACAGATTGCGGCGACAATTCATGCATACATTACGCTCTCCCTGGCAGGCACGACATACGTCACTCTTCACCAAACACTGGCCACACATAGCATATAGCCGTTCACATTTCAAACAGACCAGCGCATAGCTATTCTGGCAATTATGATCCACTACAGCAGCTGGATCAAAGTTTGCATCATCGCTCGTAGTTGCTTGCGCTTCGGTGCTCGGCTGGTTCAATTTCAAGGCCAATTTACGGTGGCAGCGGAGACAACAGCTCTCGTAACTCTTCAGTGGCTCATTGCAGAGTGGGCAAATGTTCTCGCTCAAATGGAAGCATTCGCGTTCGATTTTCGCCATTTGAGGCAGTTCAAAATCGAGTTCGACGCTCGGCGGTAACGGCTGACCACGCCGATATTCATGGCGTGCCGAATTGCTAAAGTACTTATAGACCTTTTCTGTGCTGTTATTGTTATTGTTGTTATTGCTGCTGCTACTGTTGTTGTTGGCGTTCTTGTTGACGTTGGAGCTGTTGTTGGTGTGGTTCGTTTTGCCTTTGATATCCTTTGATTTATTTTGCTCCTTAACATGCAACAGCTGTGCATCCTCCTCCAGTTTAGCCAGCAGCTTTTCGCGCATCAACTGATTCCGTTCCGTCTCAATGCGTGCCTGTTGAAGCGATTCAATAGTTTCTTAAATATTAAATCAGACACACTCACTCTCACAGTCGGTATGAAAAATACAATAAACCAAACCTGAACTCATTGAAAATGGTACGGACGGACGGGCGAACAGACAGGCATGACTATATCAACTCAGCTTGATTAAGAATTTATACTTTATGGGGTCTGCCACACCTCCTTCTGCCTTTTTCGTACATTTTCAAAAACATATAACTCCTAGTCCCTTTTTCAATGGGTACGGTTTATATCCTGAACATTAAACATGAACATTATTTATGGGAAACTAATTGAAGTTAAGAATTAGTTTATAATGGGAAATGTGATAAACTAGGTCAAGAAACCGAATAAAATTAAAGAGTTTTGAAACTCTAGGAATCAAGTGTGAATGCAAAGCATTTAGACATTTATCAAATATTATTATAAAATATTATTATTCAAATTTAAAATCAACAGACTCAAATGGAATATCGTAGAATAAAACCAAAACTAGCGAACAAATTTTGAAATTGTATGTGAATATCTTGTAAATCATCGCAACAGTAGGAATAGAGCTTGGTTTCAATCTGTATACTTATAATGAGTAGCCCAAAACCAAAAGGAATTGCTAGAATCCCGAAACGAATTGGTATGACATTGCTGTACATGAATATTTTGATATATAAAATATCTAGATCCAATGACAGAAATACTATATAATTCTGTTTGCCATCACTGCAAACGCGAGATTCGAACTTGAACTGACCTTTTCAGCACGTTTTTTTTCCTTTTCGAGCTGTTCCTCCAAGTGCATTGTCTTAAGCTGCGCCTCCAGGCGTCTAAGGATGAATAAGCAAAGTTGTTAAGAATAGGTTGGTAAAATATTATATTGGTAAATATTATTACCTGGTCAGCGCCTCCTCTTGTCGCCGTTCCTTTTCTCGTAGCATCTCGATGGAAAGACGCTTTTCTTCGATTTGCTGCATCAAGTCCCGTTGATATTCTTTTTTGCGTGCCGTTTCCAGTTCTGCACTGCGCATATTGCGCTCATCGATGCCATCGCCGGTGACAATATTGGAGAGCTCAACATGACCGAGATCATGAAGCAGTTGCTGTCGGGTCGTTGCCGTGCGTATTTTCGGCGGCACATAATTGGGATTATTATTTACAATTAACTCTAGGTCAGTCTTATCCGTTCGGCTATGATTAGTGCTTGTGCTGGATTGACTGGATCGCGCCGTTGTGGGCAGCTCCTCTGCAGTCGTCACTGAAGTTCGTGTTGTTGGCTTCAGCTCTTTTCGCTGTTTAGCCAATGGCGGATGCAGCATCTAAAAACAACATAAATCAACTATATTGTAAATTCCACACTGATTACCATAACGGATGACGCGATATGGTTTATAGTTCATGGCACTTACCTGGTGTTTAAGCAAGTTCTGCTGGTTCTCGCGCTGTCGCTCACGCAAATAATTTTGACGTTTCTGATTTTCATTGTTGAAGCCGGGAAAATACGAATAAAATGTGTCCGTAACCCATTGCTCCATATCATCCTATGCGAAAAAAAGAGAGAACACGCTCGGTTAGTAGTTAGATTATGTGGCGAGACTTATATATTTTTATGTGTATATTATATAAATCATTTGTTTTTGGCGACACCACTAACCACCAGCAGGAAGCTCGTATACATTTTGTACGCTACGGTGGTGCGTAGGCAGTCTAATGAGGAGGGGCTGAAGGCAGCTAGAGTCTCTGGCTGCAAATTATTGCCCAGTCGTTGTTTCCTTTTTTTTTGGGGTTAGCCTATTGCCTGCGACGGGAGCTGCTCCAGCGAGGGCAGCACATTCCCTACTGCCAGAACCTTTTGCCACATAATTTTTATGCCGGCGACGTCGACGTCAAACATCGCGTGCACCGTTGGCTTAAGATTTTTCTTTTTACACCCTGAACCCATTGAAAATGGGAAAACGGGTATAATGTTTTTGTGAAAATGTAACAGGCAGAAGGTGATATATATACTTAACCAGAACGACAAGCTGAGTGGAAATCCATCTATCTGTCCGTAAGTATGAAAAATCGATTAAGAAAGTCCTACAAAAAGTTATTAAACATTACTATAATTTTGGCATATTGCAGCCTAAGCGCAAAATATTTGACAAACTACCAAGCATATTTGGAATTTCACCTCTTCGCAAAGTTCAGGGTATTAGGGTATTCCATAGTCGAGCAGCAATCTTACTTGTTGTTATAGAAAATAAGTATATTTTCAACTGGAAGAATTCCTTGACTTTCCCAATATCCTAGATAAGCTACAGCAAATACATGTTTACTCAAATGCAACATACTGCATGAGCCCGATAAGCCTATATTCTCTTCATTTTGAATAGGAAGGGTTAACCCATAATAAAATGAGGACATAGAGAAAGCCAAAATGTGAGCCTTGGCGTCATGATAGCAAAAGAATTCAATTAGATTTGAATTCAACAAAGTCATAACAGATTAAACAAATATTCACAAAGCAACAGAACTGCTAAGGAGCGTTCCAAGAGAAGATTCAAAATGATGGTAAACAAAAAAGAAGATAGAAGTATAACCAAATGAACAGGAGATATTTAAGATTTATTCCTATATAATCGAGCTACTTGCCAGGACTAACCAAGTCATTCGTCTCCTCTGTTTAAGCCCCATGGTCAAATTGATGGCAATGCAGGGTATTGCTATGCAAAGTGCATTATGAACTGCGGCTTCCTGGGAGCAACTACAATAGCCTGCGTCATCAGCCCAATCCAAAGTCATCACCCCTCGCGTGTTTATCAACAAGGTTCAGCTGTTTTAGCAGTCCTACAATATGGACTAGGCTTTCATTTATACCGACTTCAACTTGATGTTCGCCTCGATTAAAGTTCGCTTTAATAATTTCATCACTTGACAGCAACAATACTGTGAAGTTGATTAACTACTTCTGCTCTTAACATAATTAAAGGCTAATTTGCAGTAAGTATTCCTTCTCTAACTGCTGGCGATTGGCCTATTAGTCGAGCATTCCGTCAACACTGGTCGAATAATTTGCATACTCTAGCACTTTGTTATTCAGGTCAAGGAAACTATCAACGAAAAGAGGCGTGTGTATATTTATGAAGAGTAGCTGATGGAATGGGCTACCAATCGGTAGAAGTGTGCAAATAAATAGTTCGTGCGACTCGTCTTTGGGTTGGGTATGAACAATTTTTATTATATATTAAGGTGCGTTGATCTAAAATAGCTGCGCAATGCCACAGTGGATCAAGAAGCGTTTTCACCGAAAAAAATACGAAGATTACATATTTCTAATCTAGCATTTATTGAAATATTTCAGTGGAATTAAGAATATGAAGTGGGAAATTCACAGATTCATGATCATGACTAGCTAAAACGACCGAATCAACACATGTCCATACAAATTAAATTTTATATTAATAGTTTTGTATATCAAATCAGTTTAGCTAGTTTATTTTAGCTTTACTTAATAATTTCTGTCTCTCTATATAATCTGCTTTTAAGGTAGGTAAATCTTGTTCTTGCAATATCTATCCGTATAAATGCAACTCATTTATATGCTATGAAGCTAGAAATTTTGAATATATTCCGTGTATTCCCTGGTCAGATAGGGAATGGTGTCAAGATTTTCTCAATATTCCCATTAGGGACATGCCAAGTCCGAAAATACATTTTCCGGAAACAGTTATTGGAAAAGTGCTAGAGAGTTGAGTACCTGCTTTGATATTCCAAGATCACATATATCTATGGCAGATATATCTACGGTCTTTGGAGGTGAGGAAAATCGGGTAAAACTGTAAATACCACAGTTTAAGAGCGCATGTTCGTTATTTATTTGTATGTATTTAACAAAGTACAAGTCTCTAGTATTTGAAATACGTTTTTTGCTAATTTTGGGCGGTATTACGTAGATTTACACAGTGAACTTAAAATCTCTTGAGTTAATGGTCTACAAAAAACGAACTTAATTGATCAATCTTTATCAATAAGAAGAAAACGTAAACCGGAAAAATACACAGGCAACTATATACGAAAGTTAGAGACATTTATCACTTTTTTGTAGAGTATTACATTTTCTTGAAAGAGAAAAAAATGATCAGAAATATATTTTTTTCAAATTGTTGTATTTTCTAGACAAGTCCAAGTAAGTCGGTGCCTTAAATTTATCTAGGCACTACCAGATATTAAGCCATTGTGTTGGTGTTATCAAACTTTTACTACGTTCATTCAGTGGGAGCGCCACTTTGCGTGTCCCGTTCGAATTAGGTTAACTAAGTGGGTAAACTTGGTTTAGTATGTGCGCGAAAATTACTAAAGCTGAGGAAAATGCGTGTAAACGTGCGCAGCGGGCGCTGGACTCTGGTGGCCTGGTGCAGACGCGAAAAGTTCAAGGCCATTTCATGAAATTTTAAGCATATAAAGCTTAAAGTGAAAATAAAAATAATCAAGCAAGAATGCTCTAGTTGAGATTCCTCGACTAGGAGTTACCCTGAACTCTGGGCAGAGCTTTTTTATTTAATGACATTAAAACGGGAATTGTTATTAATTTCTAGTTTGGACATAGACATGGCTGTCTGCTACATACATTTTAACAAAACGATTATACCCTGTTTTCCAGCTTTTAAAGGGTCTGGGTATACAAATATATTGCAGGCGTTTCAAATTAGCTTTAACGGCTCATTAGGTGCAGCCAGCGATAAAACAGAAATCTAAATCGAATGTACGTTAATCACATATAACCGTAAAAAGGTCGCACATACCCACTTACACATAAACGTAATATGAACCAATTAATTATGAAACTTTCGTATAACTGACCTTGTTCAGGTCGCGACCCTTTTTTTCGATTTCCATTTCTATGGTTTAATGACTTAAGTGGCCTGTGCCCGTGACTAAGAAGAGGTGTTTAAAAGTATTGATGAGCTTTTAGCTCACCTCATCAATCAGCCACATACAAAATTGTCATTAGCCATTCCCGCGAATGACCAGCCACTAAACACCCCACAGTGCCTAATCGGGGTAAGTTCCACATAAAAACAAGTAAGAAAGCTCTAGTGGAGGGTATCCGATATTCCAAAACATGCTTATTTTACATGCATATTGAAAACAACAATTTTAATAACTTTTGTTGTAGATGAACTTAATAAAATTTGCAAGCGTGATAATGTTATTCAAATGCGTCTATTTGCCAAAGCACAAGTCTGTTTGGACAATGTGATGCGATAGGGGCGTGGCATCCAAAATATAACATAAACCAAAATAGTATAAAAACACATAAAGCTACATACATACATATCGGTAGACCCTAAGTTGAAAGATGTAATAGAAATCATTTTATAATTAAATCGATAACGATACTCGATCTGCGCCTGATATACACGAACCTATAAAAAATTGTCTAGCTATTATATGTTCTGAGACCGAAGCACAGACAGAGTTAAATTGGCTCGCCCGGATAACTCTTATGGTTTTAATGTTGTCGATCAAAAACATATTTATTTTTAAACGACAAGATTAAAACCATAATAGTTATCGATTTGTTGAAACAAAGTCTGCACGGGTTACATATGTCCTTATATCTTCTGAGACGGACGGACGCATTGACGAACATATCTCGACTTCCTCTTGTAGGGGAAATCATAAATAGTCCAACTCCAAGCTCGAGGAGCTTGTGTTTATTATTTATTTTTCTTCAATCTATAGAGTCCAGAATTGCAGACGAATTGACATTCCACGGAACCAAATCTTATGGTTCACTGCGCAAACGAAAATATATACATAAATGTGTGAAAATTAATTAAGCAGAGGATATCCGAAATTAAATAAATTGTTATTAATTTATCTTTTGGAAAAATTGTTCGATTACCACTAGGAACTTTCCACAATATAATATGCTCAAATGCCACATGTTTATATAGGGTATAGTATTAACTGTTACTTAAAATGCAGTAAATTTGCCAGTCATGTGGTATCTCCAACTCTCTCCCTCTCTCTGTCTCTTTTAAATTTTTTTGTCTCTTTCTCTCTCCCACTCTTATACTACCGGCATTTTGCATGCATTGCTCGAACTGTGCTGGTTTTTATTTCTGCTTGGCGTAACTTTCATTGAAGCATTTTCATTTTGCTTCTTTTTCCACTTTAATGGTAGACAATTTATATTTACGCCACGCCTCCTGCTCACCTATGTGATTTGTATGAATTGTTTTGGTGCTTTATAATTAGACGCGTTTTATTTGTTCAACAACTTTTCAAGTTCAGGCCACAAACACAATAGTAGCAAACGCAACAAACGAGCTCCAAACTACAACTGAGCAACGCAAACGAAATTCATCAGGCGAACGAGCGCTAACACTCAGCCAAAATGCCAATTGGAGCACGAAGAACAGACAAGCCACAACCACAATAACAACAGCACATAACAATAGAAAACAAGAATAGTAACAGTGTAAAGGGCATTAAAGATTCATGTGGCCGAGCGCGCGAAGGACATTACGCTTCAAAGTTAAAAATAATTAATAATTCAAATTATGACTGTGTTAAGACAAAGCAACAAAACAGAAAAGCCATTAGCCCAGTTAGGTTGCCGGCTGCACTCGTAGGGCACTCGAGTTCCAATTATTATCAACATGGCATGCTTAAAAGCGAAACCCACGCATGAAAGATTTCTAAATTTGATAAGATTTGAGAAGTAAAAGTGCTCTAGTCGAGACCGCTCAACTAGGATGCTCGACTGGGATTCCGAAAAGCCGATATTCCGATATTACAAATGTGCCTATTTCACATATGTATATATTGGAAGCACCACATACAATAATATCCTTATTATGAAACTAAATATTTAATTTAATTTAATTTTTTATGTAGATATATATATATATATATATAATATAATATATATAAATATTATTAAATTTTTATAAATTCAATCAGCGCGCGTTATAGAAGAGCCTACAAGAAAATATTTTAAGTCTTTAGGTCTTATGTGTACTGAGAAAACGTTTATACATATGGACGGACGGACAGGACTAAATCGACTCTCCCTGAGCCTGTTACAAATATTAACAAAACTATTAATTCAATGGGTTCAGGATATAAAAGTGAAAATTACCTACATTTCTATTCTTATTATTATATACCATGATAAACAGCGAGAATTTCTAGACAGAAAAAATATATTTACGAATTCATTCAGTTCAAAATTTCACAAATTGATTATCGGATTACACATATATAAACTATAAAGAAATGCAGCACATTGTTTTCCAATCCTTCAATTATAGACATTAAAACAAATACATAGTGGGATCAGCTTGATTATTAATTAAGAGCCAACAATAAATGTCATACTCTTCATTGGCACACACAGTTAGCTCATTGTATTTTCTTCATTTTAAAACAGACTAAACAAATTTAAGAGCATTTCAACTAAATTTCTTATCTAATTAGGTAAACGCACTTACTACTCAACTCAGACCACTTTGAAAAGCCTCTGACAACTAAAGCTAAATTGTGTGGCCACTGCTGTGTGGAATTGCAACGGCTCAACGAGCCGTAATGTCATAGTTATGGATTATCTTACGACCGCTACGTTTTGGGCGTTTCACCAATCGAGCGTGAAAAACTATAATTGGCAAACGCCAAAAAGCAGAAACCATCTCATCTTTTATCTACATCTAACCACTTACGCCAATTGCTCGGTGCTCAATCGGCAAACGATTCTCGCTCCGCGGCCGCGCGCTTTCCAAATTACGATACGTCACATTCGGTGATTTATAATGTCGCGCGCTACCAATAAGCAATTCGCGTTGGTTCACTAATTCCTTCGCCGATTTTAAGAGTGAGGTGCTAGATGAATTCTTCTTCTGCCGTTGTTCCTGCTCCTGTTGTTCCTGCTCATTTTCCTGCTCCAGCTGCAGGTCCTGCAAGTTCTCTTCTACGCTCAAATCGAGCCGCAGGTCGGAGTTTTGGTTAGGCGTTGCTAAGGCTGAGTTCGAGGCGTTCACGAGTTCATTGCACTTATTACTACTTGCGTTGGTCATGCGCTGACATTGCATGGGATTATAGCTTTCCGTTTGTAGCAATACTGCGGCAGGACAAATGACCTGAGAATTGTTTATATTATCCTGCAGAGTCTCTCTAGCTGCAGTCACACGCTGGCGATCGAATTCTAGCTGCTTGCGCTCTAGTGCTAGAAATTCCTCCAGATCCATGTTGCCAATACATTCACGTTAAAATATTAAACTATAAAAATAAAGCATATTAACATATGCTGTAAAAAAAAAAAAACTAAACAAGCTACCTTATATTGAAACTGCATTTGCCAAGTTAGCTATAGTGGGGAACTATCAGCTAAATTTCGCATTTTAAAAGGAAGACTTCGCAGAAAATAGCCTACACAAATTGTTTTTTTTATTAATTTAATTATTTTGTTATTTTATATTTAACTTAATCACGAGCTTCGTATTTATTTAATTTAATGTGAGATTGCTTACAATATTTGTGCACAATTTCCTAGCATTTATCAAGCTAAATTAATAAGTTGCGAATCCAACGCAATAACTCTATACTGATTTACATATTTTTTACACACAAATGCAGTTTTGCGTTATTTATAATATGTGCACTGCACATATACTTGTCCCACTATATTGCTCAGAACTCTGACTTGTTTAATTTGCAAATGCACGTACTTGTATCTTAATTTCGAAATTGTTGATTTCACTGCGCGCTTGACTATAATAACAATTGATGTACTAGGGCTGCAGACTGAGCGTTCCTCTCGGAGCCAGTGTTCGAAAACGTACTATACCACCTTGTATTGCAACTCTGTTGCCTCAATGTTTTTCTTTTCGATATTCGGATTTAAAGTTAAATTTAAATTTAAGCAGGCTTATGCCACTTGTCAATTATTTTAGTATATTATCTTTATAAAGAGTAAATATTTATTCTGTCTTTACATGTATATACCAGCTCACAGATTTTTAGGTGAGTGGAGCTAAACTTAAAAAAACTAACCTTATTATCTATTTTAAACAGCTTGTCAGATATGTCTGAAAAGAATGGACAGACAAAATCGCTCGAAGCAAAATTACCCTGGTACTATAATGTATACAACACCATCAAGGATACGCCCATCAATTTGACGCTTTTACTCGTCTCGGCTTTCGTTTTTTATAAAGTAGTAAATATAACGCGTCAGCGTCGGAATTTGAATCGTGTTCGCAACTTCTTTGGCTACGGAGCAGACAATCAGAAATCGAAGTTACCACCGCTGAAACGTGACTTTACCGTTAAACAGTTACTCGAATATGATGGCACTCGTGAAGATGGACGTATTCTAGTGGCGGTCAATTATAATATATACGATGTATCGTGTGCTAAGCAAGTTTATGGGCAGACTGGAGCATATCCCCAATGGGCAGGATGTGATATATCACGTAACTTGATCAACTTTACTGCGGAACGAAATGATAATCAGGAATTTGATTATATGAGAGACCTTACTGCAAAGCAAAGGAGCACTTTAGTGGAATGGGATCAACAGTATAGTGAAAAATATCCGCTTGTTGGCCATTTGGTGTCCGATGATGAAGACAATGATGAAGTTGCTGAAACTGATGAGGACAACAAAAAAGAAATTACAAAACGGTTAGACGCAATATAAAATGTAACGGATATTACGAAAATTTGTTGTTACAAGCCACGATAAACTACAAAGAAAAAAATATAAGACATAAAACTTAAATAATGGGGTGTTTAAATTGCCGCCATGCGTTGCTCAACATTGTGAATACAACCCTGTGTTCTGACAGCTAAACAACACTGGGTTTCAGCTGTTCGACTGTGACAGCGCTTGTCATCGAACGCGTCAACTTCCGTTTCTTTTCACTTTTGACCAGCAAGATGAAGTACGTAAAAATTATATTAATTTTCAAAATATACGCACATCACTTTGCAACCATAGTTGTTTCGTGTTTGATGTGAAAATTAAATATGTGCATTGGTGTTATGCAATAATATTTATTCAGACTATGTTCAAACAAATCATTTTAATTGCAGAATCGGTTTGTGTGCATTCAGTGGGTACAAAATTTACCCTGGCCATGGCAAGACCATGGTCAAAATCGATGGCAAGGTAGTGTAAACAACTGTTGTATTCTAATTTCAAAATTAAATCAAATACCCTAATTTTGTAGACCTTCACCTTTCTGGACAAGAAGTGCGAACGCTCCTACCTGATGAAGCGTAATCCCCGAAAGGTCACTTGGACTGTGCTGTACCGTCGCAAGCACCGCAAGGGTATTGAGGAGGAGGCGTCCAAGAAACGTACACGCCGGACACAAAAATTCCAGCGTGCCATCGTTGGCGCCTCGCTTGCCGAGATTATGGCTAAGCGTAACATGAAGCCCGAGGTGCGCAAGGCTCAACGGGATCAGGCCATCAAAGTAGCTAAAGAGCAAAAGCGTGCCGCTAAGGCTGCGAAGAAGGCTGCCGCGCCAGCCCCCGCTAAGAAGTCGGCGCCCAAGCAGAAGGCCACCAAAGTGACACAAAAATCGGCACCTCGCGTCGGTGGCAAGCGGTAAACAACAATAAAAAGTAGAAGAACCACTAGCTGCTCTATTGTTGGAAGTGAAATACAACGCGAGTTTTACATCAAAAATGATTTAAGGAAAAAATTTTAGTGAAACGCTAATTAAAAAAACAAAAGCTACAAATTCTGATTTGTAGTGGTTAAAAAAAACGGCAACGCGTTTTTTTTTATCACGGTTGGAACGGATTGGGTGAACGAAAATACAAAGGAAAGGTAACGAATTGGACGTAATGTTTCCATGGAATACGTGGCCAAGTTCGAAATTTCAAGTAAACTACGTTATTTCTAAGTGAACCCGTTTAGCTATTACCTTTCAAATTGTGTATTAGGCATTTATCCATACGTTTTTATAATTCTAATACGCTATACGCGAAAGTATAGTTCTAATACAGACGGATAAGCTCGATATATCAGCTAGCCCCAATAGGCAGTGTCTGTGTTAAGTTTTGGCCTTTTACTATGACCTTAATGTAAATACAAAAAGTAGATATAAAAATTCAATTTTGATTTATTGAAAACATGTGGGCAGAAGCCATCTTCCACATATGTAATTCCAACTGCATATGTGCATATATTTCTTAAATGCTACACAATATTGTATTTGCAAAGAGTCTGGTTTTGATAAAGGTATTCTCCCTAGGAAACATTTGGTTATAATTTATGTGTAGCCTAGGGGTCTTCTAAGAGTCCATTTTTTCTCCTCAACTCCCTTTTGTAAACATTGTAATATTAGCAGATGCCATATTATGGGGTTTTATAAGAGTTTGGGATTATCTTAAATAAATTCCGAGTGGTACTTTTTGAGCCCTATAAAATTGGTCAGATGTCCAATGGCATCCGTCTGGACCTTAACAAAGGTGTTCGCGGGATCGTAAAGAGTAGTAACAGACTGATCCTTTAAGTCGTAGTCGTCGTAGGAAGTCTCCAAAAGCACCGTCGGTAACTCCATTTCAACGAGCTGAACGCAACCCAAATCGCAGAGTAACTCCAGAAGCAGCATTGTGTCGACGGGCAAAAGATGGGGAAAGCGAAGGAACAAGCTTTGCACAGTGCACCCATTCCGTGTTAAGCACTCGCTTAACAGGGCGCCCATCCAACGATCTAGGACGCGGCGATTCAATGAAGCATTCACTCGTATCCATGGCTGAGGACGCATGGCAATTACATCCCTTAGGGCTTCCGGATCCGAATTGATTTCGGTCTTTGCCTTTGACTCGGCTTTTTTCATCCGCTTTGAACGACGTGCACATTCCAACAGCGCCTCTTCACCATCCGTGTCCTCGCCGCTGCTTTGCTGCTTCTCTCGGTCCAGTTTGATCTTTTTGCTACTACTTGGCTGCAAATCAGATTTCTGATCCACTAGTTGCCTTTTCTGCCCCACCACTGCAGGCAATGTGGCCGGTGAAGCAGACACCAGAGTCTGAACACGCTCTCGTTCCAGCCGCTTGATATGGAATGTGTGCACCACCCAATTGCGCATGTGCGCCTTATGCACGTACATATAGCTGGCAACGCCAACGCGTTTTATGAGATCGTGAGCCTCCATATGTTGTAGTGCTTCAAGCAAAAATTTACCCAAGGGAAAACTGCGACGTAATGATACGCCCTCAACGCCCAGTGGATGTTGCTGTATGTACTCCAAGATGTTCTTCATGTGCTGAATGGCATCCGGTTCATAGTTGGTCTCAAGCGAGGGCAACAGCGTTTCAAAGCTGTTTTCCGTATATCGCCAGAAGGAGGCTCTATAAGCGGATAGGAATACACAGACGAATGGGATTAGATATAAAATGAAGGAACCAAGAAAAAAGTTACTTAGATGTAGATGTCTTAGATAGCATAGTCAACCTTTTGTAATGGGAATGCGATATGTAGATGTTCCGGATTGGATGGAAAGGGGATAGCAATTGAGAGCAAACGGGAATCACTTACTTGACCACCTTGTCGAGCACCGCTTTACGCAGTTCATCTTGTCTGGCTTGCATCTGCCGATGCTCACGTTCTTGTATGTGGATTGTGGGCAGATGCACAACGAAGACATCCTGAGCACGTGCACGCTCCTCCTTGTTTAGAGATGGTTCATAATCTTGCGGACGATCTCCGCTGTCCTCCTTGCCTGCCTCATAATTGAGCAGCGCACTGCAAAGCAAATGCCAATCGGTTTTTTTGTTTAACGTAGACTCGGCCAAACGTTTGCCCAGATCCTTGAGTTCTTGTGGCTGCTGCTGCTGCCGCCAGTACGTCTCCAATTGCTCCACGAGCGTTACGAGATTCCCTGTGGAAACGGTTAAAGTGGTGCTACTAGATATAGAGTTGTCTAGCTGTAATTGCAGTGGCACTTGAGGCAGTGCATCGGCCACCAATTGACGCAGTATGGCGCGATGCTCATAGATGATTCGCTCCACGGCATTTAGATAATTCCCACTGTGCATTATGCAGGTAAAGGGGCATTCCCCGTGGCCAAGCCGCGCACAGCAAATGTTTACAGATTGCCCTAGTGCATCCAGAGCGCAGAAGAAGTGCATTGAACGCATGGGCAGTTTATTGAGCTGATTATAGATACTGTTTTGTAGACGATACGTAATATTCGCTGGATGGAAACGAACACGAGCAGCCTGGCGACCACTGCAAGCGCTCTCCAGCCGCTTGGAGTACTCCGTTTGCGGTGCGTTGTCAAATATGCTGCTATAATGATCCAATATTCGATCCGAAGACGACCCTGCTGCCTTGTTTGACGCACTGGTTGTATCTACATTGAGTATATTCACGGGCAGCTCCAAATTTAAAATTAACCTATTATTAGACACCCATTCCCCGAGGAGCAGCAGTTGCGCGAAATTTGGGGAAGGTAAATCTAAACTTGTCAGCTCTGGATGTTCATGAAAACGTCTCTCGAATGCGTAGTAGGCATCGTAGAGCAGATATCCATACTTCTGGCACACTAATCTATACTTGTACTTGGAGCTAAGCAAATGGCCAGGGCCGGAGATTTGGCGGTTCACATGTTGGATATTGCGACGCTTGACGGCCACCAAAAGTGAATCTGCGCGCGCTTTGTTGAAAGCCGCATTCAACACATCCTCGGAGAAGTGTTTGTAAATTTCAAAGGCTTGCAAATTGAACAGCGTTTTATCCTTTGCACTGCACAAGATGCTGTGCTGTACGCCAAAAACAACAGTTATTTGCAGTTCAGTCTCAGTGGTGGGATTTGCATAGAGCGGCAGATCCTGTTCACCATTTGCCGATGCACACTCCCTAAACCGGCAGCGGTAATCTTCGAGATTATCAGGCAGCAGAAATTGACGATAGACGAAGTCCTTAAAAGAATAGGAGATAATTAACTGGTAAACTGCCTAATTGACAATAAATGCACGCACGCAATAGCTTACCTCATTAATGATCATGCGATGCAGCCTCTCGAGTATGATTACAAAATGTATGAGCAGCGCTTCTATTTGATCACTGCGCACAGGATACTCCAGCTTGAGCTGTGGCAAGAAACGTTCATTGTAGATGGCATTAAATTCCGGTTGGGCTTGCATCATATAAATCCAGTTGCGAACGTCTGGCATGTCGCGCTTCATCCGAATGAGAAATTGCAGCCGTCGTACACAAGCCTGCGTTGTTTTATTATTAATATTTAGATATCTACGTATCACATCCCGGCAAATAATGCCAACATTGGAGAGCGCCAGCGCAGGCAATGGTGCATCAATGAACAAATAGACAGCTCGTCCCATTTTCAAAATCCGATCCTCGGCAGCGGACCACGTGACGCGCAAGGTGCGCATATTACGCAATGCATCACGGTCGATGTCGTCCCGTGGTCCGTTAGAGCGCTTGCGAGCATCCGTGGAGCTCGTGCCGCGTGTCTTAGTAAACCGTGGCCCCGGTTTCAATCGAAGCAAGCTAAGGCGCTTTCGCACGGGAAATGATGTAACCACTTTCCGCGCATTCGTTCCAGTCGATCGTGG
Source organism: Drosophila fulvimacula (assembly GCA_035045555.1). Classification (NCBI taxonomy): domain Eukaryota; kingdom Metazoa; phylum Arthropoda; class Insecta; order Diptera; family Drosophilidae; genus Drosophila; species Drosophila fulvimacula. The sequence continues at coordinate 1,715,004 of JAWNOX010000160.1, read as the reverse complement.
GGCTGGTACAGTGTTGCGCTTGACCCACGACCAATGACGAAACTGATGTGCAAAGAGCGAAGAGCTAAGACCAGCGGCGCCCTCTTGATCACCTGGCACACTGCCATCATCTAGCTGTTCTGCCTCCTCAAAAGCAACCGTGCGTACAAAGCTTAGAGGTTGCGGACGTGTCTCTATTCTGCCAGCCACTTTGCGCTCCTTGTGCTTAAGGAACCCTAGCTTGGTGTAAATGCACACATGCTGCAGTTTAGCCCAATAGTCGGCAATCTGCTCGCGACTGGTGAACTCATATGTGAGTCGTTCGTAGTCGAGCTCTGGATTAATACGTTTGTAGTTATGACCGATGCTCGTGGTGGTGTCCAGTAGGCTGGCACGTCTGTTTAGAAACACCCAACGTTGCAACGCATCGCGTCCCAGCTGACGGTCGCTGACCTGCAATAGGCCCATATTGTTTAGCAGGCGAAGTATTCCTAGATAACGTTGTTGCTGCTTAATTCGCGGTATCAAATTCTGTAGTTGGAGCTGCCCGATTAAATAGTGCTGTCGCACTGGATGCTGCAGCTGTGGCCGCAGCTTCTCTGTAACATCTCGCTCGATGCGAAAGATGCGTAGCATTAGGGAAAGTGGCATCCGCTCTAGAGCATCCACAAAGTAGAGCCAACCAGATGGCTTGTCATAGCTGGGCAAAGGTGGTATAAAAGTGCGCCAGCTTATTTCATGGGTATACGGCAACACTTCCGTCTCCTTGGCTTGCCACTCCTCTAGAAATTCACGTGTCATCAGCGACGGTTCGGAGCACTGCCACTGCTGCAACAACTCCTCATTCATTTGCAACGGGCGTTGATTGCGTTGCTGTTCGCACAGCAAGTAATAGAGAAACTCGTGTAGGGTGCAAGCCACCAGGAGTTTAGGTGCAGAAGGTTTTGGCTTACTTTGAGGCTGTCGCTCAATGCGTAGTCTCTTGCGTTCCATCTGCTCGCGTCGTTCTTTACCCACCATAAATTGGGCGGGACGCAATTGTCGCTCCTCGTTGATCAAATGGAAATTGTACTTTAAACGCAATATCTCCCGCTCAAGTTGCTCGTGCTGCAGATCGATCTTGGGATGTGTCACCAACCGATAGAGACGCACTCGTTGCTCATACTCCAGTGTCACTTCGTAGACATTCAAAATGCGCGCCTGCTGCATGCGCGCCAACAGTCGAAACATCGACTTTCGACATATTTTTTCAAGCGCGCCAATATTCTTCTCTGATTCCATGATGAATCGAGTTAAATCAATGGTATGTGTAATACAGGTCTTATCAATTTGCCGCACAATTAAAATTTTGCGTGCCACATGCCGTGGCGTCTCCTTTTCGGTGCCTTTGTACAATTTCGACGAGAAGTCCATAGCACGTATATTGGCCTTAATATTGGGCAGATCATTGATCACTATATCCACGTTTAGAGGCATATTCTGGAAAGAAAACATGCAAATATATTATAATTGGCACAGTGGATTTAGGCTGAGTCGCTATCAACTAAGATACGCTTTCAGAATCCTACGCTTTAAAACTTTAAGTCTCTAAAGTAAGTCTCTATGTCTCTAAAAAGTAAGTGAAAATTCAGAATCACTAAAGTAAAGCAGTAAAAGATAAGTTCAATTTTGATGAACAGTGGATCTTATAGTTTGTCATTACCAGCTCTTCCTGGCACTGAAGCTGTAACACAGACTTCTCCATCTGCTCCTCTTTTTCATTAACAATCGCTTCAGCTTGTGTCCCAACCACCACGTAGCGTGTAATGCGAAATTTGCCTGAAGCTTCTGTGTAGCTTTTGATCCTTTGCTTTCGTAACAGATATTTGATAGCACTTCGTGCAATTTGAAAATTTATAGCCACGTAGTGTCCCAGCTCGAGGGTGCTCATGCCTCTCGTACCAAAGTGCTTGATAGCACGTAAGCATTCCAACTCAATGGGCATATTCACATAGGCATGTCGCTGACTTAGCAACTCATCGGGTGCCTTATCCTCCCGATCTTCACCCTGCTCCTGTTGATGAAAATCATCAAACTCCATGTTAGGATTACGAAGACGCACAACCAATATTTTTCTGCCTTTTGAGTTCGGTTTGGACCCGCTGGTTGCGGGTTTTGGCGGCTGAACGAGTGTCGTCTCAAAAATCTTTCGAAAATTGTGCGAGATGAACAGCTTCTTAAGCCTTGCACTGGATAAATCTGGTATACGTTCCATTATTTCGCTGCTAGGTATATACTGGAGCTGGCTAGCTTTAATCTCTGTAAAGAACTTTTCCATAATGCGCTGGTTGTAACTTTTGTAAATCCGAAAAAAACGAGGCAACATGACCAAAGTGGAAAGCAAGGTGCGTCCATTATGGCGCTCAGAGTAGGGCTGACCGACAAGCAACTCCTGCTGCAGCAACCAGATTCTACAAAAACGATATTATTTCAAATTTACGTGTATTCAAACTGCATGGTCTAGCAATCTTACCTCAAATAGAATATCAAACTGGTGTCAGTGAAGTAATTCGTCAACGACCAAGGACCACGCGTAGTTTCGCCATTATAGCGCGATCGGCCCACACTCTCGAGAAACACATAATGTTGCAGGGATAGCTCACGGGGCAGCAACATATTTTCAGGTTTCAAAGCCTTGATGCGCAGTTCCTGGCTAGCGACTATGACCAGATTTTGGTGGTACTGATCGGTGGCTGCCGCTGCGGAGAGTGATTTCAATTCGTTTACATCTATGCGACGGCGTGTCTTGTAATCCTTGCAGTTGCCCCGTATAAGGCCATCCTGTACTGGTGCAAATGGCAGACGCAAAAATGGGCAGCTATCTAGTACTACAGGCATCCCGTATTCCGAATCCTGATCATTCAACCGCTTATATGGCGGCATCAAAGGCCTCGTTTCGGGCAGTATGAAGAAGCTGACTTCATGTGCCGACCGTAACAATAGCATCCATATCTGGTTATGCACCTTGTCTGGCAAAGGATTGCCACCATTGAGTCTTATAGACAACAGCGACCACAGAGCTATTAACAAATTATTATTTTTTTCGTGTGGTATAGGTATATAATTATATATTGCTTGCGCCTCCTGTGCATGGAACAATTGTCATGTTGTTACTTACATGGTAATGTGGTGCCATCCAAGCCTTCCAGCGCAATTTCATCAAAAACAGCATCTATCCAGGAGCCACCTGCATATGTTGTACACATTTTATTATTGATAAGATTTGAATCCTCAATATTTATTGTGAATATTAGTCATTTAGTTCGCATTTAAATTTTGTTTACTGCACAATTTATTGGAGTTACATTAAACAGCTGTTTTTATTAGAGCCATACAATTCCGTTCAGAACCAGATCAATTGACACGCTCTCATTAACGAACTGCCTTCGCATAACTGTTTACTATTTTTAAAATTAATTAAAATTCTTCGCTCTTAAAGAAAAATAAACAGGCTAACGAAATGAAACATATATTACAGTAGTATATTTAACTGTCTAGCAACAAAGTTCCAATCCAAAAACTGATCAAGTTGAAGTTTAGTGTTGCAAAATGGTTGCACCGGCTGTGTTAGAGGGAAACGAAACTATAGTCGCTTCCAGCAGCTGTCAAAAAAGATGCAGCTGCCTACAAACAAACGCCGCAATTCCTGTCATTTCTAGCGCTCTTTTGCGAGGTTAACGCAAATTTCACAAGCTTGTAAAAAATCGAGAGTTAAAATAAGCAAAAGTAAAATTTTAACGGAAAGTAGAATATTAAATTATAAAAAAGCAAATATGTCAACCACGACCCTGTCAAGCTTCAGTTTCGCCAATATGGCAGCCCAGCTTAACGAGGAGCAAGGTATTTCATTCCAAGGTAAAGCCGAAACCTGGAATAATGCCGAAGACGGTAAGCAGACCAATTTTTATTAAACGACAATTTAACAATGAAGTCACAATCCCACAGTGAAAGCCATTGTTCAAGAGCTCAATAGCCAATCCACAGTTCATTATCTTAATCTTGATGGAAATACGCTAGGTGTGGAGGCCGCTCAAGCCATTGGTGAGGCCCTGCGTAAGCATCCTGAATTTCGCAAAGCTCTGTGGAAAAACCTATTTACCGGAAGGCTGAAATCGGAGATTCCATTGGCTTTGAAGCATTTGGGCGATGGTTTAATTTCAGCTGGTGCTAAGCTTACAGTGCTCGATCTCAGCGACAACGCACTCGGTCCAAATGGAATGACCGGGTTGGAGAAGTTCCTACGGTCATCCGTTTGCTACTCGCTACAAGAGTTGTACCTTAATAATTGTGGCCTTGGTCCTGAAGGCGGACGCATGCTGTCTGTTGCGCTCATCGATCTCCATAAGAACGCGAAGGAAGCGGGTACGCCGCTGCAATTACGCATCTTTGTAGCTGGACGCAATCGCTTGGAGAACGCAGGAGCCAAGGCTTTGTCAAAAACGTTCAAAATACTGCAAACTCTGGAAGAGATCACAATGCCACAGAATTCTATTTACCACGTGGGGGTCGCTGCGCTTGCCAAAAGTTTTAAACAGAATCCGCATTTACGTATCCTCGATATGAATGACAATACGTTGGGCGTTCGTGGAGCTGCTAAGATAGCCGAAGTCTTTGAGCATACCCCACTGTAAGTGTAAAACTAAGATAATTGCCGAACTTTCTGTCATCAAATTTATTACTCTCTGTCTGTTGTAGATTACGTGAAATAAATTTTGGCGACTGTTTGCTAAAAACCGATGGCGCTTATCATTTCGCCGAGGCTCTGGAGCAGAATCATGAACAGTTAGAGCTCCTGGATCTGAGTTTCAATGAAATCAACTATGATGGCGGCCTGGTGTTGGTGACGGCCGTGCAACACAAGCCCAATCTGCATATATTTAATCTCGATGGAAATTGCTTTGGTAAAAATGGGAGCTCACAAATCGTTGCCCAAATGGAAACATGCAAAAATCCTGCTGCCCTGCAGTCTTTGGACGAGGTAATGTCCGAAGAGGAGTGCGAGGAGAATAACGCTGATAATGATGACAATGATGTAACACCCGAAAACAGCGAGCATGATGAAGAATCCCATGACGAAGGTGATGGTGATTACGATCCAAATGATACCACAGAAGAGGTGGATGAAGATGACGACGAAGCCTATGTGACCACCAATGCTTATACTACTAAGGTAAATCAGAGCCACCTGAGACTTTACAATAAAATATTCAACCAAACTTGTTTATTGCTTGATTACATTATGACAATTATGCATTCACTCTTTGTAGCTCTTCAACGACAGCATCAACTCCAACAAGGCCATCAACAATGTTGATATGACCATGAAGAATGGGAACAATAGGGACACCATCGCCTGCACTCCCGAGAAATTTTGCTTAAGTCAAAGGCCTTGTACATTGGAACAATTTGACTCGCTGGAAGCTAATAACAAGCTGGAGGCCTTCCATAACATAATCAATGTAAGACTAGAATAATTGATACCGCGTCTGTATAAGGTCAAGAGATAGGTAGTTGACATTAACACATTGAAAGGGATTATCGACTGAAAAATTATGTTTCTTTTTGATAGTTTCTGGTAAACATTTGACTTATGATATAAACTATATAATATATCAACTATCCTTCTAAATATGAAATTTAGAAATATAACTTTTTATAGTCTACGTAAACCCAAAGTTAGATTTGTAAAATTCCATTACACTAAAGTATATCTGGTTGTAAAAATTATTGCTGTATGTCATTAGGTGCTTGATAAATCATATCTCACTTTATTAACTATGTAATTTTAAATTCAATTCACTCCATAGTTATTCAACGAGGATAACCACTTGCTGCTGCTTATCTTTACGACGCTTAAGTGCGGACACCTTGCTCAAACGTCACCGGCTGCTTTGGAACTGGCCATATCACTCTATCAGGCTACCTTTGACTATGCCATCAAAACAGAGCAGGAATCGCGAGTTCTAGATTATTACCTGATTCAGCTTGGTCTGTTGCGCAGCGAGGAGCGCTTCAAGAGCGAATACAATATAAAAGGTTGTCGCTATGCTCTACGCGAGGCAATCAAAAAGGAAAACTTTGCCAATGATAATATTAAGAATACATTTAAAACATTCCTCGATCAACTTGATGCTTAGCGACTGACAGTGGCGGAAGGTTTTGTATGACTTTCTGAATCCCAGCAACCACGACTCATAAATAAGTTTCTATTACAAATTCTAAAAATAATTTCGTTTGTTGTTATACGGCTATAAAATGAAATAATTATTTATAAAATTTACAAATTTAATTGACTTTCACGCCGAGTAAAAATAAAAGTTCATACATTATGAAATATTGAAAGTATTTTAATTTAAGACAATAAGAACAATTTTTCAGAGTGATTACACCTATATCAGGAAAAAAGGATTTATTTATAAAAATACGTTTTTAAAGTGAAACAAAGAAATCCAGTTCAAATCCAAGCTAAAATTTTGACAAATAATAAATACATTTTCTATTTAAGCCTATTCATCAGTTGATCGGAGTGAATAATTGTTTACATCTTCGCAACTTAGATGGCTTCCAAAGCACATGACGTTGATATTATTCATGCCGAAAGAAACTTGTTATTAAATAAGTCGAATTAGCAAAGTAAAAATTGGTTTCAATTAAGTTCTTTCAAAATATAATTTAAATAGATTTATAAATCAAGAACTGAATAAGTACAATTGTTAAAACATTGAAACAAAAGAATATTTATGTAACTTTGGAATAGAAATCTGAGACGTTTGACAAACTCTGTATTTAATAAAAATGTGATTGTTAGATGCCTGCGTAAAATACATTTTATTTACATGGAAAAAAATGGTATTGTATGTTTACAAAACATGATATTGATATATATATATATATATATATATATATATATATATATATATATATATATAGGTGTGTATGTGTATATAATAGATTAAAGAGTGTTCTATATTATATTGGTGGATTATCGCTTGGTTTTGATTTGTTCAAAATTACAAATTGAAAGAATGTTGCGAAGTTGTTAAACAATGTAAATACAAAAATTTTACGTGTGAAAAACATTTATGGAAAATCAATGTTATTTAAAAACTCCTTAATTTATTTCATTTCTACTTTTTTTCAAGCTGGTAATAAGAAATACTTGTTTACTTATTCAAGTAGTTGCCCTCAAAATACCATTTGCATTCAGTACTATCGTTTTCTCATTGTCGCTCTGTGTTTTACTTTAGGGTAAGGTAACAATACATATAGAGCGGGTACTTAATATAATAATAGATATTGGCATATAAAATATTTTTATTGACTTATGCCTCGAAATCGGAATCATCGTCATCATCGTCCATACCAATTTCTTCTTCGTTGCTGCTGCTCTCGCTATCCAACGCGCGTGCCTTTTTGGCTGCAGCCTTCTTCTTGGTTGCGCCTCCACTGCTGTCATCTTCTCGCTGCCGTTTAGCACCTGATGGACGTTTGATTGGGGAGTCATCCAAATCATCATCATTATCATTGTTGGTATCGTCGTGATCTTCGCCCTCATCATCCGAAATGAGGAAGGAGTAATTGATCTTTTTGCTAGCTGCACGGCGACCCGGACGTTCAACACGTTGGACCTCTTCGCCAAGTTCACCCGAGCTATCGAGCGATTCCTTAGCCTTCTTGGCCTAATCGAAATGGATACACATATTAACATCTGAAAAGTCATAATTAACTCGTTTAACTTACTTTGCTAAAGTCCAGTTTAGCCTGCTTAAGGCCATCGCCATTCTGCTTCTTCTGTTTCTTCTCGGCAGGTTCCTTTTTAGGTGCAGCTGCTTTTTTGGCCTTGGGTGAGGTTTTTGAGACACCGCCCTCGACAAGCAAATCGAAATCGTCTATCTCTTTGTCGACTGTTGTTTCCTCCTTCTTAATAGCCTTAACTTTGGTATTGCGCTCCTTTGTCTTGACGGCCGTATTCGTGGCTGCTTGGAATTTCTTAATAATATCATCGGTGACTTTGAATTCAACACGTTCCCCAATTGGATCGGGAAATATATCTGAATTTCCCGCAGATTGTTTGCCACCCTTTTTGCCACGACCAGGCGCCGCCTTTTGACCCTTCATGGCCTTGGATTGCTTGAGATTAATGCCTTGCTCTTCTAATCTCTCCTTTTCTTCGACTTCGGTGAGTTTTTGTTCGAGATTGTCGAGATCATCCATCCACAGATAACTGGGAGTCTTCTTCATTAAATTATCCAGTTCCGCCATCTTGAGATCGCGTTGTTTAAGCAGCTCATTCTTCCGCTCCTCGGTCAACATCCACATAGACATGCCCAGCAAATAATCGAATTTCTTGACTTCGGTTAGCTTCTGGAATGCCTTCTCGGGATCTACTTCTTTTTTGACCTTTTTGCTGGTTCCAACTGAATTTTCTTCCTCCTCTTCGTCATTATCTTCGGCAGCCTCGACGTCTTCCATTTTGATGCGTCGCTGCCATTCTTTAACGGGATCTGGCCGATAGCCACGCTTAATCAGCTCATCTATCATTATTTTGCGCTGCTTATTCTCAATCACCAGCTTTTTCTCGCACTTCTCCAAAATGAATCGAGCCTGATCGCTTAACCGATCTGATTGCGCTGTCAGTTGACCTACCAAATAATCCTTACGCCTATTATAGAATTCCAACCTCAGCTTATAAAACTCCACTAATATGTCCTTTGGTGAAGGAAAGCGACGTAAACAATTATTTTCATCGAATGCATGCATTTGATTTGTGGATATTGACGAGCTCAACTTTAGGACACGATGGAATCCACCTTCTTCTCGGCGCAAACGCTCAAATTCACCTGGTGCGAAACTAATTACAAAACGCACTGTTGTATCCGTATGATATTCACGGTATTCGGATATAATTGCTTTAACCTTTTCAGTGCCATTGGATAGAGCCTCTAGGACGTTCTCTTTATAGTTTTGTGTCCATACACCGATTGGTAATTCTGTGATCTCAATGCGATTATCAGGAAGTATTTGTATATTACCCGAGTGCACATAACGGCCATCAGACACATATTCCATGGTACCTGTAAAATTCTTATACCATGGATGCAAAGGCAATGGTTCCTCATTGTTGATCATACGACGCAAATTGGCGATCAAATCACGCGGATTATAATTTGCAATTTTCGTAGACCAACCAGTGCCAATGCCCTCGGCGCCATTAACCAATACCATGGGAATAATAGGTATATACCACAAGGGTTCAATGCGCTGGCCGTCATCCACCTGATACTGCAGCAAAGGATCATCCAATGGATGATAGATGAGTCTTGTAAGAGGCGACATTAATGTGAATATATAACGAGCGCTTGCGCAATCTTTGCCACCAGTTAAACGTGTGCCGAATTGACCGCGAGGTTCCAACAAATTTATATTGTTCGAGCCGACATAATTCTGTGCTAAATTTACTATGGTCATCTGTAGCGACATCTCGCCGTGATGGTATGCCGACATTTCGGCTACCGAACCAGATAGCTGAGCCACTTTTACCTCCCTCTTATCATTACGCTTGAAGCACGTAAACATAACCTTACGCTGGCCAGGCTTTAGGCCATCCACTAAACTAGGAATCGACCGTTCGTTATCTGCATTGGAGAAGAGTACCAGCTCGAGATTGATAAAGTCCGAGTAGCTGACATGTTTGGTCCCTTTGGTGTAGAGATAACGTTCTGGTAGACCCAATTGTTTGCGACGCTTTACCTCGTCCATGTGATTGGTAAGCCAAGTTTTACGCGATTCTACGTGCTTCTTGGCAAAGGCCATTACAATGTTGTCATCGTCCACTTGACCATCATATTTAAACAGAATCCTATGGCGTTCCATGTCCTTTGAATTAATAAGAATAAGAATAATAAAGAATATATATTTGTTATTGTTTTCTTAAATCTATATAGGCAATAATTAACCAATAATTTTTGATAATCTTGACTATCCAATTAGCTAATACAAACATCTATTAGCCAAAACTTTATCAAATACAGTATATATATAATATATAACAACGTAAAACCCACCTGGAAATATTCTTTAGCCTCTTTAGAGGTTGAAGTACCGAGACCCTTATAGTACTTGATATTGTATGTATGATGATTGGGTGTGTCCATTTTCCATTCTTCGAATTCCGGCAGTGAATAAAATGAAATCTCTTCGTTCTTTTTCGTTGCCTTCACAATAGGTGTTATGAACTCTTCGAGGAAGGGCAACCGCAATAATTCTGGCCAATTGGTGTGAATGAAATTGATAAGTAATCCCTTAATATGGGAACCATCCTGATCCTGATCTGTCATGATCATAACTTTACCATAGCGCAATGTCTTAAGATCATCCACGGTCAAATATTTCTTTTTATACTGCAAGCCAATAATCTTGCATAGATTATTAATCTCTGCATTCTCTGTGAGCTGCTTAAATGTAGCCTCTCGCACATTGAGCAGCTTACCACGCAATGGAAAGACGCCGTAGTAATTACGTCCAATAACACCTAAGCCGGAGACAGCTAAAGATTTGGCTGAGTCACCCTCAGTTAGTATGAGCGTACAATTGATCGAGTTTTTGGTGCCTGCTTCATTGGCATCTTCTAGTTTAGGTATGCCCTTGATTTTATGAGATTTCTTTCCGCCCGTTTTGGCAATATCATTCTGTGCCTTAAACTTGGCCCATGCCAATACCGACTCCACAATGCCTGCCTTCGAGACATTGGCAATGAACTTTTCAGAGAATGTACATTTAGAGCCAAAGCTTTTGGCTTGCAGAGTCATATTTTCTTTTGTTTGCGAGTCAAATGTGGGATTCTCGATCAAACAGTTCACAAATATCCATAAATGGTTGCGCACTTGAAACGGCTTTATACTGATGCCATTTTTGTTTTTCTTTTTGAGCACTTCGATTAGCTGTTTGATGACATTATCGACTACATGATCGACGTGGCGACCGCCCTTAGTTGTTGCTATCGAATTAACAAAGGACACCTGTTGAAAGCCGCGATCTGAAGGACAGCAAGCAACTTCCCATCGTTCGCCACATGCCTCGTAGACCACTTTGATTGGCTGACCAGCATCGTCATCGGTATTCTTGACAAACAAATCAATATATTCTTTAAATCCCCGCACGGGAACCTTGGTGCCATTCAAAAATACGGAAACGCCTTTTGTGGAAGCAGCTATATCGTAGGCACGACGTGACATTAACGCTACAATATCATTATCCAAAGATTCCATTTTAAATTTGGCTAAGTCTGGACTGAAGGTGATACGCGTATAGTCGGTGCCATTGAAATCTTTGACCTAAAAATTGAAATTAGCTTGATAATCAATCTATGAAACCGACATTTACACTTACAATCGGGTCACCAGCTTTGCTCATATTATTACCCCATGTCTGTTTGAAGCTCTTTTTGTACTGCTTTGTGGCCGTTTCCACAGTGAAACTGTTTGAGAAAATGTTGCACAATTTGGCACCGTACCCATTTCGACCACCTGTAACTTTTTTCTCGTCATCATTGTAATTGGACGAAGTCAGTAGATGACCAAATATCATTGTGGGTACGAACATATTCTCTTCCTTATGCATAGTTACAGGTATGCCCTGTCCATTATTCCAAATGGACACAATATTCCTTTCAGAATCGATATCAACTTTAATCGTATTCATAGACTTGTCCCGTTGTTTATTATCAGCCGCATTCACGAGTATCTCATCAAAGATCTTATAGAGACCCGGCACAAATGATATCTCACGTTGTACCATACGATTTTTTTCTGCATCATGTATCCACATTAACTCCTTTGTAAATTCCACCGAACCAATGTACGAATCTGGCCGCAATAAGATATGCTCCAATTGCGATTTTTTTTGGTACATCTGTTCGATGGACATGCCTTTACCGTTTTCCATGATGCTGCTTCTATGTTGCACGTGCTAAAAATAAAAAATTATTGTTAAAAAACGTCAGTTCCCTCTTAAGAGCATTCATTTGTTTACGAATATAAATTCGAAGCATCAACTGCGATTGATTAAAAGTGAAGGCAAAAGAGGACAAAATGCAGTCGCACATAAAATGCTCTTACGGCAAGCAAGCAAAAAAATATAATATATTTTAAGAGAAATACCAAAATTAAATTAATCACAATGGGAAAATGCATTGCCTTTTTAACTTAAAAATATCAGTATGCTAATATGTTGCGTATTACCCAAAATTATCCAATTTTATTTTTTTATTTAAATTAAGTGTATTTATAATCAGCTTGATTTTGGTAAATTAGAGTACATTTCTTAACTAAATGCTAAAGCGATATACCAAGCAAAAAAGGCGCGAGCAAGCGCGTATGTATGTATTACAACCCTGTCTTTTAGCGACAGTTGAGCGGGCTGCTAATGAAGCAACAAAAAACAACAGAAATTATTCGCTAAGGAACAGAAGAAAGAAGCTAACAGCTTCAAATGTTTAAAATGTTTGATGCAATTTGTAGTGCTGTCCTCTCAGTACAAGATACTTTGAAAAAAAAAAGATACAAAAATCAAACTTCTTCGTCTTCGTGCGCGTCTTTTCTCCTCTCTCACTCTCTGTCAGTGCATATGTATTTGTGTGCAGTACGTCTGCCGGCTTTGCTTTGCTGATATAGTTAAACGATAGAAATCAATATATAAATATGCAATTGTTGAAATGAATTCTTAACAAACTCGAACTTGTGGCTTTGTGTAAAGGCATTTCGTATACATATCTTACGCACAAACAAATTATATCTACACCGGCACCGCCATTTTTAATTTGCAAATTCGACGCCGATGGTCAAAAATACATACTTAATGCCTCATAAAAAATCACTGTAGCAATAATCCGCAACACCTTTACCGCTGAGTTGTACAACTTAATTATGTTGCCAGTATCTAACTCACCTTCTTAGTTAGAGAGAAGTGGTTGGCTGTTTTAATGAAACAAACGCGCGGCAGCGACTGCAAAATTGCACACACAGTAGACGCCGCTGCCGAATTTCGTATTTATCTGGGATTGTGCCTTTTTAAATTTGTAATGCACGCTTTCGTAGCAAACACTTATTAACTATTAATACACGCAATTAATTGTAACAATAAATTAAAATTATACTTTACTATTAAAATCAGATTGGTGAAAATTTCTTGGCCACACGAAACCCGTCGTTTGTCGCCAAGCAGCAAACAGTACAGACAGTGGTCTTTACTCGATACTTATCGATAAGCTTTTGACGAATGTTGCCAGACCTAGGACAATAGTAAATTTGTATTGCAATAGCTAAAACAATTCAAGAGTGTTGCCATTTGCCTGGTCTAAATATTTTAAATATTTAAATTGAATATCAGATTCAATATTAATTTTTGGCGGGTATATTTAAATTATATTCGTTTTACTAAATATTAATATAATACAATGATTAATTAATATTAAATAAATAGTATTAAGCATTATATATAAAAATATAAATACTAATATTACGTCATCTTTAAAAATTTTAGTTTTAAATTAATTATCGTTTATTATATTAGCAAAACTTGAAACATAATTATTTCAAATGAAAGAAAAAATGCGGCTATAAAAGACTCGGCCGGCTAAGAACAAGGTTTGACCTTGACCAACGGCAACAAAAGGTTTGTTGCACTTTCAAGTTGGAACTGAAACTCGTTTATTCTCTTTTGCACAGAGATGCGAAAAATATCTTGAAACAATTTAAATTAATAAGAGATGCATAGACTGTAAGCCGTTGCTTATGACAGTTACTCAGCAAAATTTTCCTATACTCGTGACGTCATTGAAGCTGATTGAACTTGCACAGAATTTTTTATTACAAGTGCCATACACACACAAATACACACAGAGCTTCATGGAAAACATCACCATCAGGTTATGGCCTCTATCTTAGCCTTCCGACTTACTGATAGAAAATGTACGTATACAAACTTTTTCACTCTCACTGACATTTATTTTATTTAATGCACTTACCCTAATGATGACTTAATCTCACTTAGATAATTAAGTTTCAGTTCATATAACTAGTTTAACTCGAACTTTTTTTTCCTATTTTTATAATGTAGTGTATAATAGTTTCGTTACACATTTATTTTTTTACATCACTCCGAAGATGATGACTTTAGTTTAACTCGTTAACAGTCATGAATCGGGTTTTTCTGAGTCTTTTTAGAGTGCTAGTAGAATAAAACGGTTTGTTCTAAACGATCTTTGAGTCAGTCTTGATGCTACATTTCGCATTGTCAGTTGCTTCGTTGAAATTACGACTTGGAGTAAAAAGTAATTATAATAAAATAAACACCAACTGAAAATAAAGCCAAATTCTACAAATACTACTTAATCCAATTATGTTTGCTTGGCTTGGCTGGTCTAAAGAAATGTGTATTATGTTCGAAATAGCCTATTGAAAAGAATTCATTGTTGCATTAAGTGCTGTTTTATTATTAATTCAAAAGTGCATCACAATTAACACTTCATTGTCCGAATAACGGCTCATTAACACTTGAACTTTGTTTCCAAGTGCATTTTAGTTCACATAACAATCTTAGCAACTATGCGTGTCAGTCAATATTTGTGATTTGAACCTGTGACATGGAATTTGTAACTTGATAATGCACGAAACAAACAAATAAACAAATCACCACGTAATGCGATTTTTAAGTTTGTTTTTTTTCATACTACAAAATAATGAATGTGATCTTTAAGCTTTTGATCTTCGCTTTAACACCAAACTGTTCAGAATTATTTGAGTTGGAGTTGGAAATTAAAAGAAAGTTTGCTAATTTCGAAAAGTTTTTTACATCACTACAATAATACATTTAACAATAAAGCATGCTTTTCAAATTCTACCTGATTAAACGTGATCTGTAATAACGCAGTAAAGAAAGAAAGTTACGTATTATATTTATTTATCATTCTATACTCGTTAATGCAAGTGGAATGAGTATATTGGTTTTGTGCAATGTTTGTCATGCTGTCCGTCCATCCGTTCGTATGAACGCAAACCATTTCTACGATATTGAAGTTCTAGTCGAGAGTGCTAGACTAGGATGTACCCTGAACCCTACAAAGTGTCGATATTCCAAACATTCTATGCTTATTTTATATTGCAAGCAACACACACACACACACACATAAGCACGCACAATCAAGCACGCAAAAGCACGCCGCTCTGCTTCGCAACGATATGTTATACGAAAATAAACTTTTAATAACTTATTTTGTAGTTGGAGTTTCTTAATCAAATTTTAACACAGTTATAATGCCATATTAGCAAAAGCACAAGTCACTTGTGTTTAAAATACGGTTATTTTGCGGTGCGGAGAGCGTGATATCGTTGAGGTGATCAAGAATATATATACTTTATGGGGTCTGCCACGCCTGTTACACATATTTTCACAAAACCATTATACCCTGATTTCCCATTTTCATGGTACAAAAAAATTTGTGTGATCAATTAATAACAATTATCTTGCAAATGTTTTAGAACGGCTTGCTGAATGAGTATTTTGCAGTCGGTAGCGTCCGATTGCTTCCTTCATACTTGTTTAAATTTAAATTGTTTAATTGTTTAATTAAAATTTTGTTAAATTGTTTTGTTTGTTTAAAATAATAAAATTAGTTATTCTAACAGAAATCAGCTATTCTCGTTATATTAACTAAGAAAGACGTATAGCATTATTATTATAAGTTATATTATAATTAAGAGTGCTCTAGTCAGCAGTCAGTCAGCTTTCCGTCCGCCGTCGCTTTCCTGCTAAACAAATAATGTTTTCTTATTTATATATACATATGTATGTATATGAATGTGATATGTGATCAAGCACACGATTTGTATGTTTTTTGAATATATGTATAGAATGGCCAAGGTTCAGGTATCTACTCCCGACAACATTTATTTTGCACGTTTTTAATTATACGAGTACTCTAGGCGGTAGCACCTGACTAGAAGATACCCTGAGCAGCTGCGCTTAGGTTGCGCTTATGGTCGTTAAAATGGGAAATAAACTTTTAAATAACGTTTATTTATTACGGTATTCAAGCTAGGCTTAAGAAGTGAGATAAACGTATCGATTTTTTGACTAAAAAACGTATTCCAGACTTATTTGAATTCGGAGACTCGAAATCATATAGAATGTGCTCAATATAAAGTAAACCTCATTGAATACACCTAACCGTGCTGGTGTTTAGTTTGTATCCAAGAAGTGATCATTTAAATAGACAGTGGCTCACAGTTCAATTCGCGCAAGGTAAAACTTAAATTGAGATCTTAAGTATTAGCCAAGCCATGATAACTAGAAAGTTATTTTAAAGTTTAGTATGTAACGAATCAATTGCCGACACTGTTTACATACTTAAGAGATTAAGACTTCATATTTACTATGTAGCTCTGTGAACTTTTAATGCCCAATAATATTGATATGTTGCACCCAAGCTGCGTAAACTGTGCAGTTAGCAGAGCGCAAGAACATGTGAACACGCATGTGCGTATGTCAGTGCATGTTGCTTTAAGTATATGTATGCACATATATGTAAAATAAGCAGGTTTTGGAATACCAGCTCTTCGGAGGGTTCAGGGTGTCTGCTAGTCGAGCAGTCTCGTTCAGTGTGCAGAAGGAATGTTTACAATCCTTTGATATTTGTATGCTTATGCCTAAACACTTTCTTTACTTTACTTTATTATTTGTTTAGCCAAATGCACTTTGTAACGTAAAATAGTTAGAGTTTTCGTTTACTTATATATTTATATATACTTATATATACTATTATATATAGATATATATACTATTATATATAGTTAGAGTTTTCGTTTACTTTTTTTACAATTTCTGGATAGATGACAGTTTAACTACGTGCTAGAAATCGATCGGAGGAATATTGCAAAAGTATCGGGGTAGTCATGTATATTTGTAAAAAATAAACAAGTGAGAACATCGCATTCGGGTCCTACCGACTGCGAAATAGGCATTCACGTCCCAGTACATAGAGACATCAATTTGATATGAAATTTCAATTCTCTAGGACTTCTACAAATAAAGTTTCTGAGCCACCAGAAAAGTTTCTGAGCCATTAGGAAAATCTTCACCTTATCACTTTATCACTTTATTTGACTACGGTACACACGAATATATATTCCACATTTCAAGCCTCTATCTCCAGTAGCGTTGAAATGGTATTCGTTCATACGGACAGGCGGATGGGCAGCAAGGCGGACATTGGAGAAGAACCAATATACTCATTTCACTTTCGTCTGTAAAAACATGCAATAGCTTAGACAGTAGAGAACGTTCTTATCTAGACTGTTGAGCAATTGAGTTCGCTTGGGTTCAGGAAGAGATTTTGTTGGGCTGGGTTAAAGCGATAATCGGTATTGCTGTCATAGTCGTTAACGCTGCCTCATTGTGTTATCGCATGAAAAAAGTTGCTGTTGCTTTTATTTATATTTATAAATATTGCATGGGATTGCCACCATTTGGTCCGATACGCCGTATTCAGTTTTCAATTTGATGTCGAATGTAGCTCATCGTTTAAAAGCACAAATTTATAGAATATTAATATCAAAATATGGTAATGAATTTAATCGTTCAGAGCTTAAACGAACTACTGATTACAGTATCCTTCGATCGGGAAGGATACTCTCTGCCTAATTTTAGCCTAAATATGTTATCGCTAAAAACTAACCCAATATTAGCGACATAGTGCACGATAACCGAAATACTAATCACTCTGAATGATGATACATAGCTCTATTTTAAAGTCAACCTTCACTGTCATCAATGTAAAGTAATTTACAGGCGGCACTGCAACTTGAGTTTCAGTGAGAAGCAAACTGTTACAGTGAGACACGTGTGGATATAAATTAAATATATCGGTTTGTGCTCTATCGTGTAACTAATTAAAACAACTTAAAACGAGTAAGAGTGCTCTAGTCGAGACTGCTCGACTCCAAATAATAAAAAGAATGAGCATGCTATGCTTATATTACATATGCGAAGGGTTCGATTCCTTCGTTGGGGTAACTTATTATACAAATTTTTTATACGAGGATAAAGTGGCATTATTCATTGAGATGGTGCACTTTGATACGAACATATTAATATCCAGATATATTAATATCCAGGTGATATCGTTTTTCTTCTATTTATTTATTATTATTTTTTTCAAAATTTAATTTAAATTAATGTAAACTGCATTTAAAACCGACGATTAGGCAGGGTTTAGGGAATGTTCAAGTAGAGCTTACATACTAATCTTTCAGAGCGTGATAAATTCATTTATATGTGTGTATTTTCCAAAACACAAGTCAGTACTATTTGAAGTACATTTTTTTTTAATTTAAGAAGGGGTCGTAGTATCCAAAATCTTTGTATTTAAACCGATTTACACAGTAAATTTGAAATCTCTACCTTTAACAACAAACGAAGTCAATTTGACAATAATAAGGAAAAGGTATTAGTTATCGACATTTAAAAAAAATCTCGTAGTGCATGAAGCATGCACGAATATACATATTACATTTCAGATCTCTAGTTTTTCTATTGTGTTTACTGTGTTTATATGGACGGACAGGCTATTCAGCGCGTCGTCCTGATCTACAATACATTATTGGGGTCTGTCATGCCTCCTTCTGCTTGTTACATACATTTTCAGAATAACATGATTTCCGGAGTTCAAATTTTCAATGGGTTCATGTAATACAAATTCTATCACAGAAAGGATTAAATTTACCGTTCGAAATTATCAAACAAATAATTAAAGCTTCTAATGTCTAGCGACGTTTACTAAATATATTAAAGCAAAAAAAAATTACTGTTCTCACAGGCCACGGCGGAGAGAAGCAGCGTTCATAACATGCCTGCCATCGAGCACAAACTGAATATTACGGAGGAGGAAATACCAGAGCACATACGCCTCATAGCTGAGAAGCAAGGAGAATGCCCGAAGACTAAGCAGGAAAAAGTCGAAAAATTTCGCAATCATATATTGGGTAAGTATATTGAAGTATGTATAATACATAAATTGTTTATCTGTACATTTAAGAAAATATTTAATCTCTACTACAATGTTGTTTTCAATAGAGCACAAGGACTGTTTGCCCCATCGGAACGATGATAAGTATCTGGAAAAATTTCTGCGTGCGCGCTATTGGAAAACAGATAATAGCTACAAATTGGTGGGTTTGCTAGTGAAAGCATAAATTATTTGGTTGAGTGGTTGATGAGCAGCCCACGAAAATCGTATGATATGTGAAACTAAATATTTATATAGCACACAGTTTAAATAGAATTTTGAATACATTTTTACAAAACTCAAATAACTTCTCGGTTGCAAAGTTTAGAATAATAATTATTAATTATTTCAAAATGGGATTGACTGATTGATTGAATAATGCAAAAAGAACTATGAATTGGTTTGCTCATACTAGTTTGTTGGATTTTAGATTAGAATTTGTTTTCCATTTAAGAACTCGTATTTCCTTGTAACCTGTATATCTGTGACTACTAATGCCAAGTTACTCCCTTTACATAGCTTTGCAACTACTATAAATTTCGCGAGGACAACAAAAAATTCTATGAAAAAGTGCGTCCCATGGACTTGCGTCATCTGGGAGACGAGAATATTTTGACTGTGACGCCATATCGTGATCAATTGGGACATCGTATACTGATTTATCGCTTCGGGTGCTGGCGACCAAGTCGCGTTACTGTAGATGACATATTCCGAGCAACCATAATTCTTCAAGAATTAGGTTCCCTTGAGCCTATCTCCCAGATAATGGGCGGGGTAGCCATATTTGATGTAAAGGATCTAGGACTCGAGCACCTGCTCCACTTAAGTCCCAGTGTGGCACAGAAAATGATCGCACTACTAGTAGTAAGTGAGAGTTTCAGAAAATTATAGAAGACATTCGACTAATAATCTATTTCTCATCTATATATTGTAGACCTCCATGCCCATACGCACAGCGGCACTGCATATAGTTAATCAGAACTGGCTCTTCAATGCGGCATTTAAGATCTTTAAGCCTTTCCTTAATGCCTCCATGCGCGAAAAACTCTACATACATGGCAGCGATATGAGTTCTCTGCATAAGCATGTATATCCGGAGCACCTGCCCAAGCGGTATGTCCTTCAAATTAATTTACTACAAATTATACTATATTTACAAATATATTCCATCTGCTACTTAGTTACGGCGGACTTCATGAGGATTATCCCTATACGCTTTGGTTGGATATGCTAGAGCAGCAGTGCGCAGAAAGCGAAATACAAAAGGAT
Organism: Drosophila fulvimacula; assembly: GCA_035045555.1. NCBI lineage: Eukaryota > Metazoa > Arthropoda > Insecta > Diptera > Drosophilidae > Drosophila > Drosophila fulvimacula. The sequence goes on along the minus strand of JAWNOX010000160.1, from coordinate 1,694,657 downwards.
ATGGAGCAATTGGGCTTTATTTTTGACTAAAAACAAGGGATGCTTGAATATTTTGATAGGTTTAAGGATACAGGTGCATTTCTTGATAAACACTCATTTACAGTTTGAAATACTCAGTTGTTTGTTAAATATATAAAGTCAAGAAATAAAATATATGAAAGACACATAAGAAGTATATAGATTACTATATTCAGTAATTATATCCTGAACCTATTGAAACAGAGATATCAGGGTATACTGTTTTTATGAACGTCTATGTAACAGGCACATATAAACTTGGTAATTGCCTATCACTGTGTCTTCAGTTCAGAGTTAAGAAAATTTAGTACGTGGTTTATTGTTACTGTATGCTGTAATGCTGTACTGCATCTTCTACAGTTTTGCATATATAAACTGCATATATACAAATACAGCAGGGTTGCCGATGCAGCTCCTCAATTGACTCCTCAAAAACTATAAAAAAATACTGATTTAATTTATTTTTTACATTTTACATATAAGGTTATGCTACCTATTTCCATCTATGTATCTATATATCTATATATATTTGTATGTTATATGTTTGAGCCATTTTTTTACCCTGGGCTCAAGGACACAATTTGTCTACACATTCACAATTTGTCTTATAAGCTGCTTCATTGGTTGGCATATATTAATCAAAATGAGCAAATAACCATTATGAGGTTAAGGCAGAACATACACTTTGAGGTTAGGTCTGGCATATGCCATAAAATTTAATTCGCCGCACATTTGCGAACCAAAACAATAAAAGCAACAACAACAACAAAGAGACTAGGAAATCAAATGAGGAAACCGGTCCATATTGAAAATCGGTTCCGGTCAAGAAATCATGAACAATGCTTCGTTTTATGTGTTTTATATGCAAAAATATGTTAGAGCGAGATGGACAGCACTGGCTGTGATTTTCCGTTATGGTAATTGAGTGTTGGACAACGCATAAAATGCAGCACATCACATAAATATGTTTGCGCCTCACAAATATGCTTGATATATAGATATATATATATATATATATATATATATATATATATTTTTTTTTTTTTTTTTATTGAATTTTTTTTGGGAACGGAAGCAAGCTAGTAAAAAAGTCAAACCCCATTTGACTCCACCCCTAACGAATGGTCAAACGATAGTGAAATTGATTTTGGTGCCAAGGGCTCGCCGGACTTGAGTCCCGGACGTAGTCTCTATGTGTGCGCCATTTGGGCGATTAAAGCGACAAGATTAAAAAATTTATTGCACAAATATTTATAGGGGAACAGTTGCCCAAAAAACACATAGAGCCAACGAGAGAGAAGGAGAGAGTAAGAAATATACATAGAGAACAGATAGAAAACAGCCTACATCTGAGTGGTGGGGGTGGAGTATATAGAGACGGACACTGTCCCGTTATTAGCTCAACTCCGTGTAACACGTGTGGCCAGACTGAACTGAATATAATTTATAGCTGCCGAATACCAATGCCAAAATTTATTTGTATTTTATCGTCGAAAGGAAGGGCGGTGGTGAAGGAACGGTATTAAGAGCAGGGGAAAGCGTGTCCTTTTCTAAACATATGTCACATGCGCATATCCGCAAACGCGATGCGATACTTTGTTAAAGAAGATTTGGATATAGTTTTTATTATATTTTTTTTTGAATTTTTAGTAAGTTTGAATTTTTTAAAACCAAATTTGGAGATTTAACTTTAAATATGTAATAAATATACTTTTATATATATTAGAACGGAATTTCGATCTTGGTTTTAATCGATAACATTCAAACTGGAATAGTTAACGGAATTTTAAAACAAACTCGATCCGCGCCTGCTATACAAGAACCTAGTTCGTATAGCTTCCGAGACTGGCGCTTTCAAACATACGGAATATATAGTTATAGGAATATATATTGTAGAGAGTTAAATAACCGGAAGGTTCCGGCATGATGCCAAATTTAAACTTTTCGTTTTTTAATAGTTGTCAGTTTAGCAATTTTAACGATAGCTATCGATTATTTAAGGCTTTCTTGGTTTGAATGAACCTCGTTCATTAAAAGAAAATATAATAAATTAATCTAAAATTATAATAATTAATCTAATCGAACTTTCTGATTAACAATATCTTTCATGTTTTAGTCTTTTCTGTATCACGTTGATTTCCTTAACTGAGACTTAAATCCTACATGTAATATCAACAGCCTAAAAACAACCTCATTGAAATTCTCTTCGTTAAATAGCTTTTATAACTTAATTTGAAGTTAAGCCATAATGATTTCTGCGACACGCACAGGACTTGTCCCCAACCAAAGTAGAGAGAAGCTCTCAAGACATATATATTCTGAACATTTATCAAGCATCGAAGAGGATGCTGCTGCGGACTATCTGTGTGTATAAGCCAACGAGCTAACGAGGCGCCATTTATACAGTTTACACCTTCGCCTTCGGGTGAGAGGAAGACCGTAACTGTGACTGTAGTCGTAGCCGTAGCCGTAGACAGAACCGGAGCCTGAGCCGGAGCGGAAGTCAACACATTGGCAGCAAATATTTCAATTATATTTGGCCAGCAGTTTATTTATGGGACAATTCAGGGTTTATATACGAGGACACCCCGAGCCGAGGTCAGTTTGTCTGACTTCATGTTGTTTACAAATCGCTGGCCATAATTTATTGTCCTTTGTTGTATTCCTTGCCAATGAGTGAATGATTAACGGCGCCCGATGATAACCAACGGCATTGCTTGATGTATGGTCGATCGAGGAGTGGGTAAGGGGCTAAGCGTTGTGACGGGGTGCTGGGTTGACGGGCTGACGAGTGGTTATAGAGCTCATTAGGAAACAATTACAAAAGCGCAAGGCACACACGCACCCAGTTTAGGGTTGTCAACCCTCTAAGCACAGCTCCCCTTCTCTTTCTCTCTGTCTGTGTGTGAAAGGGTCAGGTACACCATGTCCAAATGTCAGAGTCAACTGACAGCTTGACAGCTGAGTGACGCCCACAAATGTGGCCCTTGTATAATATGGGTAATTTTTGAAGTGTGGCAAAAAATGGATAGGGCAAAGTCCTAAGCAAAGTATTATTGTCGGCTATAATATCTAAAGGAAATAAGAACTTGTTGCGTGTTGCAGAGGAATACGAAGGATTACTTGCTTACACAATAATATTCCACTCTGCATGTTATTATAGTTATATAACAGTTATATAATAGTTATATATAACAGTTTTTCAATCAATGTGTACTTCTGGAGTTCTTATTACTTTAAGCTCCAGTTATGCGGATGCTGAAAACAACTGTGTATGGCAGCTTCTCAATTTAAGTATATAAAGCATGTCAATTTCAGCACAAAATTAGGCTTGTGAGCTTGTTTAACAGAGAAAATTATAAGATAAACCGTTTGGCATGTAACTGTTTTACCAGTTTAATAGTTTACAGTTATTTATTAAACATTTGCTTACTGGAAAGCAGCAGAAATACATTTAATAGTTAAATTTATTTTTGATACATTAGTATAACAATATACAAAAACAGTTGAATTGTGACTGTATTACCAGCTGCTTCTTGAGTTTCGAATTTGCTACTATGTATTCAAGCAGTGCAATGGCGATATTAGTAGAAGTGGCGGCATGATGTCACAGGTAGACCCCATAAAGTATATATATTCTTGATCAGCTCGACGAGCTGAGACGATATAACCCTGTCCGTTCGTCCGTACGTCTGTCTAAAAGCATGCTTCCAATATCGGTTATTCGAAGGGTTCAGGGTATCTCTTACTCGAGCGGCCTCGACTAGAGCTTCCTTACTTGTCTTCTATTTCTATATTTTATTTTATAAAGATATTTTAATTCTGTTTTAGTCTATGAAAGCAGTAAAAACGCCGATCGGGCGGGGCTCAGGGTATTTAATAGTCGGACACTCCCGATTATAGTTTCCGTCCACTTATTGCAAATGAATGGTTAACCAAAGATTCTTAACTTGTAGATAAAACCGATACGAATTACTAATCTTCTGCACAACTGTTATCACAAACTATTATCGGTTAAGAGCAGTATGACAGTTTTCTCAGTTTGTGTATAACAGTTAAAAGTTATTAAGCTCTTGAGCAAACGAGACAGCTGATAGGCCACACGCGTATATTTAAATAAATTCATTCAATATCGCTTGCTTCGATTCATGCGCATCCTTCATTTTTTTTCTCATTAAATCCGCCCCGTCGAGTCAACCCGCTGGTTGCAGCTCACGTGGAAAAAAAGGAACGACAGGAGGGCGGGTAAGAAGAATGGGGAAGCGTTACATGTTTTTTTTTTATTTTTCTTCTTCCTTGTCAACACTGTCAATCGATTTTCTGTTGATTTACCAGAAATCATTTGTGATAAAACACGATATTTCGCCCTGTTTAAAGTGCACTCCAGGAGATGAAGCGAGAGTATCTGTGTGTATGTGTGTGTTTTTTGTGTGGTTGACTGGCTGACAATCAATCACATCATATGGCAGAGTAAAGATTCAGCCAGAGCAGGGAAGATGACAACTATGCGCTTTTAATGCTGCCTAATCCGGTGTAATAAACATTTCACGTAATATGCGGGAGTCTATTGAAATGCAATTGAAAAGGACTCGTCATGCAAATATTTGACTGGATATAACTCATGACAATGGGTAAAACACAAGCACACAGCAAACACAAGACACATCTGCATGTGGCATTTTCAAGTGGGATGTGGGATGTAACGTGACACGAAAAGACACGAAAAACGTATTAATATTCATATCGTATAAATCAAGGACATAGAATATTGCGAAAATATATCAAATAAACATCTTATGTCGGAAACTTTTTAAATATTTCTTCTTGCAAATAAGCGTATATACTTCGTGACACGAAGAAGCACAACTGCATATGATATAAATATGAAAGTAAAGAATTTTTAATAATATATGTTTAAAATGTATCTTTATTGAATATATCGTATATCTGGAGTATTAATAATGCTAAGCTTTGATAATTTGTCATTGCTGCTGAACAGCAACGCTCGAAATAAGGTATTGTTCTCGTGTTCCTACCTCAGTACCTCACGCACACATCTCTAGTTTGAGCGCTAAGTCAATAGACAAAAGTCGCGGCACTTGGCCGCGAATTAGTTGCGAATGAACTTCAATAAAAAGCGCAGCATACTTTTCGGCATGAGGGCTAAAAGTAAATAAAAGAGCAATGGCTCACAATTGCTATATCTCTTCCAGTTCTCTCCCTTCCCTTTAAATGGACACACGTGTCCTGCCACCTGCGACTTGCTTGGCCTCGTTAGCTTGCGGAATATGGTTTACTACGCCGCTTCAGCTTCCGCTGATTATTAAAATATTTTAATTGGCCGCTAGCAAATATTTGCACACCTTTAACCCTTTTTAATATGGCTAAGTGCAGCAGTTGTGGTTGTCCAACCGAATTCGAAAGAAATGTTGACTTTGGTTCACATTGCAAGCCGCAATGCTTAAATCACAGCAGTCTGGGCGCAAGAGTCTGGGCGGGCGGAGCCAGTCAAATGGGGCCAAATGAGGAGAGGAAAAAAATGATAAGCATAGCACCAACGAATTTTGAGTCGACCACACAATACCCTGTAATAATCTAACACAATAATACTAATCTCCAAGTAAGACAGCCTTTTTTAATCAAATAACATCATTTATTCAGCAATCGATCATTACATATTTTGTCCACAATATTATTTCGAGGTCCATCAGCTGGCATCTTCTACTGAATAATCAAAATAATATAGTCATTATTTGAAGGTACAATTCTTAATGTACAACTGAATATTTGTGTATGATATATACCTCTTGCTTATCTTACATATCCTTAGTACTTTACAGGGTATGTAAGAAAAAAGCAAATGGAGCATGCTCAGGAGTATAATTCGATTGTGTTCAATTTAATTTTGACAAGCTCCAATGGCACAGCAATCCAAGCCCAAAGGATCTGCCCCTTCTCTGCAGTAGCGGGGATGTGGGTGTGTGGGTGTGTGATATGGTGCATGAACTGGGCGAGGCGGCAGTTGATTTGATTTTGTTTTATGTTTTCTGCTGGCGGGGTACACTTGCTTTGCGCCCTTCTACTAGAAATTGAGAAGGGAGCTTTTTTCTTTTCTAAGGGTAAGATTCGAGACCCGAACAACCGCGCACAAACATTTTGTGGTCAGTTTTTTGAGGTTTACCAGCTTTGTGTGTAGCTGGACAAATAGTTTCTAAGCCTCAGATAATGTCAGTTAAGGATAAGCCAACAACCTACTAAAGACTCGAAGCATTCCCCTTTTTTTATTTCCAAAAACGAATGAATAGAATCGGTATATTTTATACTCATTCATGAAAGCAAAATGAGTCTATTGATTTTGTGCAATCTCCGCGCTGCTGCCCGTCTGTCTGCCCATATGAATGTCAGCCATTTCTCTGCGATTAAACCTAGTTACTTGAAATTATTTTTATTTATTTATTTTGCTCAAAAAGATATATTCGTTACATTGGGAGTGTGGCAAAAAGGGGAATACTGGCTTCTATAAATGGAAACTCCAAATTGATCGAATAATGTCCTGTCGAGTCCATAGAGGATTGATTTGTCAATATATATATATACAGTGACGAATTTTATAGTCCCAACATTTTTCACATAATTTTCATACAAAATCCGTTCGAGCGGACGCTCCCTCAGCGGGACGCGGACACGACTTTTTGCACATTTTTACACAGAGTATCTCTGGCAGGCGGACAAAAAACACAAACAACGAGTAATGCGTAGCATCGACTTTGTTGCGACGCTGCAGAACGGACAACGGCGCCAACCATATCTGTGACGTTGATTTCTGAACATTGTCATACATACAAGTCAAAGTAACATTATTTTGAATCAGAAGACGCAGAATAATTCCACATTAAAACATACAACGAGGCGTTGCACGAAATTGCTAGATATAAAGAATTAGCCAGTCATGATTTTTTAGCTTATCAACATTTAAACAATTTAAAAAGTCGCTTCGAGTTCTTGCAGCTTAAGCATCAGCAAACAAATCTTAAACATACTATTATTTAAAAAAAAAAAACAAAATTTTAAAGATTAACATATATGTATGTACATAATAATAACTAAAAAATCTGAATTTAATATACATATTAATTTTATTAGCGATTTCTTTCCCATATCTCGCAGGCGGACAAAAATGCTGGTACCGTGGATGTCCCGACACGGGAGCTTTAACTGTATTTCAATTGCAGTGGGTATATATATACATATACATATAAATTATAAAAAATATGCACACATACACACATATGCATTTTCGTAGATGGACTTTCCACATCAAACTTTCAGTGCATGATTATATCTCTAGTATTTGAAATACGTGTCTTAAAAATTTCATGCGAAGGGGGCGTGGTGTCCAAAATTGATCGAACATCAATATTGTCTAAAAAATATGTCAAACTTAAAGCAAGCTTGGCAGACTCTAGCTCGATATATTTATAACAGAGTTTCAATATCGTTTTTAATCGATAACACTAAAACGGAAATAGTTCGATTTTTTATCTGGATCTAACCTGGATCTACCTGTGTTTGAACTATAAGATCTACAGATATCAAATTTGCTATCAATATTCATTCCAAAAGTTTTGGACATAATGTCAAATACTTAAAGTTTACCAAGCTTCGGCATGACAACAGATTTAACTCTATCGCAACTAACTTTAATTTTCTTTCCTTTTCAACATTCAATTGTTAGCCCACATTTATAGTCCCTTTGTGACAAGCCCCGCCCATTATAAAAAACTTGTTGCATAAATGTTGTTGACCATAAAATATACAGCATCCCAGCTGCCGAGTGCCCACAATAATGTTGCATAACGGAAACATAAAATCTGTTTAGTTTCGACCAGCCAAAACATTTGCACAGCAAAGGAATGAAATTAAAATTATAAAATAATAAAAAACACAAGCGGAAGAAAAAGCACTCAACGCCCATGTCCAAAAGGAATAGGGCCAACTCTAAGGTAGTGACCAAAATTTTATGCCGAGTCAGCAGAATGCACCTGTGCAGCTCAGTCCAAAATCCTTTGCACAAGCCAAGCCAAAGCAAACACAAATACTGCTACAACATATATGTTACATATATGTACATACGTATGTGTACATATGTATATGCAAACGGTTCCAAGCAAAACAAATCGGGAGATTTATCAACAATAAAACATCTCCCATTGACTTATGCACTGGAAAACTGAAACAGTGGATTCCCCCCACAGGAAGCTTCAACACGGTGCTCTGCTACATTTCCAATGCAATCGCCAACCGAAACGTTTGCCAGCTTACTGGAAAGTCGGTTATGTAGGAATTTCTGTGGTAGTTTCTCATAAATATGCGCACACAGGCATACCAACACATATACAAGCCATGGTCAGCAGCAAGTGGGCGGAGCCGCGACAGCATAAGGTGAGCTTGTATGTGTACGCAGCTCGCTATATGCTTACTGAATGTATATCTGTGTGTGTGTGTCATTTTTTATGCGCTCCATGGCAATTCAACAACGCCTACTTCAAGCTGAACAACAACAACAAGCCAAACAGCAGCCACCACCAAAAGCAAAGCAAACGAAGACAAGCGACGAAGTCAACGGAAATCGAACAAACATAGCCGAAGCTGCAAAAGGGAGAGCAGCGCTCTGCTCTCCACGTGCTCGTGTGTATTCCTTTACAGTGGGTCAATAGAGCAGAGTAAAGGACAGTAGAGTAGATGCATTCTAATTTAGAAACTGTTATATGTGTAAATTATGTATTGTGTATATCGTAGGATTTTGTATTCGCAAAGTTTACTTATTGTAATATCGTAATTATGCTGAAAACCACGGTGGTTTAATTATATATTTAATCGCTGCATACTTACGTGTCTACTAAACAGAAATTAATTTAATAAAGTAAAAATCATGATTTTCTTAAAAAAAAAAAAACAATATTAATTATTTTTCATTAATCAGCGTGACACTGTGCACTAGATGAGAGGTTTTCTCTCATGCACACGAGAGAGCGCCAAAGTCAAATCGCGTATAACTTTAACGGTTAAAGGGTGCCCATTGCTCGTTCTCTTGTACTGACAATGCTTGTTGTTGATGCGGCCAAGCTTTCGCAATTCCAGCAGGAGCTCAACAGCGAATGGCGTGCAAGCTAACAGCGAGTGGAGCTACTGTTGTTGCTCTTTAGCACACACACACACATACACAGACACACACACACACACACACACACACACACACACACACACACACCATTTATTCACTCAAACATATTTACACTACAGAAGCGATGCGCGCGTCGACCATTATGCGGCCAGGGCCACCCTGCAGTCAAGCTTACAGCTAGACTCAGACTCAGTCGCCACCGTTAACTCTTTGAAACTGGACGCAGCGAGCGGCAAAAAAATAAAAATAAACCAAATAACAGATTATAAGAATACATAAAAATAATAAATACGGGCGCGCCAAATTTTCAAATTTAAAAAATTGACAAGTTTGAAAGAAAATTGAATTATTTCTCGAGCTTAAGACAAGCCAAAGCCAAAAGTGCAGTGTGACCCACAAGAAAAAGTGTGACCAGTGTGTGTGAGTGTGTCCCTCTGATAACGGTTAACTACAGCTGCCCCCACCTACATCGTACCCCGTATTTAATCTCACTCCACAATCGAGTTGTATGTGAACCGGCGATCCAATGAAAATGGAGGATCCCACCATTGCCGACACATACGTGCAGGAATTTAACTTGGATCATTTGGGCGTCAATAATACCACAAACAGCACGGTGACAACCCTAACACCTGTGACCATCTCCTCAACAGCCGCAGCCGCCATCGGGCATGTGAAACGGGAAGATCACAGTCCGCCTCAGCCGATAAAATGGACAACAGTGCATGGTGCCGAGCCACCGGCAGATGATGAAACGGAAACGTTGCCACTTCCACTGCCCTTGCCGCTCCCTATTGCTGTTCCAGAAGCTTCGGTCGGCGCAGAGCCGTTGGCATCTGTATCGCACATTAAGCTGCGCTCCTTTTCAGGCCATCATCAGTGGCACATGGATGAGCGCCGGTTGCAGCCACTCAGTCCGCCACCAGAGGGCTATGTTGGCGGTCCAATGGGCGGGCAAGCGGTGCTGGTTAACACAACGTCTGGAACAACAACAGCAGCTGCTGCTGCAGCTGCTGCTGCCGCGGCTGCAGCTGCCTCAGCTGTGCCAGGTGGCGTGCCCTCTACTCCACCGGAGACGCCACCCGTGGTGGGCTCCCCAAATGGCAGCAGCAGCTGCCCCAGTCAGGCATATGCGCATCATTACCATGCCGGACGCAGCAGCAACTCGGGCGCAAATGTAGCCACAGTGGGTCTCAGTCAGGAGATGATGTGGTTGCCCAATTCTATGCGTGTCGAGCAACAGCCATTGGACTTGCGTCCGCTTGCCTGCCCGGGCTCTCAAGAGGAGGCTGAAGAATGGGAGCGCCAGCGGGAATATGCTATGCATGCCGCTGCAGCGGCTGCACATCACCATCATGGACATCCTCTGATGCAGAGCCACCATCATCATGCCATCAGGCACATGGCACAGGCACAACATCCCACACATCATCCGCACTTTCATAGTCTAGAGCACGCGCTACCCATTAATATGCACTCGAATTCAGCCAACTCGTGTGCGGGCAGCCCGGGTCCGGTCAGTGTTCCACCTAGTAATTTGTATCCAACCATCTCCAACTGTGGACCACATGTGCCTTCAGCGGGCAGCAGCAGCGGTGCGAGCAGCGCCTCGAATTCACGAGGTTGTGTGCGATCAATTCTACAGCCCTACCGCCCACTCTCGGCCAGCTCGACGAGAAGCTCCAATAATTCGCCTCACACCTGTTCAGGCGCCTACAGCAATGCCACGCTCGAGGACTGCATCAACGACGACATGCTGACCACTTTGACGGTGCGAGAGCTAAATAAACGACTGCATGGCTGCCCACGTGAAGAGGTTGTCCGGCTGAAGCAGAAACGCCGTACGCTCAAGAACCGTGGTTATGCACAGAATTGCCGCTCTAAGCGTCTGCATCAACGTCACGAATTGGAGAAGGCCAATCGTCAGCTCAATCAGGATCTGCATCGACTGAAGCTGGAGTACTCGCGTGTCTGCCAAGAGCGAGACAGTCTGATGCAGCGCCTCCAACAGCAGAGAACGAGCACGGGCACCACCGGCGGTGCAGATAGTCAAAGTTCCCCAGAGTTTTATCTATGACGCCAACTGGCGGCGGCCTCAGCAGCTTCCACCTCAAATAATTCGCATCCGTTGCAGCAGCCGCAGCAGCATCGTGCCTCGCATTCGCACTCGCACGCGCATTCGCATACACATCCGCATCCGCAACCGCATCAGCATCCGCATCCGAACTCGCAGTGGCCACCCCAGCAGGTGGTCAACTAATTAGATCTGGTAAATGATGCCTTGAAATAGTCCACACGTGAAACAAGGGTTCCCAACAACATTCCAATTTCCTATTATTTAGGGTACCTATTTGAATGAAATGTCAACAGGTGAAGGAAGCCTCTATCGAAATAGATTTACCTAATTATGGGATTTATCGAATTTAAATATGTTATAATGCCAACAAGGAAACACTTCCCGTACACGTTGAAATTTTAGATTACAACATATCTCCGTTTCAAATAAAAGAATTATTACAATTTCTCGATAATAGATATTTTCTAGATCTTTAATAGCTACTATACAATTTTCACTTAATCAGTGCCGTTTTCAATAGCAATAAAGCGCATATCATAATATCCGATTGTGAACATTTTACGCGAACTAAGCTTTCTAAGGAAATTATAATGATTATCAAAAGTCGGTTTTTAATTGATCACTTTTCGAAGACTACATGATGAGGTTTTATTTTAACTTCAACAATAAATTATATAAAATATATTTATAATTATATTTCATATTAAAAATTAATTCAATTTTAAATCAGCTTCAGCATTTGAATCCCACTCAATGAAAACTGCGAACATATTAGCAATAACAGTATTGGGCTGTTTTACACATGTGGATTATTTCAGGACGTACGCCTGATTTAATTACCTATTTCAAAATAAAGGTATTTTTCAAGAATTTAAAAATATTAGCATTCATTTAAGCAAAAAACCAAAATTTTCCCTTTCAATTTGTGACAATAAAGATTTTCATACTACTTAATTTTGTAAGTTCTTGTTAAGTTACCGATCTGTGCGAAACGAATCGAGAGAGAGAGAGAGAGAGAGAGAGAGAGAGAGAGAGAGAGATGGAGAGAAAGAGCGAGAGTAGGAGAGAGTGAGATCGCACATCCCGAACACGTAGCTCAAATTATTGATTATAAATAAAGTTATTCAAACATTAAACAAACATTTTTGTCAGCTACTGATTAATGATTAATTGGATCGTTCGATCGATCGCAACATTGTATTACAAATTACGAGTTAGTAACACACGCTTATTTGTTGATTAGTTCTAGCTTTAGTTTTTTCTAGTATTAAGATGGCCGATGACAACAACAACAACAAATATACCCTATCAATATACTCTATTGATATGTAGGGTTAGGCTACATAGCTGTATAGAGTGTTTCATAGAAGAAGCTTTCAGTTGGTTTCCATATTGCACACACACATTCCACAGCCACAGCCACTCTTGCAAATGCAATAAACTATAAACTAAAGGTTGTATTATGTTTTAAAGACAGTCACTTGAAACAGTTGATTAAACTTAAACCAACTCCTAATAAATATAATTAACTCATTGTAAACCTATTAATACACTAAACGATGTAAATACAAAGCAAGTTGTATAAATTCTAAGCTTAACGATTCGATGTATGCCTCTATAAAAAATTAAGCAAAATACAATTAAAAACAAACAAAAATTGAGTAGAATATCATGTTGAATAATACGATACTGAACACGACAACAATTGTGAATAGCTCTTAAGTGTGCATAATGATAACTTAGTAATAAATGCAAACATAAAACAAAATTATAAAAAATAAAACCATATCAATGTGTTCTTAACTCAAAACAAAAAAAAAACTATTTGATTTGATAAGCATTTTTACACCCTGAACCCATTGAAAATGGAAAATCACGGTATAAAGGTTTTATGAAAATGTATGTAACAGGCAGACGGACTCATAGCCCATATATAGATTCTTGATCAATTCGACGATCGATATCTCAAAGAATCTAGAGTACATTTTTCTACTTGAAACCCATTCAAAATGGGAAACAGGGTGTAGTAGTTTTTAAAAATGATGTACGTCCCAATATAAAGTGTATGTAACAGGCAGAAGGAGGCGTGACAACAAGCTGAATCGATTTTGCGACCTCTATCCGTCGGGGTAATTTTTAAAACATAATTTGTATACAAGAATGAAGCTGCATTATTTGTTGGTGTTGAATACATAGATGTAGGTTCGAGTGTCGGTTTTTCGTCTACTTACTAATTGTTCAATTTTTAAATTTAATCAAGTTTTTTAAAAATGCAGATTTAGTGGGGCTCAGGATATTTTCTAATCGGGCACCCTCAACTAAATAAATAAATAATTAATATGATAGATTCAAAGGCGAGCAGAGGATTAGCTTCAATTATTGAATATAGTTATATAATGAGGTTTAAAGCCTGGGCAGCGAAGCAAAACGTTCAAGGCTAGATCAGATCTATAAAATGTCAAAATACTTCACATTATCTAGATTATCGATACATTTTTAAAATTGTATATTTTTAATATTATATATATTATATAAATATATATATATATACATATATTTATATATTATTAAATTAGCAGCACAGGATTAGTAAATTAAATGAGGATTATAGTAAATATAGGGAACTGAACATTTCGACCTATTTCACAAACGAACAGTTTACTATATTGATAGAATAGATAATCATTTGTAAAGCTTTATTAAAAAGTTAAGAGTATTGGAAAAGCTTACATTTATATTTAAATAAAAGCTTTATACTTTGAGTATAGTTGTTACTGTTAGCGAAGCATCTGCAAGCAAAGTGAAGTACTACGGCCTTTTGACGCACTCCATAAAAGGCACCCTAACAACCGATAAGGAACTGTTGATCTTTCACTTTAAGATAACGATCAACCGATTTCATGGAACTAGGTTTTTGTGTGGTCTGTCGGCAATTGATAAAGTGAACGACCACCAACAACAGTTGCAAAACTCGATACGTCAAGCTAAACAAATCGGGGCTCAGCTACAGCCTGTGCTCCAGCTTCAGCGTCTTTAGCGGATGCCAAGTCTAAGCTCAAGTCGATCCGAAATTGTGTCAACAAACAAATCGATAAAAAAAGAAAACGGCTACTCTTTGAGTCCGCAATGTTCAGCACCAGATGCTCAGCATGGCGATACACAGATTGGATTACAATCATTAACATTCAGATGTCGATAAAAACAGAAGGCATAAGTGGCGTTTGTTTATAAACAATTCAGGCAAGATGCCGGCCGAAAACTCAGCGTAATTCGGTGAAGTGGACAACAAGATGTTGGTCTCGTTTATTAATAAAGTTTCTGGAATACGCCAAACTTTCTCATTGTTTATTTTCATTTCGCTTAACCAAGTGGCTGATCCACCACTATTCGTCAATGATCTTTTGTGCCAGTTTTAAATACTCTGCAAAGATAGGGAAATTGTCGGTCTACCATATATTTTAGAGTGCATTTCTAAATCGGTCGGTATAATTGCAAATATAAAGGACTATCAACTCGTTGTTTTATTCTCTTGCAAACATCAAGATTTCTGGATTTAATCTGTATCTACTATTACTTCTGTTTTGTGAATTTCCTGTGTTCTAGCGAACCGCAAAAAATGACTTTATGTAACTGAGACCGATTCATCGACGCGCTGAAGTAACGCGAAAATTTTGACGGATTTGATTTACTGTAAATACGATATATATGTATTATATATATATATAACCATCTGCATTGCCAATGTCCATAGTGGCCATTTTATTTAGATTTCATTCGGTTTTTGTTATTTACGGGCTTGCAAGCCCAGGCTATAGCTCTGTGGCTTAAGCAGGAAGTGTCAAATTACCCTTATTTGGTTTTCCTTTTCTTTTCATTATTTTATCGGCTACATTTGATTTTTTCTTGATTCTTCATGAACCCGGCGCATGCAACGCCTCAAACACACCATAAAGAAAAGATAAACAAACATTTGATTTAATAGTCTTGAAGGGAATCAGTCAAGAACTATTTATGTAGCCAATACAATAATAAATGGCACAATCAGTTCACCTCTTCATGGAACCATTGGTTCATTGGTAGGTATCATTTGATTACGAATTACGAATCATAATTTATGGATCTATGGATCTAGTTGCTGGGCCAACAACATTTACCTGAGAAACTTGATGATCCTAACTCTAAGACTGCGGAACAAACGAATTTCGTAATTACCGCCCATTAATTTATTTAAATTTTTCTGATAAATTAAAAATTTTTGTGCTTCTATTCTGATGTTTTATTTTCCATAGACTTTGGGCCTTTCTTGAGTTTTATATAATCCAATTACAATATGTGAATCGTTATCGCGTAACCTTTTCATTTCAATAAAATTGCAAGTTTTTAGCTAACCATTGTATAAGTTTTCCCTTTAGTCTGCTTCTGCTTTCCCACCAGACATACGTCAATGATTGATAAGCGTTGGATAAAACTTTTTGGCACTTGTCCTTTGGCACGATAAATTTCGCTTTTTCATGCTGCTGTAGCTGGCGATGCTGCCCTCCTCCAAATGCCAGAGATTTACGAGCATATTTTTGCAGCAAACTTTTGCCGGACAAAGCGTCAACTAATGAACTAATGAGCTTTTGAAGCATGCCACAGAATGAGGCAAATGGAGCGCTTCATTAGCCTAATGAGCGGCTGAAACAATGGCGGAGGGGGCGAGAGGCAAGTTTTATATGTGAATGGCTCTCGAAGCATGACGCGGACAAATGAAGACGTCTTAACGATTTAAGGTTAAAGTCAAAAATGTGGAATACCAGCACAAGTAAACCCCAGCAAGTTAAGCCGCAGCCACAGCCACAGCCACGCCCACTGCTGCACCGTGCTACCCTGCGACTATGTTGTCGCTACGTGTGTGGCATGCAAACACGAGAAAAATAGACAACAACAGAAATGAAAAGACTGGGAATAGAAAGCAGGAAGCCCCAATCATGCGATTACATGTGTGAACTATCGATTGAATTAAGACAAAACGCAGCCAGGAGTGCTTTAGCGACTTTGTCGGCAGAGGCGTGGGTGGGGTAGGTGGTATGTAGCCACTTAAGCGCGTCGCCGTCCACTTGAGGCATAAAAAAAGTGGACGATGAGCAGATCAACAAAAAAACGCAACAACCCCAAAACTCAAACCTCATCAAAGTCGTCAACACGTCGCACTGCAGGCATAAAAACAGTACGCAGCATAATCAAGAGGTGTGCGAACCGCATGTGTGTGTGTGTGTGTGTGTGTAATAAATGTTGACAACTTGCCCGGTCACCGCCCCCTCACACTCACTTTCACAAGATGCTCTAACGCCCTTTGGCTGTGATTATACTGGACCTCGAGTTCTACTCGATTGTCATTGTCACTTTGAATCGTGTCTATAAATTTCATTTGTGACGAGCTACGTCCTGCCCCTGGTGATGCCCCTCCGCCTGTATATCCTGACCAAACACTTGAGTCAGTCTTTAGCCGCAGGCATCTTCGATTTTGTCAGCGATTTGCATTAGAATTCAATAATTATTATTTAATATACACTTCAGCTAAAGAAAATTTCGCATCGTTAAAGTGCCTGAGGCACTCAATAAATCGTAGGGATGATTTAAAGTTTTTTTGAAGAAAGATTATGAAAACAGATATAAATTGTAAGTAAGAAAAAAAATAGGGAAATTCGTAAGTTATACTTTTATAATATACAACATTTATATAAGATTTACTGCTTATTACATCCTGAACCCACTTAAATTAGGAGAATGCATGTAACAGGCAGAAGGAGGCGTGGCAGTATATATATTCTTGATTAGTTAGACGCTCTGACGCGAACGCACCGAAATCATAAAACTTAGAAGTCTGAAATACGTAGTACTAGTTGTTCTTAAAAATTCGATAACGCACATATCCATAGCCATTTCCTTATTATCGATAAGTTCCAACAAATTCACTTAGTTTTCCGTATACCGCAACAGCTAGACATTTCAAATCAACTGTGCAAATCCCTGTAATGAATACAAAGATTTTATGATTTTTAGATTTTGGATACCCTCTTCGCCCCAAATTTGCAAAAAACGTACTGGAGACTTGTGCTTAGGCAAATACCCACACTATCACGCTGTGCATATATTTTTTTAATATCATTGGGTTCAGGGTATCTACTAGCTGAGCAGTCTCGACTAAAGCACTCTTGCTTGTTTTTTAATGTCTTATCTTCGTCTGACATCTTGTGTGAGAGTGAAGCAAGAAGAAAACCCATTGAAAATAAGCTCACTTGTGAGCATTTCACTCAGGCTCCATGTTTGACACGCTTTCCAATGCTTCTTACTCTGTTTTCTGCCTCTGCTGCGCCCCATTCTGGATGGCATTGTCTTGCATTTTTATTGATGGGCTGCTTTGCTGTTTTTTACGACTTGCCCTAACCAATGAACTGAACAGAACGGAACAGAATTCGACTGGACTGGACTGGACTCGACTAATCCATGTCATTCAGACACACTCGTTCAGAATGGGATGATGGCATATTCGTTGGTACTGCAATCTCCGTCCATCTGCTCTTGTGCATCATTCGCAGTTAAATAATGTCAAATTTATATCTCTCTCGCATAAGTTAATCTAACTGAACGAGTATTATACGGTCAGATCCACCCGACTGAAACATGTTTGCTTGGTTCTATTTGTTCTTGTTTTGTGCAGTTGTCGCTCCCCAAGGCGATATCCAGTTCCGTTTGCCATGTATCTTTATCGCTTTATAGCCGCTTCCGTGCGGGCCAGAGACGAGCAAGGCCGGGACGGCACGGGACAGACTCGCATAATTTCCGTAATGATATAAATGGAACTCATTTGCCAGTCAAACCTCTCTCTCTCTCTCTCTCTGCTCAGTATTGATGCGCTGCCGTAAATCGAGCAAGCCTTCGGACTGGACTCCTTTTAACGTTTGTAATAATAAATTAAATCACATTAGGGTTTTGCTACTTCTTTCCTTTCTCATCTTTTTTTGTAGTCTGCTTTCGGGGGTTTGTGCATGGTTCATTGGCTACGCATATGAAGATTGCATGTCAAAAAAAAACTAGTTTCTCGTCGTAGTTTTCATTTGGTTTACTTTAACAGCCCCGTTTTGGGTCAACCTTCGATAAAGAAGGTTGTGCAGCCAAATTTGATGTCACAACCAGGTAGTAGCAGGTGCATTGATGTACATATTCATATATATATATATATATATATATATATATATATATATATATATATATATAAATTTTTCGCTTTATAATTTGTCGGCTACATATATAAGGCATATATATGTATGCTTCTTTTGAGTGTCTACTTTCTGCCAATTTTGCAGTTTTGTGTCTTATATAAAAATTGCAATAAAACCAAAAAGACAAAAATAAAGCACAAGTAGATGAGTAATGAGCACAACTCTACATCTGGATACAGAATATATATATATAAATATATAAATATATATATATATATATATATATATATATATATATATATATATATATATATATATATATATATATATATATATATAACTATAAAGCTAGGCACAGCTAGCTAACATTACAAAATTCGAAGAAAAATTTGGCAAATATTTCAAACATTTTTTTCACCTGAAATTATTTTAATAACAAAACTAAATAAAACACAAGTCAGAACTCATAAGTCGGGCGCTACCGACTGCGAAATACTCATTTAGGCCCAAGCATTCCAAGATATGATTTTAATGGAATTTGTATTTATTTTCATGTTTATTTAATACAATTCTGATTTTTGTTACATACTCATTTCTTAAAATTTAGCTGAAAATATGGTGAAAGTTTCATTAACATCCATTAAGTAACACAAAAGTTATTCAAAAAAACGTAAAGCCAAATGATAAATGTATTTGGCAGCACTTTGAATATTTCCCTATGTTCTAAGAAATAACAAATAGAATCCAGCTCGAATCATCAGCTGCTAATTAAGTTTGCCGTTTGTTATGAAATGCAGTGGCGGCGTTAGTCGATGGGACGCGCGTTGATTACAGACACCCTGGGTTCGAATCTAGGCGATGTCGGGCTTTTTATTTATTTATTATTAGAATTGGGACAGTTTGTCTTCTAAAAAAAACACTGACAAGCAGTTCAAAACAGTGCCATGTAGTGCAAACATGATGTTGCTGCGTGGTAGAAGTGATGAGCACTGATGGGTTCTAGTCTAGGTGAAGCGATGACGGGTTTTCATTTATTAATTTTTTTCTAAAATATTATTTTTATATATATGTAAATTTAGCAAAAAAATAAATGTGATAAAGATCACATTTTTGAAGCTTCTAAAAGCTATAAAACTGTATGAGGTGTAGCCTCCGGATGTATCTATTTATAATTTGTATCATTAATATATCTCCGAGTGGACATAAGGCAAAATAGGTCGAAATAAATTGTTCTTCTGCTCTGGATCATGATGGATTCCAAATTTAAAATTAAATCATGAATTTTTACGGCCAAACTAAATGTTCGGGCTAATAGAAAATGATGTGCATCTGGTAGGATCACGCCAGCGTTATATATTATGTGTCCGTCCGTCTTTCTGTCAGTATGTTTGAACGTGTAGATATCAGAACATATAATAGGTAGAAAGTGGAACCTATAACAGTTCAGAGTTCCTGTATAGCACGCGCAGATCGAGGCCGATCGGACGGACGACTCAGTTCGTCTAGCTGATCATGAATATTTAGACTCTATGGAACGCCTCCTTCTGACTGTTACATACATTTTCACAAAACATTATACCCAGATTTCTCACTTCCAGGGTTCAGGGTATATAAACAAATTTTAGATCTTCGTGGGAACATAAACAATCCGACCAACGATCATGTCTAATAAACAATTAGAATTCAACTGAAACCTGCGCACCATAAACAATCATCGGGTTAGTTTTTCTAGACTTTGCCTTTTTTAGAGTTAAGTGATGGGTTTTACGAACTGCTCTTCTATAAGACCTGTCGATTTGTGCTGATTAAATGAAAGACACGTTACGATTGCAAAATACAAATGTGGAGTAGAGCGAGGTGCGGAGGGGCAAAACAAGTTATGAACTGCTCATGTCAGCATTCTATGGGGTCGTCTGTGTCGGTCAATGAACCGAGAACGGAAAACTAAAAAAAAACTAAAAAACTGATAACGACGGCAAATAATACTGCTCACACTATATAAAAACATATATACATATATATATATATATATAGGCATGTAATATATTATATAGATTTATATTTATACCCTTAATCCGTATGCAAGGAAAATGGGAAAACAGGGTATAATGGTTTTGGAAAAATGTATGTTACTGGAAGAAGGAGGCGTGGCAGGTCCCATTAAGTATATATATTCTTGATCAGAGCGACGAGCTGAGTCGATTTAGCTCTGTCTGAATGTTTGAACCTATAAAAGCTAGGTTGTTTGTTTTAAAAATTGCCGTTTCAATATTATCGATTAAAAACGAAAATATAAATTCAGTTATAAAACTCAAGTATTTGAACTACATATTTGCAAATTTCGGGAGAAGCGTCGATGGTATCCAAAATTGATCAAAAATCTAAGCTTTATGAAATATACATAAAACTAAAGTAGAAATTTGAGATCCCAGCATGTGCTCCAGAGACGTCATTGTGCACATGCATGTGTGTATGTGATGCTTGCAATACATATGTGTGTGTTCAGTGTATCTCCTAGTCGAATAGTCTCGACTATAGCCCTCTTACTTGTTTAACACTTGGAGCACTTAATGAGGTTACAATTAAATGCAGCTCTCTTTTCGCCTTTCCCTTTCATTTTGAATAAAATGTTTATAATAAATTGCATTTCCAATTCAACAGCACAATGTAATCCAAAATAAAGTGAATAAAAAAATAAGTGATTTGTGCAAATTGCATTTAATGCTGAATTCGCAATAAATCAAAAGGGCATAGCAAACAATAATATGAACGAAACAGAAAATTTTATGAAATAAAAGAACGATGATCATGATACGATGGAACCTTAATATATTATAAACTTTATAGATATCAGAAATATTTCTTCTTTTACCTGCTACCTGTTCTCTTCTATCATACATATTTCTGAATTTGTTCTTCAATATGCCATCTTCTATCTCTCATGTCTTATTTTTAATTTTCTATCTGCTTTCTGCAGTCTTCTATTTTCGGTCTTATTTCTTCTTCTTCTACCTTTATATGAAAAATAGATATTAGTTTTTGATAAGTTATCGATGGCAATGTGCAATGCACGCCCCAATATAATTTTAATTAAATCAAATTAGGGATACAAATAAACATCAGCAATTTCTGAGGAAAATAGATCGTATCTAATAAAGAAGCTACGCAAAGCACACCAGAATAATATAGAAGGAATAAGTTTCCAAATATATCCTATTTGAACAAGTTGTGTATACCCAGTGTGTGGCAGGTGCACGTATAGCGAATCGATTGCAGAGATCAGCATTATTTATTGTACTCGCACAAAATGCAATTTGATGATTTAATTAATATTGAATTACATACATACAGAGCATGGCCATCAACAATTATACAATCAGCGAACAATTCAATCAGAGCTGGTTTGTTAATTGTTGCGGCAACTGTACCTGCGCACATAAACAGGGACTCTTTAATTTATGCCTGGCAAATATTTAGCATACAAATACGCACACACACGCAGCTTATTAATTAAGAGGCCGACTGCTCTCGTACTCTTGTCCGCATCCGAGAGAGTTCTCGCTAGGTCTGTCTGGCTGTCTTCCCCCCACAAAAATCGAGAAATCATAAAAGCGTAAAATCGAAATGCCGCCATTTCGTGGTGGCTCATGCCAAACTTGCAGACTTCCTGTCGGAGTCCCCGCCCCGCCTTCTCTTTTAGCAACGTCTGTCTGTTATACAACGTCCGCATCCCCTTCTGAGCTGGCTTCGTCTTTATTAACACGCATATCAATTCATTTTGATTATAATTTATGTCGTAACCAATCGCTGCATATCGCTCACATCGACCTCGTCCTCGGATGGGCAATAAAAGTATTGTTTATAGATATGTTGCGGCTGCAGTTAAAAGATACAAAGATATCAAGTCTACAAAGGATAGCCATTCGCACACACACTGCACTCACTGTCATATGTGGCTGAATAATTGGACTACTTTCTTTCGAGCTTCTGTTCAGTGAAGCGTGGTCCAGAAAAACGACAGCGACCAGAATGGAAAACAGAAACACATGAAATTTCCGTAGTCCACTGTTACATCCACTAAGAGTAGGACTTTAAATCGCTGAAGTATAGCATACAAAATTGTTATACACAATCGAGTTCAGTTCTTCACAGATATAGTTTACTCCTTACTAATGTATAATTGCAGAACTTTAATAAACATGACAATCTTAATGTCTAAAGCTGAAAAGAAAGAAGCAGAAGAAATTGATGCATTCAAACGGTTATAAGCATAACATATTAAAACTGCTACGATGAAGGCAAAGGAAAGGAAAGTTAAGTTAGCCGAACTAACCTATATATTCTGTTTGTATAATTTCCTTAAATCAGCATATTAGCAAATTATTTTGAAACTGTTATACGCCTAGTATACCAACTTACTAATACCTTCACAATGTCGACCCATTGCTTCATAGCCTTTCCAACTGGAAAAAGACTGTTAGGCAACCGTTACAACATAGTTTTGATTTTGATCTAATTTTATATTGAATAGATATATTTAGATATGTATTTCTCCAGGCAACTGCTCTCCAACTATACTTGCCCCAATCAGCTTAATTGGGCTAACTGTTTGGCCCATTTCGCAAGCAGGCAAAAGGTTTAGGGCCTCGGTGCGCAAAGCCAAAGAGACAAACGTCGAAAATGACCCAGCAATGAGCTGGCCAAATGAATCAATGAATGTGAATGTGTGAATGCGAATGCGAATACGGGAATAAGAATGAAAATGAATGTATTCGGTAACAATTCATTAAGCAAATAGAAATGTGCGCTAAACGCATTAAGAGATTAGCACAAAAACAAACACAACAACGGCCCCAACAGGGGACGAACCAATTTCCATCGATAAACTGTCGAACTCGGCAGCTTAATGACCCTCATTTCATGTAAATGTACCGCTGGGCCTTTCAGCTTGCCGAAAAGGGGGGGCTAACGGTTTGGCCAACATTTAAATGTCAGCCAAAAGGCTCAGATTTAACCATGTGTGTGTGTGTGGTTAACTTGGCTCGGCATTTGAATCATGTGTGTGAATAGGTGAAATCCCATTTGCATTGCGCTTATTAAGTGCACATTGTTTCGACAACAATGTGACCAGAGTCATGCACAATCTGCAACCGGAAATGGAAAATTAAAGAACACTTAAGTGCAATTTGGGAAATTGTTTGATGAAGAGGGTTGGGATTCGAGTAGAGCTAGCTAGTCGTAACTCTTCCAGTGGCTCAAAATCTCAGCATTTAGGGATCCCTTGGATCTATCAATGTTTAGCTCATGTTCAGCTCGGTCAGGTCACTACCCTGTGGACTCAGGGACAATTGCCCACAGTCTAAACGGAATCGCCGGTCAGGAAACAGGTCTTCCAAATTCATTTATGCAAACATATAATGTGATTAAAATAAATCTAAAATTATATTAATATATACATATATATTTCGTTTTAAGGAGAGCCGAGTAATATAAACCTACCGATTTTCAGGGCAACTACCAATCAGTTAATCCTGACAAAATCTCCATCGACATGATTTGGGCCCTATAATAGTTTTTCTATAAGTATACATATTTAGTTCTGTCTTCCTCTCAGATAATCCTGTATATATTTACTATTGATTCTCATTTTCTTTCCTTTGAAATCTATTTTGATATCAATCTCATTCGAGCATGTGCTCATCCGGTTTGAGCTTTCCTCCGAGAGTATTATTCAGCTTGGCTCTGGTCCATCTACCAAAAGTTTTCACGCTGACCCACAAAGCAAAACATTTCGATGCGTCACGTTTCGCAGCTGAACTCAAATTTACGCAATCCTTTTTCATGAAATCCATTTCCCTTGTTCGTTTTCTTCACAGGATTTCGTCAGCTTTTGTTCGGTCCGATGTGATAAACGTTTATGATTATTTTATGGAGCTTCGACTTGGCTGCCAATTTGGCTATTGGTACCTAGCAACTTGATTTATTTTAAATATCGCACCCAAGAAGTGCCCGACTCCTCCCTGCTGCGCCAAATGCAATTTATGTGTGTGTGGTAAGATGACAAAAAAGGATAACTTTACACGTGACTGCAGCATGCTGGACCTCGGGTCAGTGGTCAGTTCGCATAAAAGTCAGGGACATGCCTCTGCCCTCCTGCTACCCCGGACGCTCCAGTTCTTGCCCACATGTGTGAACAAATATTTTTTAGAGGGTGTTACCCACTTTATGCGGGTTTCGGCTACGTGTCATTTGGCCTATCTGCCAGTGCAAATCTTTGTCGTCCTCCCAACTGGACGGGATAACAATTTCCATAATCGCTGGTTAAACAAGGACACGCTTGGTCAAACTGACCAAAATATGTAACGGCCGTGGGGTGCTGAGACCTGAAAAGGGGGACACATCTCTCTGGGCGTCGCAACCCGTTTATAATGCACACACATTCCATTTTATGAGCCTGTCCTTCTGCCTGTCAGGGGGCTGTCGGGGCTTTGAACAAAAACATTGTTTGAATTATGTTTTACATATTTTTATTCACTTAACGCATTTTTACCCCTTACTTCGGCATCGGTCGACGGCCAACGGCCAACGGCCCATGGCGACGACCAGCTGCCAAAGAGATGGAGTTAATCAAATTATAGCTTATCTCGACTTAGCGGAGGTCAAAACGCAAATAGCCATAAACATGTAGATTATAACGAACACCAGGCCAGCGTTGTCCTTTGGTCCTTCTGACCTTGTTTCCGACCAATTTTTATTAGCTGCTCTTAATGGACTTTTTAATCCAGTGCAGCTCAGACTGTAATTAATGAAGCAAATTTTGATTAGTTTACATTGCGCCAGATCAAATAAAAATGATCAGATTTACGTTGTTCCAAATTTTCAGTCATGCAAGCATGGAAGTCAATCTATTTATTCAAATTTTAAACTAGTTTGGAAGCTAAAAGCATATGATTTTCATACACCCTTATTCTTATAGATATTTGTATTCGGATCTTCATTGTTCCGTCATGTCCCTTAAAATATATAATTTTCATAAGGCTTTTATCCCACGATATCGACAGTAATGCACACTATTCAGCCTTACAAATTTCTACGATATATATATATATATATATATATATATATATATATATATATATATATATATATATATATATATAATAGATCTATTTCCATGCATATTTGTTAGACGTGATCCATTATGGTTTCGGATTTGACTTCATTGGTAGTCTCTGCCAGGTCGTCCTTTCTGCTATCCACAGATAACCTTGCTCTTCATTGCTCAATACATTGTGGCAATAAGTGCAGCTAGATCGACATCTTTCCAAATGTCAGGTAGGTACGAAATCGATTTGAAATCATAAAAAGTCTTAATATACACTTCTCTGGGAATAATATAATATACACTCTAATGGGAATACACTCTAATGAGAATAATAATAATGACTATTGTAATAGTGATCATGAAGATAATTATAATAATGCTGATATTGAGCATAATTATAATAATAATTACCATAATATGACGGAAAAAAATTAAGATCATTTCTTGCGTA
The DNA here is from genome assembly GCA_035045555.1 of Drosophila fulvimacula. Classification (NCBI taxonomy): domain Eukaryota; kingdom Metazoa; phylum Arthropoda; class Insecta; order Diptera; family Drosophilidae; genus Drosophila; species Drosophila fulvimacula. The sequence continues at coordinate 1,668,617 of JAWNOX010000160.1, read as the reverse complement.
GTAGCGCTGACGCATAATTTGACGTGCCCTCTCCCTCTTTCTATGCAACTCTTTCTTTGTCTCTCACTCTGTATCTCCATCTCTTTCTTTCTCTCTCACTCTGTGTCTCCATTTCTTTCTTTCCCTCTCACTCTGTCTCTCCATCTCTTTATTTCTCTCTCACTCTGTCTCTCCATTTCTTTCTTTCCCTCTCACTCTGTCTCTCCCTCTCTTTCTTTCTCTCTCTACCTCTCTCTCTCTCTCTCGCTTTCTTGTTCTTTCCTATATCTTTTTTATTTCTCTTCTCCTGTCTTCTCTCTCTCTCTCTCTCTCTGTTTCCCCTTCGCCCTCTCCATCTACAAATTAAGAGTGTTTAAATTTGGCAAAAGCGTCAACAACTCAACTCAAACGTTAAGTTAGTACCAATCAAAAATGCAAAATGGTATCCAATTTAATTCTTGCCACAAAATCCATAAATATCGACTGAGTTGAGGAATCCCATAGACCAGAAGCTGATTTGAGCTTCATTTCATGTTCAATTCAAATGTTGTTCAATCTCATTCAAACAATTTGTATTGTAGTTTTATTACCCCAATAAAACAGATTAAGAGGCCCGGACGGACCAAAAGGGATGCAATGAACCCTGCTGGTAGAAGTGGGCGTGCCGAAAGGGCGTCGCCCTCTGCGACGTGTGTGTGTGAGTGTGTGTAGCGCCTTTTAAATTGACTGAATTTCCGCACGAATTAAATTTTCCGTCGAGCCGAGTGAGAAAAAAAATAAAGAATATTTCACGCATCAACTGGCAGACAAGACGCTGTGCGATAGGTGATGGGCGTGTTGGCCATATTATAGAGTCCTCCGAGTTCTTGAGCCCCATTGCCGGCATTTTCACACTTTGCCGATTGTCGTGAATGTTGTTGTTGCTGTTGCACAATCAGCGACACGTGGCAAGTGCCATATAATTTATATCAACGTCTTTACTTTATATTTTTTATGATTTTTTATTTTTGTTACATTTCACTTCTCTGTTTCCTCTGTTTCAAGGGTCAAATTCGATATGCTTGCCGCTTTACAATTTTTGGTGTACGTAAATATTCTGGCTTTAAATTATATATTATTTCAAATTATTTTCCAAAATTCATTTGGCTTAAGTTTTTCTTTATTTCTCATCATAAAAAGAAATTAATTTTCTCCAGCTATAAATTCAAGTCCTTACAATATTTCTTTGCTGCTAAGCTGCTTTGGCTAAAAAAGACATTTTCAAAGATATCTTTTTTCCTTATCAATTTGTTAGATTTTACGGTGCGACTGTTCCATTCATTGGTTCCCTTTTTGGCTCTGATCCCAATCTAAATCTATTACAATTCATATTCGTACGCCACACACACGCCACCCACACTCTGCGGCATGACATAGTCGGAAAGTGAAATCAAGTGTTAAAGAGTTTTAAGAAGGAAGTCGGAAAATGTTTACCCTTAACAATGTCGCAGTTCTTTTTCAGCCGTCTTTATGCCCAAATTGCTGAAAAAGGGTATATCGGCTCTGATTTGATTTTAAAAATTTTATTAATAAGATTTTCTCTACTAGTACTACTCTGTGCTCCTAGTAAAGAATATTCTTTCTTCGATAACTTCTTCATTTTGCAAAATATATTACTACGGACTCTGACTAACTTAATTTAGAACTTAAATGAACTTTATTGGATAATATATATTTAGTATTTACTTTAAGAGTTTGAATTTATATATCTAAATATTGTTTTAACTCAGGGTATACTCAAATCGTCCAATACATATTCTTTTTATAGCCCTTATATATTTGTAACAGTCACTTGAAAATTGGTCACATTTAGGGTATACTGAAATCGGTCATTAGTCGTACTTTTTGTAGCCCTTTTACGAGCAGTTCCGTTTGCTGCTTAGCCTAATATCGAAATAAACATACTTTCTCCGTTATTGCCGTCAAATTTATGGTTTCTAAAATGATGCTCCCACTCCGAGACCCACCTACCGCCACTCAACGGAAATATGAGACGCACATGTTACGCATTATGCAAGCCAAATTGGACTGATTTTTGAAAAGGGTCTCTCAACTATGTGGCCAGTTTCTCAAGTATCTTCCACTGGCTGAAGCAACTGCTTAGACAAGTGGACAAGTTTGCTAGGCGAGGAGAATATTTTGACTAGACCAACTAGACCTTTTCGTTATTCCTGTTTTGTTGAGACTTCAAACGGAACGCCTCAGAAGTGCATTCACAATCGCAATTAAAACCAAGTTACAAGGTCACAATTTTTTGCGCAGACAATGAAAATTTACTAAAAAATTACGACGCGTCGCTAACAAAATTGCAAATATTGCACATGGCAAACAAATGTGCAAGAATATATGAGTGTGTGTGTGTGTGTGTGTGTGTGTGTGTGTGTGTGTGTGTGTGAGTGGTATGTGTAGCCTTTCCATGGAATGCAATTGAAATCCATGACAACATAATGCCAGACAGGGGAAAGGGTGGTTAGGAGACAGAAGCAGACACCACCTACCCCAATGCACAGAAAAAAAAAAAAAAAAAAAAAATATATAAATATATATATATATATATATATATATATATATATATATGTATATATACATATATATCATCAGTTTCCCAGCGCTGCCTTTGCGCAGGTCCAAGACTGGAAAGTGAATTACAAGCAGGGGCAAACGACTCCCTACTACAACAACAACAACACAGGCAAAACAAAGAGCAATAATGGCGACCAGGCGCGATAAGCGGAGTAGGAATTAGCGTCAGGAATACATTAAAAAAACATGCAGGAATTCATCAAAATATAGCCGTGGACTCACAAGCGCATGGAATTCATCTTGCAGTTATGCTCTGCGGGAAGCAGGAATATGTAAATGCATTTACTTGCGCGGGCGAAGTGCAGAGTTGCAAATTCGTACTTACTCGCATGGACATACATATGCATGCACATACATACACGTGCATGCAGATGTGTGTGTGCAAGAGCAACTTCAGGAGCAGGGATACATGCGCTAAGGACCTCCATTACATTTTCGATGCGTGCTCATGCCCGCAGGACACATGCAAATGGTTTTCTGTGCCTCTTTGTTGATCCTGTTAGATGTGCAATGTTTGTTTAAAACTAGACTTACCTAACCTCATTTGCAATACAATTGTAGTTCGCGTTGCCAACTGTCTCTCCCTCAGTCTCTGGCCATAGTACTAGCCCCATAGGCAAGGGAGCCTTGCTAAATAAAGATATCATTAGAAAATCGTGTAGGACATTAGTCCAGCTGTCGGCAGCCACCCACAATTTGCACATAATGTTGAACACGCAAGTCAATTGATGCAATTTGTACGACAAGCTGCCAGCAATTGGATCGCCCCCCGCCTGGCGCTTAGCCCATGTTCCTGCTTCGTCTTTGGGTCTCCAGTCTCCAGTCCCCAGTGACAATTTGACATTAGAGTTGAAAATGCCGTTACAGATTCACGGTCTGCCGCACGTGTGGTTAGGGGCATATATATCTCAGCGACTGTGTGTATGTGTGTGTGTGTGTCTCATCAACAGTTTGCAGCTGCTTTGGTGCTGATTTAAGGGTTGGCCAACACTGCCCTTAAATGAATTGTGGCGATTTATTGCGGTAATACTCATTTAGTCGAAAACAGTGGGTGTTGTATAAACGTGCAGCGTGTGTGTGTGTGTGTGTGTGTGTGTATGTGTGTGCGTGGCTCAAGTCGAGTGCAAACAACGCTCACAATAAAAATAAATCTCCAACTGTTTACATGGAACAGGGGCTTCGGAGGAAGAACTTTACTTACAAGTGTACGCAGTGAGACCCGTGGGAAGTCGTTTGTGGCGTGGCGGCGGGCAATTCTTTTAATGGCTGTCAATGCCGCATCGCGTTGCCAATTACTTTTGAGCTTGATGCGCCATTGATTGCCAACTGCTTTTGGTATTCATGTCACTTGCAGTGCTGGTCACAGTCTCCCCTCCCCTTTCACACTCCTTCTTCCTCTCGCTCTCAATAGCCTGCCTATCCACAATAATCGCTATAATTGGGCTTCGCTTTGACAAAGCCAACTAGCCGAAAAAAAGTACGTGATATGCATTTTAGCCGTGACTGGTTGGCTGGCAATTAATAAGCCAATTTCTTGGCACCGCAGTTATCAGTGGACCACGTAAATCAGCATTATGCTGAAAACGGAAATGAAAATGAGCTCAAAATTCAATTACATTTAGCTAGTGTGTAGGCTGGGAGAGGGGCGGTGTGCTGCCCCTGCCTGCATAAATCAAGTGCTCCCGCACCTGTCGTCCTGGCATCATTTTGGCAAGCCAGGCATGCGTCTTATTACATTTTAAGCGGCTTTGGAGACACTAGCAGCAGCACAGCTCATAACTCATTACTTCGCTTGCCTGCACGACGTTTGTCGCATATTTTAATTTATTTTCTAATTTATGAGCAGCTTTGCGGCCTGGCGCAGCCAACCACACCAAATAGTGTTTCGGGGCCTTGTTAATTGTTTGATAATGCTATCGTCCTGTGAACATAATGGCATAATTAATCGATATTAAATGAACACGGCAGCCAGAGCAGAACAATAAACGCCGGAAAACCCACAAAAGGTTAAATTAAACGAAGTAATTGTTACCGACACAGACAACAGCCGAAGAGTCTCCCCTGCAGCAACTTCAGATTCTGGAGGGCTGGGCACACTCGCACAATGCACAACAAACAGTTTCCCAGACACGCACCAAGCACAGCAGGTGGAGTGGAGAAGTTAGAACGAACGACCGATCCAGAGGGAGGGGCAGTGGTAGCTTGTTGAGAGTTTTTGATTTTCAAACGGAGTTGAATGGGTGGGTTGGCGGTCTGGGGGTCTGGGGTTTGGCTGGCTGGTAAAGCGCACAAAGTCACACGACAGGTGGCGGCACTGAGCCGAGGGTTGGACCGCAAATTGATTTAAATGCATTCTTAATGGGATGAAATTATCTGCTCACTCTGATTCGCGGTTTGACGCTGTAGCTCTCCAACTCTAAATATACATACATACACGTAAACATGACTTTGCGCCTTTTATGTGCAACTTCTCACAAATCCTGAAGCAATTTAACCTAACCTAAGTTATTTTAGTCTTGAACTTAAATTTGAACATTTATTTTAATTAAAAAAATAAAATCCACGCCCATAAAACTCTAATTAAATTAAAGCTCTTGACGATCTACCAAATCCGCTTAAAATAATAGCAAAATAACAATTTGTAGCTGCGCCCCGTTAACTGTGGGTCACACTCATAGTCCTTATCTATGCTAAGCAGAGGTCACACAGTTTTGCTTTGACCTGTCGCCTAGCTTAAGCTTTGCGGTAGGGGAGGGTTAGAAAACCATTAAAGCAACTGCGAATTTAAATATTTTTGTCAAATAAATATAGCCTGAGAACGCTCAAATTTCATATTTATAAGACTATTTATTTGCTATAAGATTTTAAGTCTCCACAACAATACACTTAAAGACAAAATCTTAATTGTATACCCTGAACCCTTGAAAATGGGAAAACAGGGTATAAATGTATGTAATGGGCATGTATGGCAGCTCCATACAGTATATATACCCTTGATCAGGACGACAAGCCCGGTCGATTTAGCTCTGTCCGTCTGTCTGTTGGTATTTTTGTAATGCGTCGATCTCAGAACCTATAGGGACTTGAAATTTGTTTGTAGGTCCCTCTATATATCACGTAGATTGAGTTTGCTTCAAAAATCGATAACTGTGCCCGTTTTAATGTTAACGATTAAAATCGAAAATCAATATTCAGTCATTAAATTACTTACATGAATATATTAGTTTTATATAGTTTGATACTGGCTCCAAATATTACGAAATTCTTTAAGATTAAATCTAGACAAGTGCGTTCCTATGTGTCTTCCCAAATATCTTTCTAATAAACCTCCCTGGTTCACTTCGACTCTTTCAACTCTAAAAAATTTTAAATCTAAATGTTTTAAAAAGTTCAAAAAGTCGGGTTCGGTCGTTGATTGGTCTAAATACTCCTTAGCTAAGGCCAATTTCAATATTTTAAACTCTCGTTGTTATGAGAATTACCTTAAACGCTGTAAAAGGCAGTTTGCTCGTGATCCCAAAAGATTTTATTCATTTGTAAATTTGAAGCGCAAATCTTCTGGGTTTCCATCCTCGTTTTTCCTAGGTTGTGACAGTACTTGCAATGATCAAGATACCTCTGATCTATTTGCAAAGTTCTTCCAATCCACTTATTCAACTGCCATTTCTGAAACCAATTCTTTTCCAATTTTAAATTCTGAAATTAATGGAAATGCTATTATGGTTTCTAATATTTCTCCTGTCTCTCTTTTATCCGCTATGCGTACGTTGAAATCGTCGTTCTCTCCGGGGGCGGATGGTATTCCTAGTTGTGTGATTAAAGAATGCAGTGCTTCTTTGTGGTCACCTTTATTAAAACTGTTTAATTTGTCTCTTGATACCTCGGTATTTCCTTCAATTTGGAAAGAATCATTTATTATTCCTCTGTATAAAAAAGGAGGAAGATCTGATATTTCAAATTACAGAGGCATTGCCAAGCTTTCTGCTATTCCGAAGTTATTTGAAAAAATTATAACTTCTAATTTACAGCACTTTTGTAAATCTATTATTTCACCATCGCAGCATGGTTTTGTTCAGAATCGATCAACCTCTACGAACTTATTAGAATTTTCATCACTAGTCAATGAAAGCTTTTTAAAGAAAATGCAAACAGATGTTATATACACTGATTTCAGTAACGCATTTGACTCTGTTCAGCATGACATCTTGCTTCAAAAGCTTGACCAATTGGGATTTTCTCCTAAACTTCTATTTTGGATTGCTTCCTATTTAAAGGGTAGAACCCAAAGAGTTCTGTTGAGAACATCTATTTCGAAGGTCATATTTGTCTCAGGGTAGTCACTTGGGCCCTCTACTTTTCTCCCTATTTATAAATGACCTTCCCAGCTGTATTTCTTACTCTAGGATATTTATGTATTTATGACGTAAAACTCTGTCTCTCATACAAGAACTCAATAGATCATCTACGCCTACAGGATGATCTAATATCCTTTCAAAATTGGTGTAAAGCCAATCAGTTGCATCTAAAGTGTTCTAAGTGTATGACAATGACTTTCAGTCGTACCACTCCATTTTTTGCTGATTACATAATCAACAATGTGTCCGTGCAACGTATTTCTACAATCAAAGATCTCGGTGTGCTCTTTGACTGTAAACTTAGATTCAATACCCATATTCTAACCATCGTTAATGAAGCCAAAAGTGTACTTGGTTTTATTAAACGATGGTCTAAAGATGGTTTAATGATCCGTTTGTCACTAAACTTCTTTTTGTCTCGCTGGTACGTCCTATTTTAGAATATTGTTCTATTATATGGTCGCCACAGCAGAAATTGTATCAGGACCGTATTGAATCGGTTCAGAAGCAATTTCTTCTTTTTGCCTTGCGTAATCTAAACTGGGATGGTAACCTTCGTCTACCGTCTTATCATAGTAGGCTTCTTCTTTTGAATCTTCCATCGTTAATCAATCGTAGAATAGTCTTGGGTATTACTTTCTACATAAGTTAATGAACGGTAATATTGATTCGCCTTCTCTTCTATTTCAAGTCAACTTCCTAGTTCCTTCCCGTGCTTCTCGTCACTTCTGTCCTCTTTATTTACCTATATGTAACTGTAACTATTCCTTATACAGTGCGTTTCGTGTTCTATGTACTAAGTACAATACTTATTTTCATGTATTTAGTTCTGAACTCTCTCTTTCCTTAATAAAATCTTCTCTTTTAGCATATTTCAGAGAAATCACACACACACCACAGTTGTGAGAATGCACCTATGCAATTCTCTTTACTTGCGTAGTGATTTCTCTTATCGTATTTTACTTTTTAAGATTTTTATTTTTTCTTATATTTTTATAACCTTTTTTTAACTTCTTCTATCTTGCTTAGTTTCAATGATATCACTAACCATATCTGGCTGTGATTTGGGGCATAGCTCGTCGGACCGGCAAATAAAACACCCCCATCGGGTTGGTGATATCATTGTTATATATTGTTAGTATTAGGCTTTTTCTTTTTCCTGTTCTGTTTATAATTTTAATTTTGTAATTTTATAATTTGACTCACCAATGTTGTCAATTTCTTTATATAAATAAATAAATAAATAAATCAATCAAAAAATCAATCTTAATTAGCAAATATTAATATAATCTCTTAAGGGACACTGACGTTATTAAACATCACGTTTGGCCAATTACCAAAAGCACGGATCTTTTTTTATAATTTATTTGTTAGATTTATATTCCCCGACGGTCTAGGGTTATAATGGTCTAGGTTAATAATGGGTTATATACTCATTCACAAAAATGAAATAAGTAATTGTTTTTTTGCAATGTTCGTCATACTGTCTGTCCGTCTGCCGTATAAACACTAACCATTTCAAAAGATATTGAAGACAGATAGTTGAAATTAGGTACATATATGTATGTACTCGGTACCCGATAAGTCCACTAATGGCGTGGCAAGACTACTTGTTAATGTGCGAGAGAATTTGGATTGGGTATATACATATATTCGCGCGTTAGCAATCAAATATAAACTGACAGTGCTCTAGTCAAGACTGTTCGACTAGGAGATACCGGAACCCTGCGAAGAGCCGATATTCTAAAGATGCTATGCCAGTTTTACATATTGCAACTAATACATACATACAGCGACTGCGCTTCAGCTGCAATATGCTAATATTATGGAAATTTCCTAATCAAATTTGAACATCGTGATTATGTCATTCATATGGGTGTATTTGATAAAGCACAAGTCTCAGTATATTAACACAAGTCAATATGGTATAAAATTCCATTGAATCTAAATTCAAGATTTGAAGACTCATTTTTAATCCATAACATTTAAACGGAAATAGCTACATGATGTATTGAACTGCTGGGACTCATCTGAACCATTTCGGCAATATTTCGCAGCGATTTGCCATTTTTTAAATGAAATACGACTAATTCTCGCAGCTCAATAGTGTTACGTGGACTCATTTTTGTAATTCCCAATAAAACAAGTGTGTCCAAATCCATTATATCGAAATATACTAAGTAGACATGTGTTTAATAGATAGAATCTAAAGCCGTGACAAAAATACGAAAATGTTGGCAATCATTGAAAGTGCAATGCACGAAATAAGCTGTGACATAAAAAAGCCACTGATGTTCATTTTTTTAGTTGTAATCGTTTTTTTTTATAAGTTAGATAAACAATCAAGTGCGTAAATATATCATAAATGACTACTGAATAAAACAGTACATTTTTTTGATATCTTCAATAGTTTAGGTGGTACACGCTCCTAAAGTTTTGTTGTACCGCTGCACGAAATAAGCTGTGAGCCACTGTATTTAATTATTAAAATAAACTCGATATGCGCGAGCTTTACAGAAATGTCTCTAGCTCTTATGTGTACTAAGATCGACGCATTCATACATATAAAAACCTTGCTCTTTTTGCTACGATTTCGAAGATTGTATACATACATATACATTTTGCATACTCGCGAGTCTTTCTTTTGTACAACAAATGTGATATTTTCTTTGAGTGCTCACAACCTTAATCAGATTCCTTAGCTTTCAAAATATATTGAATAAATATAAATGCAAGCATTTATAAGTGCATGCCAACATCGCTCAATGGGCAGATTTCCAGTGACACACACATATTCAATTTATTTTCTAACTGTAACAAATCTGTAAGGATCTAAAGGTTTTATACAAAGATGCTGCTTAGGTATGAATACTTTTAAATTTCGAATATGAAAAATTACACACGAAAATTCAAGTTTAAATAAATTACAAATACTCTACTACAATAGAAAATAAAACTAAATTATAAATTTTTGCAATTAAAATGATAGACATTCGCGTTATTGTTATTTAATGATAAGATTATTAGTTTTCAAACACGAAAACTTAATAAAAGTGTTTAGGAAATATCTAGTCATGTTCAATGAAGTTAAATTATTTTATATATAAATGATAAATTATATAATATGTAAATTTTCGGCCTCATTTAATATTTACATTTTGTTTGGCCAGTTTTTATATGGAAGCCTTGTTGGAAACTAAATTGAATGTATTTGTTTTCTTATTACAAAATAGTTTTAAATTGGTCTATAGTTTGCCTCTAATGAAAATTAAATTAAAATAATTTGAAAGCATGCTTTAGTCGAAGCTGATGTTTATCTTAACTAAACACTGGTTTAATTATTTAATTTTTATCTTCAACTTTAGTGTCTATAGCTTATGCTTTTCATTTGAGAGCTGCTTAGGAACCAGATGCCCGTTGGCAGTTGAAATATTGATATGAATTTGAATATCCGTTGGTGTCGTAGAGACGTATCGATGCAAATGCTTGGTACGCGCACTCAGCTCAGCAACAGTTCCAGAAAGCTGAATGGGCTTGGTGACTAAATGTGGTTCAGGTACATATAAATCATCGCCTGCAAAAAATCAAAGAAATTAGTCCACGAGCTTATAATAAAAATTAAACTTTAATTAAATTTAACCTGGAAGCGCAAACACCATGCCATCGTCACAAATGTAGCCCACTGGCATAAACATTGTGCTGCCCAGGTGACTACGCTGCAAGGCAAAGTGACGTAACTTCTGAAAATCATTGATAGACAGCAGCCGGACGAGTTCATAGATTTGTGGCGGCAAAAAAAAAAGTTCATGTCTCTGATGCAAACACAATAGTTCAAGGGGTGAGAGACACTGCAAATTGTTTTAACGGATTCGTATAAAATTGGTAGATATGAATAAATGCTAAGCTTACGAGACACTCCTTGACTTCAGTAGGCTCTGGGTACAGACTGGGCTGCGAGTGCAGAAAGGCCATATAAAAAACTGTTTCATAACTTAAAGGAAATATATATATGTAGATTATCTGGAATTTTAAGTTTTAATTCATCAAATGATATACCCTTTCTTAATAAAGGCTGGACTAGCCCAGGCGGACCATTCGTGTAATGCCCATAAATCGGGAATCACTTTTAGTTGTCGACATAGGGCCAAGAATTCACGGGGGTTGCTGTGCACACGTTCTTGCCAGGTCTTCCGAGTGTTCGGCTCAAGCTGTGCTGGCTGAGCTAATGTAGCAGAGTCATTAACTTGAGCTTGATTTCGACACAGCAGTATGCCTACTTCCTCGAAACACTCACGCAAAGCCGCCAAGCGCAGCGTTATCTCTCTAATCAAGCACGAAGATTAAATTGCATAAACTTTATACTTTGTACTTACCGCGCCCAAATTTTTGAACGTTTAAAGAAACGATCATAGCAACCGGTACCCTGCGGTGCTAATATAGCTGGCCTTTGTTCGCTGATCAGTACCAGACTACGTAGTGACGTTTGGGTAACCCCAAATTCCTCGAAGTACTTAAGCCAGGCAACGCTCTCATCCGCATCCACATCCAGCAAGCCGCCAGGAAACACAGTTTGATTAGTAGCCATGGCTGTCGCATCGCTGCGCTTCAACATGAGCACCTAAGGATTGTCAATATTAAAAATAAAAAAAAGAGTAATATGTTTTTTTGTAAGTTCCCTACTTACATTGTAATCCTCGCCAGCTGCTGCTGCGGGCGCCACCACAATAAGGCTTGCCGAGATGCGCCATCTAGTATTCGTATTCGTATTTGTTGTGCTGGTCTTCATGGTTTTTATTTAATATTTAACAATTATTTTTACTGTTTAATTTATTTAATGTTCTTAATACAACAACCTGTTGCTAATTGCTGATTGATTAACTTATTTCGCCATCAACAACGATATCGACAGCTATTCGATTAATTTGCTATCGAATAGCAATAGCTCAAAAAATAAATAAAGGGAGAGGGGACAGCTGCACCTAAATACATAAATTGCTATTTGCTTTTGAAAATTAAATGAATAGCGTATATGTATGCAGTACATAAAACACGAAAATTACGTTAAATTATCTATATATATTTATTTATTTCTATATTGTGTATATACTAGATACTAAAAGTAATTTCCGTGCATTATAATTAATTCTTAACGATTTAGTTAACCAAAACATTTAGCTGAACGACTGATTAACCTATGCACAATCCAATAACCTGCCCTCGCTATAAATAAGTGAAGCATTTGCATTCAACGTGTTCCCAGGTACATACATATGTAAGTATATACACACATACATCCATATATATATATATATATATATATATATATATATATATATATATTGTATATATATATATATATATATATATATATATATATATATATATATATATATGCACATAGATATATAAATTTTATTTATTTAATCAGCTTTCGACATTTAATGTTTTTCTGGCTTTATTTAATGTGGGTTTACATACCATATATGATCTATGCCAGGGTTTTTGTATTTTCTTTTTATTACATATTTAAACATACAATCTAGTGCAGAATTTTGATTTTAATATACCAGCAATAGTGATTACTTTCTTTTTTTTTGATTTTTTCTTTTTTTAACCATACATATAAATCTTATAACATAGTTTTCCATTAGAACTACATATTTTTACAGCTTGCCTAAGCCAATGTGGGGTGTAAAGGGTTTGTCTGTATTTATTTGGGTGTAAAATTGAAACTAGATTGTCCAATCGAACGCCACCTGTCGCCTTTTGTGCTAATCATCGTCAAGCAGCAAAAGTTTTCCATGCCTTCCGTTCACCGTCCCGTTCCCCATCTAGTTGTCTTTTTTGTTGCCACCGTCGATATTCTCATCCTCATCGTTACTATCGTTATCATAGTTCGTGGGCTGTTCACCATTACGCAGCAATTTACCAACCAAGTCGTATTTCTCTTTGAATTGCATTTCCCAATCACGCACTGCGTCCATTTCCATAGTGCTAAGGTCGCTCAGATCGTCGTATTCATCTTTATCGTTAGCCATCACACTAAAAGTGGCCAAATTTCGTGATGCGTCGCGTCCGGCAAATGTAGCATATGGCCCCCCTGGTCCATAGAATCGTTTACCCTTTGTGGCGTCATAAACGTTACCATTGATTGCAACTAAAACACGGCCATCAGGTTGACTGCCATCATATTCACGGAGCTCCTTAATAGTAAAATCTCTACGTAATTTTGGCAACTGTGGTTCAGCTGGCTTCTGAGCTGAATCGCGGGAGCCCGGTCCCTCGCAACGATCTCGCACTATTTTATAGACCAGGAAACAAATGATAGAGAGCAATGCCAGATTCATCGGGCTGTAGAAGATTTCCCGAAAAGCGGCCCCCAGAAATGACGTATCGGCTGTTGCATCAGCCCCGATCGTATTTTGTTGCTTTTGTTGGGTTTCCATCTTGCAAATTTGCTTTTTGTCGCTCCGACTTTTTGTTGAACTTTGTTCACGTTTTTCGCTTCACTTACGGCAGTGCGTACTTATGCATGAAATGTAAAACGAAATTCGGACACCACTAACACAAGTAAGCGACCCTTGCATTTATTATTGTACACAATAAAAGTTGATTTCTCTTTCGAGAACAAATATATTTTTCTTTTTCACCCAGTCAGTGCCTGCTCTCTAAACAGCTGCAAAATGTAGTGTTGACAGCTTACAAAGCAGGAGTAATCGGTTATCGGCTCTAGAGATACATGATATCGGTTACTTGTTGCTCCTAAATGTAACGGATGTCAACATGTATTTATCAATACTGACTTTCAAATTCGTGCCGACGTTTAAAGAACAGCAGTCCAAATACAATTCATTATGCGAATATGGCACAAAAAACTCACTTACTAGATAGTCGAAGATGCACACAAACACGTGCCACACCAGCTGCCCAAATAGTCAGCGTATTTAAGAGCAAGCTGTATTCAAGCAACGGCACTCGCATTTGTAACTTGCAAACCAAAGCAATTATGAATCTTCTATTAACCATAGTTTGGTTAGGCTGCATCTGTGCAAGTACTGCACATAATATTGAGCAACTCCTAGCTGAGAATACAAAAGAGTTAAATGAAACCAATGCACTGCTGCGTCATATCGATACCACAAACGGGAATATTAAAGCCAGCATCGAGCAGCAACGTGGCTGGCTGGATGCGATCAAAAATGTAGACAGTCTACTAGGCAGGCTCAATCTTTTTCTGGACGCACAATCTGTGGTCGTTCAGGAGGCATTAAATAACGTCACACTTAAATCTGGTATACATGCTGATCGAGTGTCCAAGGAATTAGGAAGCTTAGCTCGTTTGCAGATCTCTACAAAACAACAAGTCAGCGGTCTGGAACAGAAGTTGGATGGGTATCACAAACATGTGCTACAGAATGCACGTAGCATCGAGAACAACATATTAGATCTAACTAAATTAATCACGCGCTCTGTTCTGCCGCAGTTGAATGGACTGCAATGTTCCTTCGACAGCCTGGAGACATCCCAAATTAACATCGAAGTGGAATTAAAGAGCTTGGCGCGCATCAAGGACATTAGCGAGGATTCTAATTTGAAGTTGATAATATTGGCTAGTAATCTGCTTAGCTTGAATCGCACACAGAATGCGCGGTTTGGAATGCTAACTCATGCTCTGTCCCAGCTGAAGCCTCTAAATACATGGCAAATTGAAAGTTCTCTACGAGAGTTGATCGTCTCCCAGAAGAGAATCGAGCTGGATTTGGAGGCATGCGATCAGCATCCTAAGTCCCATTATTCCAAACACTCTAGCCCTTCTTCCTATTCTTCCTATGAACTTGAGTCCCCAGATTTAGTTCCCCCTCCACGTTCACAGGTCTGGAGCCATCAGAGTACGTCGCCCAATCAGCAGAGTACGTCACTACCATGAACTTCATATCATCTAAATGTTAAATACTTTATTATTTATCTTCTAGGTTCTTATTATACCAGCGTCTATTCTCAGGTACATTCGCCTAATCAAATGGTCGGTAATCCAAAACATCCCAACTACAGTTCTAATGTGGCCCCACCTGCCAAACGGACCAGTTCCAGCTCCAGTTCCAGTTCTGTCTCATGGCAACAACCTCTGCCTTGGGAAACCATTCCTACCTACCAATCTGCTCCATCGCTTGTGTCTAAGCCCAAGGCCAATCCCTTAGCGTGGTCCACTGAACCACACAAGCCCTATCAGCCCGATCATAAATCTGGTTTCGAACGCAGGAGACCTGCTCCTAATCCAAAGCTATGTGACAATGTGCCTTCCGTTAATTATAGACCATCAGCACCACCGTCTAAATCGTATGTCCCTCAAACACAGAAACCAGGCCAAACGTCGTCGCATGACCGTTATTCGCTCTGGTATGGCAGTATCTCCCCATCGGAAGGCTATTAAAAACAAAGTTTTTTACGGCATAACACAAATGAATTAGATTGATATTTTGATGTATATAAATAGCCAATTTTCAGATATGTACAAATATTTTTTTTTAGACAAATGTTTAATAACCGAAATAAATTATATAAATTGTAAATAACGTGTTTTTATACCATATGAATTGCTAAAGTTTTGAAGGCTTATAAAGATATTCTTTATATAAACTCTATTTACAGACGAATGACAAATTGTATATGGTATATTGCTATGCTATACGATACAGTATAATTTGTCTCCTTAAAACTTATTAATTATTCTCTCCCATCTAAAAAAAAATTGATATTTCATAAAAATGGAAACCTTCTTTTTAGGTCATGTCTGATTAAAGTTAGGTTATGCCACTAGCCAAATAATACTTTTGCGGTTATGCGTGGAAATTAAAATATAAATATACATACATACATAATTTCACTCATGAAAATCGACTGTGGCCAAAATAAATCACGGTATATGTTTCGTGACTTCTATTGATTTCAAATTGTATATACTGTAATTAAACAGATAAGAATTGGAAAAATACAATTCCACAATTTTTTTGTACAACTAAATTATTCTCGACACACTCTCAAAACTGAAAAAAAGACAGATATTAATAATATATTAAAATGCCTATATATAATATATATTGGAAATTGCTAAAATCATGCTCCTAAACATATTAAATATCAAATATATCGGCTTTTATTACCTACTTTTTTTAGACCGGGGTCGGGGATTTTGCAGTCGGTGACGCGTGACGTTTCTTTGTTTGTAATTTTAAATTTTGAAACATGCATAACATTATATAATACACATTCCTATATACATATGCCCCGAACAATTCCAGTTATTGACAAGAAATATGTCATAAGAGCTTTACTTAAAATTTTAGTGAATGAACTAATTTTAGAATACGTTTATTGGATTACGGGCAGCAACAGGTGCATGCAACCGGAAATTCTAAAATTCGGCACGTCTTGCACACCTTCACTCAAAAGTCTTTATCAAGTGGGATTTACGTAGAGCAATTTTAAGACGTGACCCACTCAAGTTTTTTAAACTATTTTGCAGTTGAAAAGTCGTTGAACTATTTGTGTTTGATATTTTTTGAGAGCCAAGCGCCAAAGATTTAAAGATGCTGATTGGAGATGTAGACACTGGAAGCTGTGATAAATCATGACAAAAATAATACATGATGAATGTCCCTTAAGAAAGATAACCTTCTAACTTATATCAAATGGAATAAAACAGCTGTTCAAGCTGTCGTTGATTAGGTCAAAGTGCAGCTGGCACGTGCCACTGGGCTACAACAGCGACTATTTAAGCCATGACCCATGCCAACATGGCACAGTTCAACGTGGGACAAACAACCAAACAAGCATGAAATTCCACATAGTTTTGTTCATTGTCTGCCTGGTTAGCAGCTGCAGAGCTCAGGGTCCTGAACCAGAAGGGCAGGTGAGATCCTTTAAGAAGTTAACTTGCCAAATCGCTGATTTACATTGTCTACCCTCTCCAGGAAGAGGAAGTAGTAAGAGGAGGAGTAGCAGCAGCAGCTCCAGCCAAAGCTGATAAGCGACCGGATTCAAGCAACGCCGCCATTCGTCGCATTTTGGACGAGAATACAAAGGTTCTACGACAATTGGACAACAAGGCACATGACATAGACAACTCGCAGAAAGGCATTGAGAATAAATTGAGGCTATTGGGTCAGGATGTCGCAGGCATTGGCCGCCTGGAGGATGGCCTCAAGAAACTAGAAGTGACCACAGCAGCCAATTTTCATAGTACAGCCAACGGTATAAGGAACCTGGCTTCTAGCATTCGAGCCGCTGAGAATAAAACGGATCGGGCTCTTTTGAATCTTGCACGCGGTCAGCAGGATATCAAGCAGCTGATTGTCAAAGTGGATGCCAATCAGATTAAGCATGAGCGTACCCTCGATCAAGCAGCTAAATCGGTGAATCTGCAACTCGCAGGTCTGGACAACTTGCTCAAGCAATCCGTGCTCAAAGAAATAGTGGCTCTTGTCCAAGTGGCGAAGAAGATTGAGCAGTCCCAAAGACAAATTGAGAACAAGGTCGGCTATTTAGATCAGCTGGCGGATCTGTCTGGCATAACTGCCAGCAAAGTGCAGCAATTGGAGATCGGCTTGCGCTCCATAAATAGCACGCAGCAGCGTCAGTTGGCTGTGATTGGCCAAACGGTGCAACAGGTGGGAGCCAGCACCTGGCAAATCGACAATAAGCTGGGCGTGCTACTCAGCACACAGAAGAACATTGAGCGTGCCCTGGTGGAATGCAAGAAATGTTTCCCATCCCACGAGCAGCCGGAGTATCCACATTCGAAGCAACCTGGTTACATATCATACGAGTAGGTCAAACAATTGGTCTATATTTCTTTTGCTCATCAATCATTACTTTTCGTCACTCTCTCTCACTCTCTCCCTCTCTCTCTTTCCCTGTACAATGAAGTCGCAAGGACGCACCGAAGCCGCCAACAAACGATTACGAAAGCAGCTATGACCATACCGATGAAGACTCCTTCCTTTACCAGCTTTGGTATGGCAAGGACGATAAGTAGATGAGCCTGTTCGTCAAAAATATTGTTGAGCCTTGCTTTATATTTTGAGTAATTTATATTAAACTTTTGTCCCTATTTCTCAAGTTTTACACTTCAGTTGCTTCAGTATATCGAAAATTCGATTGTCAGCTTCAGGTCGTACGATGTACAGAAACCACGTTAATGAATGTATAGTCGCGTACACTTAACATCTGAAATGACAGAAATTTAGAAAAAGTATAACTCTGAGCCTTTAAGATCTTTAACATTTATCATTCATTAAAATAACAAAAGGAATTAGTTAAACTTAACAATTATCTTTATCTTAACTAACAAATGCAGTTAATTGCAGCTGTGCCGTCTTTTATGGTGGACGAGCACTTGCAAGAAAAATTTTTTACACGCATGTTCCACTTACAAATTGTTAATAAAGTTATTTTTTAATACCCACCTGTTTCAATGGATTCCTTTTAAAGCTTTCAACAGTAAAGGGTTTTGGGATCTAAAGGATTAACATGACCGTCCACTGGGTCGAAATTGATAATCAGCTGCGATTCATGCTGATTCTTGTGCTCGGAACGATGCCAATTCCTTTTGGCTAGTGCTCGGAACTCTGCCGTTGAGATACCTGTCTCGATTTTCTCACTGCTAGCATCTGGATTTGAGGGATACAAGTCGTCACCGGGTAATAGGTGGACGATGCCATCTGTGCATTTGTATATTACAGGATGTATGATAACACGGCTCTTGGAAGAACGCTGCTGAGCAAACAGACACAATTGCTCCAACTTTTGAAAGTTCAAACAACGCGAAAGCTCGTAATATTGGGGCGGTGGCAGCCACACTTCTTTCTTCAGCGCAGCTTGCAGATAGTCCAAAGGAGCGCGCCACTGTTGAGGACCATATTTATTTAAGTAAGGAAACTAACCGAAAATCAAAAGAGATTCGCTATGCTATAGCACAGTTAACTTTTTGTTGGACAAGTTATGTTCCATCCCATCTGTCTACCACATGCTATCTTAATTATAGGCGTATACAAACCCCGTAGTCCTTCACTTCTTTGGGCTCTTTCAGGACCTGAGGCCGACCTTGGAGTGCAGCTAAAAAGAACACCGTTTCAAAACGTTTCTGGAATGTAGAGGGCGTGCGCCAGGCAGACCATTCGTGCAACGACCACAGATCGGGCATCACATCCAATTCTTCGCAGAGCGTTAAGAACTTGCTGGCATCATTGTGGACAATATGTTGCCAATGCTTCCGATCGAATTTCTCATTGAATTCTGCATAGCCATCGATGCTGGTAAGAGTTTTGTGATCCCGGCACAGCAAAATGCCCATCTCTTCAAATGTCTCCCGCAAAGCAGTCAAACGTAGTGAAATAGCACTAAAACAGACAATAAAGGATAAGCCAAACAATTATGAAGAATTTGGAATGTTCTACTATACGTATTGAGAGATTCATCAGAGCCCTTCGTACTATCAGCTACATGGCACAGCTTATTTAATTTATCAGCACTAACGTCAAACCGCTTAAAGTGTCTTAGCCAAGCTGGTGAGCTGTCCACAGTTTCACAAACGCCACCTGGAAAGACTGAAGCGTCTGGCATGAAAGACGACTTTGAGTTACGAGTAAAAAGTAAGGCCTACAAGAATAATAATTAGTCATTACATTGCGATATATAAAGAAAAATATACAGACATTATAATCAGAGCCGACTGGTACAACTTTGTTGTCCTTAGACAGAAGTATTAGACTAGCCGAGCAACGAATTTTAGCCAAAAGTTGTTTCGACATAGTTTAGATAATCAAAACGATACTTAATACGATTTAAGCACACAAAACCTATCGATCGAGCTGATGGTGTAGGTGGTGTTGCACATAACTATCTTTTAACGATAGTTAAACAGTGGGTGGGAAACGATAGTGGCCTATTCGTTATTTGTATGTATTGAGAGCACAAAGTGGATACTATCGATAGTTTCGTTTTTCGCACACATTACATTACACCACATTTGAGATTAACATTTTGGACAACAGATAATGAGTTCTAAATAAATATGGAAAATTTAAATTATCAGCTACTGTTTTTCTCAATATATTAGAGATTACAACTTATTCTTAATTTAATTTTGCTTAACATGTGTTTAGAGCCACCCCATTCATTTTCATATGGAAATTGTTATATTTATTTTGCTGTATCTTTGCTTCGTTTTTTTTTTTTTTATCGATAGACACAAATATAAATTTTAGCGGAAAAAAGTAAACATTCGATATCTGAATAGTACCATCGATAGTCTCTCAGGTCTATTTTATAGGGGTTTTAATTAATATAAACACGGTCGGCCTAGCAGCTGCTTGGTGGGTACTATTTGCTGTATCGATAATACATTATTGAGATGGCTATTAAATTTTAAGTACATGGTACAAAGGTTACAAATTAAATATAGTCTTCTCAATCATTATAATGACAAACTCATATGAAATCCAGTACAGGCCTTCAGCTAGCTTAATAATAGCTTGCAAACAGGTGTCCCATACAAAGGATCAGTTCGATTATGATGTAAGAGTCAATTATAGTATAATTTACGTTCAAAAAAAAAGGTCCCGTTTACTATTGACAGCTGTTGCTAATAAAACGCACACAGCGTACAGCTTACGCACTTAATCACTGCGTCTTCCCTGGCGGCGTATTTGATGCCCAGGCAGATGAATCTAATGATTGGCTGATCTACTTTAAAGAATTTGGAGTTACCCAGGCCCATCTCAACCTATTGTACAGCCGGCAAACGTCGGGTAGGCCGGAGCTTATGACCCAAGGCGTACAGTTCCCTCGTGATATCTCACTTCGACTAACAGCGATACGAGAAACTTTCGAGGAAGTGGGCCTTCTTTTATGCCGCAAGAATTTTGAGGGTTTGAAAGGTGGACTGCCAGCACAGGTCCTGGCGCAACCGTACGAACGTAAATATTGGCAGCAACGAGTGCACAATGATGCAAAGCAGTTTCTACAGCTATGCCGATATTTTTCTGTTATGCCCGATCTTTGGGCCCTAAACGAATGGTCCATTTGGCGTACACCAGCATCCGCTTCGAGTCGCAAATACGATACGGCCTACTATTTCTGTGCTTTAGAGATCAGCAAAGTGGATTTGCTACTTGAACCAAGTGAGGTAGATGCGGCTTATTGGCTACAGCCTTCCGACTGCTGGCTTCAAAGTCAGGAGGGAATTATTTGGTTGCCATATATACTGTTGTATGAGACGGCGCGTATGATGAACGTGCGAAGCTGGCATCAGCTGCTGCAATTTTCATATAATCGAAGCACACAAGGATCTACACTACTACAGCCCATATATTATCGCACAAACGACTGTCTGATTGGCGTGCTTCCAGGCGATGAGCTGTACTTGCCAAACCCGGAGAAATGCACAGAATCCATAATATTGCCGTGCTCCATCAGTGAACTAAATGCTGTAGCCAAGCACTACAATCGTTATATGATTTACAGCTTTCAACGTGTGGACCTTGCATGCAATATGCTGCCACTTGACGGACATATTCCGCTACAGACGCGTGTTAATACTCGACTAGCCAAATTATAAAAAGATAGTTAAATATTTGACCATGAATTTCTGTTTAATTAGATTAAAGTACCGCTACGTAACTCTGCTTGAATATTCCGACAGGCATGACACAAATCTTCTCTTTTGTTCAAACGCTCCATGACATGTTGCTCCAATGTGCCACTCCTATTCTTCAGCTGTAGTGCCACGCCTGTTTCGGAGACGGCGCGAGAATATTCAATTGCCAGCAAGGTGTCAGAGATATCAGCATCGAGTAGTGATTGGCACAGCACGCAGTACGAAGACAGCTTTTCTTGAGGGTTAACCTTAACAGCAATTTTATCACCGGTCCGAAAAATAGTTGATACTGTGGATGCATAATTTAATTGAAGATTCGCCACAAAATCGCTGGTCAAACTTTGCAAGCTACCATCGGATGAATGACTAAGGTCATTGAAACGAAAAGCTTGAAGCTCCTGTGCATGAATATAAAACTCTACTTCCTGTTCGTTGAGATCCTTTAAGGGACGCAACAGCTTGACACCTCCCTGCAATCGATCATCCAGCAAGGCGACATCCAAAGCAACGCTTGCTCCGCGTCCCAGAGCCACAGAAGTCAAAAGCTGAGTAGCCAACCTGGGACTTATGCTAGGGTCAAAAACATGTGAGCATCTCAGCTGAACAGCTACGCCACCAATGAGAAATTTACGTTTCTGCTGTACATAATCCAGGCGAGAAGTCGAACTGTTTAATTCATCCACAACAGAGTTTAACCGAGAGACGGTATAATCCTTAAGCAGTCGCAAGCTTTGTGGCTCCCCATCTAGCTGAATAATATAAAACTCAAATGGTTTGTAACGTAGACGCAGCTCATTAAGTGTTGCTAAGGGTCTCTCTTCTTCCTTGATGGGAGAACAACGAGAATCAATGTAAAGCACTTTAGTGTTGCAGTGCAACCGTTTGAACGTATTCTGTGTCTGTGCGAAGTGCAACATGTCCAGAAGAACTAAAGATTCTGCACTGCCATCAATCACCAGCAGGACTTCAGCATTACGTGGCAAAGCCTTAGCAGCACCTAATGCTGCACGAAATTTGTGCCTGACATAGTTGAGAAAACATTCACAACATTCAGCTGAGCGAAAGTTTAGTTTGTAAAGTTTTTGTGAGCTTAGGCCGCACTTGTTGCAGTTGCCAGCACTTAAAACAGTGCCAGTTGCTGAGGAACCAGGCAACATTGCATGCGTGGCACCTTCATCGCCAAAATCATCTTCGCCAATGCTACACATTATAGATAAATTTCAACAAATAACGCAATATTAATTAACCACCACACGAAACCAGAGGCGCGTGCACGGATTTAGTGATGGTATATTAAACGATAGGAAATATATATTTTAGTGTTTCTTATTCAGAGTTGCCTTTGTTTTCGATATCAAAATGTATCGTCTGAGAGTAGATATGCAGCAGCCAACTTGTCAAGCAAGCGACCTTGCGCACGGCAATAAAGTGCAGTGAAAAATATAAAAATAACTATTTAAAACTGTTATTTGTTATACAAAACTATTACATAAGCTTGATTTAGTGCATAAGGTATGTGTAAAAAGTGCTTAAATATAGAAAACCGTTAAATAAGTACATAAAATTTGAGCGCAAAAATATAGCTGCTCTTATTGCATGTGTGAGTGCAAATGTAATGTGTATATATATGCATACATTATATATATATATTTTGTGTGTGTGTGTGTGGCTGTAGTACGCAAGCAAAAGTATCGGGTAGCAAAATCGAGAAACTTTCTTATTGGAACATACACAAACGAATGGCTGCCATAGTGGTGAGCGTTTATTCCAGCTGTGGGACAAAAAAAAAATTAAAAGAAAAGAAAACTTACATCAATATTGTGTGAAGTAAAAATAAAAAAAAACATAAATAAATAAATAATGCTCAGCCTGCTCATAAGTGCGAGTGAATTTCGATGGTGCTGCCCTTAGGGTACAAATACAATAATAAAAGTAATAATAATAATAGCAGCAGCAGTATAAAACGTGTATAATAAACTTGATAAAATTTGAAGTATTCCTAGTACTTGAATATTAATATACGTATGTAAATAGTATTTGTTAATATACTTTTTTTTATATTTGCAGCATTCTAATAATTATATACATAAATATACGTATACCGTATATTGCAGTTGGTACGAAGCACACCCTTCTGTGTGTGCGACAAAGACAAGAGCGAGTGACAAAGTGAGCAGAGTGTGACAGAGGTCATATTAAAAATAAGTATATTTTGCCCCCCCCAAACGACAACAAAAAGGAAAGAGGCAACACAGACCAACGTAGTAATCGGAACGAGTACAACATTTGGGGCCATTCAATAAAATGATATTGGAAAACTCGGATAAGCTGAAGGATTGGCTGAGCGTTGTGCTCGAGCCACTGTAAGTAATCGCCACCATTATAAAGGCTATTGCTTAAGCATCAATAATAAACAGTTTTTAAATGTTAATTTTTTACTGCAAATTTTTTTGTTTAGCTGCGATGCTGACTCTTCGGCTTTGGCACGCTACGTAATTGCGTTGCTAAAAAAAGACAAATCGGATAAAGATCTCAAACGCATCATGATCGAGCAATTGGATGTATTTCTTTCAGAGGAGACGACGCGTTTTGTCGATCGTCTATTCGATGCGATTGCCAGCGAGGAGTATTTATCGATGCCAACACCAATGCCTGTATCAACAACTAACATTGCTGAACTGGAGTTGGAGCATGATGTGGATGGTGTGGCCGATATTGAGGCTGCTGTTAACTCATCACCGCCGCCAACAACCGCGCCTAAAGATATTGTGATAAAAGTCGATGGCAATCAGCAGCAACTAAGCAGCGACAATAGCAGCAAAGATATTGCTACGGAAGCGGCCAGCGCCTCAATGCCAACAGATGCCAATACAACGAGTTCACACACCACCAAGACAGCCTTCGACGTAGGTATTGACAACTGTACTCTGCGAATGATTCTATAGAGTTCCTTCTGCTTACAGCACAAAACCAAAGACTCTCACAGCCAGCAGCATCAACTAATACATCACCATCACAGCAGCGGTAGTGGAGGTAGCTCAGTCAACGTATCTAGTTTTGTGCGCAGCGCAAGTCCGCCTCTACGCAGCAGCGGTCCAGCTGGTGGATATGCCGCTGATAAGGAGAATCAGCCGCGGGATAGTCGCCGGCGACGCGCCTCTTTGCGTTCGCGCTCTCGATCCCGTTCCCGTTCGAATGACCGTTCATTTAGGCGATCGCGTTCGCGAGATCGTCGCATCAATGAGCGTGAGAAGACCCAGCGACAGTTTCGCAATAAGTCGCCGCCAGGTGGTGCTAGTGAACAGCGACACAGACGTAGCAACAACAACAACAACAACAGCACCAACAATTTTGACAGGCGTCGAATTGGCAATAACAATAGCAGCAACAACAGTAATATGGATGAACGGAATCAACGCTTTGGCAAGGGTCGCCATTCTCCACGCAGCCGTTCCATATCACCCGAATCGCGAAATGCACGGCGTGGTAACAATAATAGCAGCAACAACAACAACAACACTAACAACGTGGAAGCCGCCACCTGCTCTTCTGCTGCTGTTGTAGCTGCTGCTGTACCTATGCCATTGCCTGTATCGCATCCTGTTGCTGCAATGGGTCGTCAACGTTGTCGCGACTTTGATGAGAAGGGATACTGTGTGCGCGGCGAAACCTGCCCTTGGGATCACGGCATTAATCCTGTAGTCTTTGAAGGCATAAACAATTCAGCACTGATGATGTCCATGCGTGAGTACAATCCCGATGCACCTGAGATTTGGGCCCGTGGCGGACCTGCTGGAGTACCAGGCGTGCCTCAACCAGGTGGTGGTCAACCACAATCATTGGCTGTGCCGCCCCAGGGGGGCCAATCGAGCATTAATCCCTTCAGTGGAAATGTGCGTGCCTGTGCTCCACACGGTGTGCCCAATCCTGGTGATTATGCTCGCCAGCCAGGTCAAGCGCCACAAGTACCTGCCCCGCCGCCCATGATGTCATTCCCATTTAATCCCACTGCCGTGACAACGCCATTGCAACGTCAGCTAATACCAATACCCGTAATGGATGGTAGTGTCGGTATAGTTGGAGGTGGTGTAGGAAGCGGCGGCGGCGGTGGCTTGGCTGCTGACATAGGAAAGCGGCGTTTCGAGCTGGAGGATAGTGTCGCCATAGCTGATGTGCCAAGCAAAATGCGCAAGCTACCAATAAATAGTCGCCTAGGTCCTCGCGTCAATCCTAATATGCAACAGCATAATAGTTCTTTGGAGCTACGAAAAGTGCCGCGTGGCTTAAACACAATTGCACATCTGAACAATCATTTCGCCAAGTTTGGCAAAATTGTCAATATCCAAGTGTCATACGAAGGCGACCCGGAGGCGGCTATAGTTACATTCTCCACGCATGCAGAGGGAAATGTTGCTTATCGTAGCACTGAGGCCGTGCTTAATAATCGCTTCATCAAAGTCTTCTGGCACAATGACAACAATAGCAATAGCAATAGCAATAATAGTAACAATAACATCATTAATGAGACGGGCAACCCGAATGTGAATCGGAAGAGTCAATATCATTTACATAATGTGCCCGCAATGCCAACACCTAATGCAGACAGTGCTAAAATAACCAACACAAACAACAGCAGTCAGCCAAACCAGGCCACACCTCTTGGAGACACCAATAATTCTTTGACAGTTCCGACGACGGAACAGGGGCTGGCAAGCACCGCAGCACCCGCATCGATGCGTCTAAAGCTCAATACAAATGCCACACCGGGCAATGCGGCAGCAAATGGTGGCGCCAGAGGACTAACGCCGGCAGCCAATGCGGCGAGTATACGCAAAAAGCAAGAGGAACAACAAAAGGCAATGCATCAGCTGGCGAATGGGTTGCGCAAGCGTAAACAGGAGCTCCTTCAAAGCTATGTGAAGCAAATGAAAACCGCACTGGAACTGGTTGAACGTATGGATCAGCAAGATGTGCAGCGTGCGCCGACGCTGGAAACTATTAAAGTACTGCAGGCAACGATTGATAAGCTACGCAAGGATGTACATGCTGATCAGGATCAGCTACAGGCCCAAATCCAACAACAGCAGCAACAGCAAGCGGTGCCCGCGAAAAAAACCAAAGAGCAACAGAAAAAAGAGCTGCTCGATATGGAACTCGAGCTAATTGCCCAGCAGCAGGAGGGTAACGATACAACAGCTATACAGAAACGTCTCGAAGAGTTGCAACGGACACTGTCCGCGTCAACTGGAGGTAGCTCTTTGTCTGGCGGTGGTGCCAAGTTACCCGGTGGTGGTGCACGAAAACGTGCTACATATCCTGAGGGACCCACCCGTGTCGATCGAAGGCCGAAAGCAATTGTGGTCACCGGCTTTGCTGCCGAGGAAGCTGATTTTGTGCTGGGTCACTTCAAGGTAAGCACTGCAAAAAGCTGCATCGTTTTTTACGATTCAATAACTAAATCAGTCATTAGGCATACATAATTTGTATGTAGGTATATGGAAAGTGATCGAGCACATCTGAACAACTGAGCAAATAATCTCATTCATAACTGAACACTGTCTATCACAGATTATGTATTTTGTAGTTCAGTGCCCTGTTTAATCATATTGTCCGATTAATAGTAGGTTCTCGTTCATAATCGAGTGAACTATATTGTTAGTCACTGAGTAAAGTCATTCATTTTTATGAACCATATAATCGTTATTTATTAGCATTTCGGCGAGATATCCAAACACGATGTGGACCGTGAGATACCCCAGCTAATACTCTCATACGCTACACGTCTGAATGCCGAGCAAGCAGTGCTCCGTGGCAAAATATACAAAGATAAGCGCCTACAGGTGAGTCTAACTAATGCTCTATGTTGATATTCCTATCTTGATCAATTTCAATTTACAGATATCGTGGGCACCAGTGGTGACAACTCCTGCTATTGTACCCATGGGCGCACCGGCTGATAAGTCGCCGGGAACGTTAATTACGTCAGCATCTAGCGATAAACTGGATAATCCGAAGCAATTGTTGCATTCATCGATCAGTGAGAGCGAATCTCTGCTAGGCAGCGATACTCTGCCAGAGTTACGACTCGAAGATGAGGAGGAGGATGAGGAGTCTGAGGATCGCTCTTGGCGTCGTTGATTAAACGCCATGTGCCACTCTTAGTGGCTTAGGAAAACATTAATTGTATTTCTATTTGTTGTTATTCTATATGAAAAAGATACCCATACCCATATATTTAGATATATATGTATGTATGTATGTATATATATATATATATATATATATATATATATATATATATATATATATATATATATCCAAATATATATGCATGCAAGGGAAAGATCGTTAATTGTATAAACAAAAGAAAAGATAAAACTAAAAAAGCTAATATAATGTACAATATTCTAAACTTAAAGGCAAGCTGCCACACACATTTATACACAAAAACACTCGACATGTGGAACTGTTGGTAGCTCTGTGTGCTGATCCTAGAGCTAAATAATCTATAAACGTCTTAAATTAATTGATAAAAAGCGCTCTTAATATTACTAATAATTACGGAATATATAAGTTATATATGTATATGTATGTACATTGTATTCGATGAGTGTAATGAGCCTCTTAATAGTCCGCAATTAACAAGAGCCGTTATAACAACAATAACAAACAATATTAGAACAGAAACGAAAACAAAAACTATGCATTACAATTGCAATACAAATGCATTGTTGAGCATATTTATATATATAATTATATATATATAGGTACTACTTTGTATTTATATACTTTTTCCTGCTATCCTTATGTTCGTATAAAATAGAAAAAAAAAATTGCAAAAAATTACTAAAGAAAAAAAATGGTAAAACCAAATCAAAGCTAAAACAACAAAAAATATAGTAACGTGAATGCAAAGTTTTAGAGAGTATAATAAATAAAGTAAATAGTTTCGTATTTGCTATTAATTTTACATCAAACATAACATTGTGTTTCTTTGAAAGAATGAAAACAAAACTTCAAAGACAGTCGATATGATCGAAAATATATTTTATGGTTTCAGAAAGGCCTCGCCTGTAACTTCAAATTCGATTAGATATGATGGATAGCGATTATCGATATTTATCGTGGAGATTGGCGACTATTTCAGTATTCATATAGAAAGCGAATATAAGCAAATGTATATCGATAGATAATTTATTTATTGTTGCGTCCTGTAGTTTGCTTCACTAACCATACAATTTTCGATATTTTGAATGAAAAATTCGATATATCGATACTATCGAAAAATGTGCAGTTTTTTATTTTCATTTGAATTCAAAAATAAAAATATTTCATTTTATAATATATGTACATAAAAAGTAACAAAAATTATAGTCTTTGGTAAAATTAACATGCATGAATTGCTTCATTGCAAACAGTTTTCTTCATACTTACTATCAAAAGTAACAACAATTTTACTCTATTTTTTTCATATCTGAAAAAGAAACTTTTTATCTTAAAGTTAACTAAAAAGTTACTGGGAGATCAATTTATTGTGTTGTAGAAACACGAGCCCTCAATTTTTGTTTTCATTCGACATGTGCCAGAACAAGTGATGTGAATAATAAGCATTGCGTTATATTTGTTTACTATCGACAGTGGATAAAATATAGATATCGACGTAAATATTCGATAGCTCGATAGTGTAATCGATGCAGCTCTAATGCTAAGATTACACGTCAATCGGTGTTGTTACTCATCTCTAATAAAAAAATAATAATAAGGCGGGAATTCATGGATGGATTTTTTCTTAAAGTTGTTTTCAAATGCTTGTTAATGCATTGAAATATTTGCATTTGGTAAGAGATGCGCGTTTATATAGTAAGCAACCGAAGGATATGAAGTTTTTAAATGTGGCTGAAAAGAATGATGCGGCCAAGACTATTGCAGGCCTACTTTCAAATGGCACAGCGCAGCGGGTGAGCAACATATTTATGTTTTTAATTAGCCGTGACTTATAAATTATAATGCAGCGCGAAGGCTATTCGGTGTACAACAAGGTGTACGATTTTGAGACGCCAGTACGCGGCCGTAGTGCCAAAATGGTTATGACTTCCGTATCGGGCCATCTCATGGAATTGGAGTTTCTTCAATCGTATCGAAATTGGCGTAATGTCGATCCACGTTCGCTTTTCGATGCCCCCATACGTAAGGCCGTCGGTGAAAACTTTTTGCCCATCAAGCGAACGCTGGAACGTGAGGTGCGTGGCTGTCAGGGATTAATAATCTGGACGGATTGCGATCGTGAGGGCGAAAACATTGGCTATGAAATCATTGATGTATGTCGCGCCATCAAACCCAATTTGACCGTTCATCGTGCCACTTTCTCAGAAATTACCTCAATTGCTGTCCGTCGCGCTTTGCAGCAATTAGGGCTGCCTGATAAGCGACAGAGCGATGCTGTGGATGTACGCACCGAACTTGATTTGCGAACTGGCGCCGCCATAACACGTTTTCAAACGATGCGACTTCAACGCCTATTTCCTGGAAATATTGCAGACAAGCTCATTTCTTATGGTAGCTGCCAGATTCCCACATTGGGCTTCGTAGCAGAGCGCTACAAGGAAATTGAAGCCTTTGTCTCCGAGCCCTTTTGGAAAATCAGGGGTAGTTATTCATACAATAGTAAAATCTCTAATAGGTGATTCCAATTGAACTTTCTGATACAGAAGTTTATTGAAACCATCTGTTAACATAGATTATTTGTATATACATATATTGAAATAGATAAACAACAATGAATCTTCGTCCATTGTTGCAGTGCTGCACACCATTGAGGATCTCACAGTGGAATTCAATTGGGCTCGCAATCGTTTGTTTGACAAAGAGGCTTGCGAGAACTATTTGCTACTCTGCCTAGCAGAGCCGCAAGCCACTGTCGAAAGCGTCACAGTCAAGCCGAAGCACAAGTGGCGACCCACACCGTTGGATACTGTGGAAATGGAAAAGTTGGGTTCACGCAAACTGAAGTTATCCGCCAAGGAGACGATGACTATAGCTGAAAAACTCTATAGCAAGGGTTTGATAAGCTACCCACGTACCGAAACCAATCAGTTCTCAAAGGAATTTGAATTGGCACCTCTTGTAGAACAGCAAACGGGGCACGAGGCGTGGGGTGCATTCGCTCAACGTGTCCTCGAATCAGGACCAAATCCAAGGAATGGGAACAAATCCGATCAAGCGCATCCGCCCATACACCCCACCAAACTTGTCTCGAGTTAGTTAAATGCTTTCAGCTTTCAAATTTTTGCTATACTTAAAAGTGACTTAACAAGTTAATATCTCATGTGGGGCTCTCGTAAAGCTGGAAATGTTATCTTTTCATAGTAGTTGGATTATTTTTTGTTTTTCGTAATTTTAAAGTGACTGCTTGCCTGGCTGACAGATTGATACACAAAATAATTGATACTAACTGATATAAATCCTGATAGACAGGCTGATAGTCTAGACACTAGTATAGGATAATATACAAACATATTATATAATATCTTTGATAATGCTGCTAATGATAACAACTAATAAAGTTTTTAATTTTACAGATCTGCAGGGCAATGAGGCACGCGTCTATGAGCTGGTCGTACGACATTTTCTCGCCTGCGTCAGCAAAGATGCTATTGGATCGGAGACTATTGTCAGCGTTGACATAGCAGGAGAGAAATTTACCGCCAATGGATTGGTCATACACGAAAGAAACTATTTAGACGTCTATTTGTATGATAAGTGGAGTGCCAAACAGATTCACAACTACCATCAGGGTCAGCAATTTGAGCCGACGGAAATTGTGCTTCATGAGGGAGCGACTACAGCTCCTCCGCTGCTTACAGAAGCTGATTTGATAGCGTTGATGGAGAAGCATGGCATTGGCACAGATGCTACGCATGCGGAGCACATAAATACGATCAAGGAGCGTGGCTACATAGGCGTGGTAGAAAAAGGAGCGCTAGTGCCAGGTCTCATTGGTATGGGTCTGTACGAGGGCTACGATGCCATGGAATTGACTTTGGCGAAGCCATTGCTGCGTGCTGAATTCGAAGCTGATCTCAAACGAATTTGCCTGGGGGAAAAGGAACCAAAGCTCGTACTTCGCGAGCAAATTGCTAAATATAAGATAGCCTACCAACAGATAATGGACAAGATCACAGCCATGGATGACAAAATAGCGCAAAGAATTAACGAGACGCCAACGAGAGGCACCGCAAACCAGTTAAGCGTTATGGTGCATGAGCTCTTCTCATGCCCTAAATGTGACCAGGCACCCCTGGCCTTGAAGCCCAAAAAGAATCAGACAAGCTTTTTCATTGGTTGCCTGAATTTCCCCGACTGCAAAAATGTCATTTGGCTTCCTGAGGAGTGCAAGGAGTTAACAGTGCTGGATGAATGCTGTCCTACTTGTGGCGAGGGCTATAAAATGCTCAAATTTAAGCTAAGCACCGCCTACTATCGTGGTTTGTTCAATGCTCCCCATGGGTGGTACAAGAATTGCTTACGGTGTGATGAATTGTTTAGGAAAACTTTCAATATCAATCTAGACCAGGTAAAGCGCGTTGGTGGTATTGTGGGGCAGGCGGGGAGCTCAGGATCAGGCGGTGGAGGAGGAGGTGGAGGTGGAGGTGGAGGTGGAGGTGGAGGAGGCGGTGGAGGTGGAGGAGGCGGTGGAGGGGGAGGAAACACAGGCGGTGGAGGAGGAAGAGCTGGTAGTGGTAGCGGTGGTGGAAAAGGACAACGAAGCTTTGGTGGAGTCGATCCCAATTCAAATACACTTCTGGAAAGTACCTCA
Source organism: Drosophila fulvimacula (assembly GCA_035045555.1). Classification (NCBI taxonomy): domain Eukaryota; kingdom Metazoa; phylum Arthropoda; class Insecta; order Diptera; family Drosophilidae; genus Drosophila; species Drosophila fulvimacula. The sequence continues at coordinate 1,636,189 of JAWNOX010000160.1, read as the reverse complement.
GCAGCCAATGGCTGTAAACAAAAATCAGCCAAGCCGAAACGCAATACCAAAACAAAAGCTGAAGGAGTCACAGGTGCCAAAAGAAAAAATATTGCAGCAACAACAACAAATGCAGGCAGTATAGAAAGCTTCTTCACGGGAACTAACAGAACGGGAACAAGTTTAGATGGATTCTTTGACAGCGACAACGATGGCTTCGATGAGCAGCTGCTGGCAGCTGCAGCTGAAGCCGAATCAGGGTCGACAATAGATCCTCAGCTGGATGAGGACATTGCAGCTGCATTTGCAGCTGATGATGATGCGGACTTTGAAGCGTTACTAGATGGAAGCAACCAGAACAGCAGTAACAATCACGGAATGACATCTAATTTGAATAGCAGCTTAACTCAATGGATGCGCGATGCTTATGAGGCCGAAGAAACGCCCATGTTGTGGGGTAGGCAGGCACGTGTAGCTGCCGAAGCGCTTCCAAAATTAAAACGGGCAAGATTAAATGAAGTTTCTCCAGCTCGAGCTGCAGATACTGTTCTTTGCTCTGGTTGCCATCAGTCGGCGCGTCTGTTAACTGTCCTTCGCGATGGCCCCAACAAGGGCCGCCATTACTACAAATGCCCCAAGACTAATGAGTGCAAATTCTTTCAGTGGGCCGAGCAGCAGCCAACAGGAACAGGCCCCACTACACAAATCAACAATTGGGGCAACGAATCCAACAGGTCCTCCAGTTGGGGCACAGCAGCAGGAGCCAAGGAAAAAACAAGCAATTCACAGGAAATTTTCTCATGGGGTACAAAGACAGCAACGCAGCGAAGTAACTCACAAGATTCCAATGTGTCGAGTTGGGGCAGTGGACGAACAACGGATCAAGCCAGAAACAGCTGGGCGACAACCGCCAATTCTAGCAGCACAATAACAATCACTCAGCGACCCGCTAGCGGAAGCAACCCTAGGTGTAATTGCGACAAGCCTGCTATAAGTCTAATTGTTCGCAGGGATGGACCCAATAAGGGACGACCTTTTTTTGCGTGTACGAATCGCGAAAAGTCCTGTGGCTTCTTTCAATGGGGCGATACAAATGACCAACCAAGTGAGTGCATAAATCATTTTCATTTAACGGATATAAATTTAATAAATATTTTGAACAATCTTTCCACGCAGCCGGCTCTTCGCAATTAGATGCAGGCGAGGCTGTTCCAGGTGGGAAACGGACGCGTCGATGTGGCCTATGCCGCGAGGAAGGACACACACGCCAGACGTGTCCACGCAAACAGGATTTCAACTATTGAAAAAAAAAAAAACAAAAACATTATTAAAAAACGTTATTATATTTAATTTTAAACATTTATTAGAGCGATCAACAGAGTCTATGTATAGCAATACACAGAACAAATAAACACTTTCTGTATATATATTCGATATATCTTTAACGTCATCTAATCCATACATATAAATATATATATATTTATATATAAATGTATACATATATATATAAATAAAGCGCTTTTCATAGACTGTTTAAGGAATGGATTGAGTGCTAAATTCCATTTTTGAAATAAACGTTATACCCTGCAATCTATTAAAATAAAAGGTCGAAAAGATTTATAATAGCAGAAGACGGCTGAAAACCCGTATTTATATATACATTCTTGGCCAGAACGTCCGTATGTGTGACGGATTAATATTAGAGCCTATAGCATAGACAGATCCGGTTTGTTTATAAGTAATTTCCGCACCCAAAAATTGCAGTTACCTAGACTCCTTCAATGAACTGGCCAACAATTATAAGACAGCTTCTGAGCTATAAACTCACAATTGATTTTCCAATGTTATATGGACATACATATATGTATATGTAATGGCAGCACTGCTTGGAGTCAATGAAAATATATATGAATATGTATAAAACAAGTGAGTGCTCTAGTCGAGAATGCTCGAATAGGAGATGCCCTGGGATGAGCCTATATTCCAAGCGTGTTGCCAAAGCACTGAGTTTTTGGTATTTGAAATATTGTGTCGAAAGGGGCGAGGCATCCAAAACCTAACAAAACCCAAAATTGTATAAAATTCGCATATAAATACAACATTTGGACACTCTAACTTTATAGATGTAATAGCTTTTATATGTATATAACTATAGCTTTAATTTTATAACTCAATTTCGATATCCGTTTGTAGTCAATAACGGGCGTAGGTATAGAATTTTGAAAAACAAAACTCAATCTGTGCGCGCTATACAGGAACCTACATATTTTTAATTCTTTCAGTATCTAGATATATGATCTGACAGGACAGGGCTAAATCGACTCGACTTGTAGCCCTAATCAAGAATATATAATACATCATATCCTGTTATTTTCATTTTCAATGGGTTTAGTATATAACAAGTAAGGAAAATCTAGTTGGAGGTGCCCGACTAGGAAATACCCTAAACCCCGCCTATCGGCGGTTTTAAATGCACTTCATAGTTTGCATATAATTTTAAATTAAATTAAAAAATAAAAAATAAGTAATAAGCATAAAAAAGTTTAGGCGGCATCATAGAGAATCAAACCCAAGAGTTCATGCCACTGATCGGCGCTTCTACCAAAAAATTTTAATGCAGGATTATAAACTAATATATTTTCTTCTAAACTAAAAAAGAAAAACAGTGAAAGTTCAAACTTAACATAATAATATTAATTAAAAACAAAAGGAACTCCAATATCTGCGTCAACAAAAGTCTACGTACTCTTACAAACTAATATAAACTTACTAACTGTAAGGAACAATATTTTTAATCAAGCTTCGAATTTAATATCTACTGGGATAATCTTAATCATCTTAATCACCTCTGTGAGGCGATTTGGCATTGAAAGCACCAGTTTTTCTATATATTTGGGATCCAGCGCGCACCGGCGCACCTCTCGCCGGAGGTATTTGTTGCTAATTTGGTCCTCCTTATTTTTTTTCAAGCATATCCCAAACATGCTCAATCGGATTGATATCCGGGCTCTGTGGTGGCGTCTCTAAAAAGTGTGGAGTGTTGTACGCGATATACAACCTAGTATTCATTGCTTTATGTTTTGGGTCATTATCCTGTTGAAACCAGAAATCCGATCCAATTCCAAGTTTCTGGGCGCTGCTCTTTACATTTTTTTTTAAATATCAATGTCAACCACATATTGGTCCTTCACTCCGTCGATTAATTCCAAATTTCCGACTCCTGCTGCAGCCATGCAACCCCAAACCATAATACCTCCGCCGCCGTGTTCTACGGTTTTTATTATATTTTTGGGGTTCAATACTTCTCTTGGTCTCCTCCAGACGCGGAGACGCCCATCTGAACCAAAATGGCTCTACGGACTGTTTTCGGGTGAACTTCCTTGTCAATAGTTCGACACAGCTCTGACGCAATCTGCACTGCGCTACAAAAAGGATCCTTGGCCACTAGATGCTTTATTGTGCGCTTTTTCTCTTGTTGTTTTTATACGCCTTTCATATTTGAATCTACCAATGACAGTCTGTATAGTAGACTTGCTTCTGGACATGATTTCTGCTATCTCTGCATACGACTTTTGCTCCTTTGTGTGGAGATGCAGAATCTTTCCACGACCTTCAAGCGATAACTCTTTTCGTGGCATTTTTACTACAAAACTCAAATATTTTGTCCAGCTCAAGCAAAATCCGCCAACTATTATGAATTTACTCATTATTGGATACATTTTTCAAAAAACCCCGTTATTTCTAAGAAAAACGCTGACGCCAGACAGCGCACGAAAATGAGAGTACGTAGATGTACGTGGGTATGTTTACATTCGGTATAATATTATGGAACTAAAATTAAAAGTAAATGTTTTTATTTTATAGTTTAGAAGAAAATATATTAGTTTATAATCATGCATTAAAAATTTTTTAATTTAACAAAAATTTGGCCAAGTTTCAGGGTGATTTGTGCAAGTACAACAAGAGTACGGTGACTTTAGTGGCACACTGTATTATATTATATTGACTTTATTTAAATTATGTATATCAATGTTATTCTTATTTTGTATATATGTAAATATATACAGTATGTACATACATACATACATGTACATATATTGCATGCAATGCATACTCACACACCCGACACGCACACGCATACGCTCTGCTTACTGCGCAGTTCACTCAGCGACTGCGCTGCGCCAATATGTGCATGTTGTGGGAAATTAAATGCTTTTTTAACTTTTTTTGTAGACTGACTTTCTTAATCAAACTAGCGCAGCGTAATTATGTCATTCATATGCGTGTATGAGCAAAAGCACAAGTCTCTAGTATTTGAAATAAGTGTTTTAAAAATTTGGGCGAAGGGGGCGTGGCATCCAAAATTTAACAAAAATCAAAATTGTATAAACGTCCCGTTAAACTAAATACAAGATTTGGAGTCTCTAACTTTAAAGATGTGGATGATATAATTTTAAAACTGAAAATTGATTTCGTTTTTAATCGATAAAAAAAACGAGAAGAGTTATCGAATTTCTAAAACAAACTCGACCTGCGCGTGATATACACGAATCTATAAAAACAAAAGTCAAGTCTCTAGCTATTATAGGTTCTGAGATCCACGCGTTCAAACATACGGACAGACGGACAGACAGACAGACGGACAGGGCTCAATCGACTCGGCTTGTCGTCCTGATCAAGAATATATATACTTTATGGCGTCTGCCACGCCTCCTTCTGCCTGGGCTGCAACAAAACCATTATACCCTGATTACACATTTTCAATGGGTTCAGGGTATAAAAAGGATAATTCCGAAATTAAATTAAATTTTCGACCATGAACTTTCACAATCAGTGCCATATTTCAAATCTAAACTAAAGTAGAGGCCTGTAATTCAAGAACAATTCAATCGCATTTGCGATTCTTAAAAAATGCTCGAATGCTTAACATTTTTCTAGCTTTAAAGATGTTATAGATATACATAATAACTGTTTTTAGTCGGGTATTGATTTTAAGGACTTTCAAGTCTCTAGATCTTAGATCTATCGACTAATCGTTCTGATTAAGAATACATATATACACTATTTTAAGAATACATATACACATTCTGCCTATTACATACATTTTAACAAATACAGTATTCCTCTATTTCCCTTTTCAATGGTTTCAGGATGTATTTGGCTATGCAAAGCATAATATAAATTTTTGTAAAAAAAAAAAAAACATGTTTTATACATGTATCGTTGCTGAGGATGATAACGAACTTGATAATGACCTTGGAATAATTTTTATAATACATATGTATATTTTAAAGAAACAAACTTAATAAGAATATAAAATTGAACTTCTTAAAATAACTTTTTAATTTTTTATTTGTTTTTTTTTTTAAGTTTTGTAAAGTTCACAAAATCCATTTATTTGGAATTTAGAAAAGCATTTTACAGCTGTTGTTAAGTTTAAACATAAATCCAATCAATTTTGAAAAAAATAAGAAATTCACTGAAATAAAATACAAATAGACCATTAGAACCTGATTCTGTAAATACTAAACAATATATAGCTGCTTTAAAGTTATTGTTATTGTAAGGTGTGAATATATATATATATATATATATATATATATATATATTTATTCATATATGTATTATATATATATATAAATCAATTTTGTATATATTATACAAAATATATAGGCTTAAAAAGTAATATTTATGTGGAGACGCCACCATACATTGCAGTTTTGCATACATATTCGTGTCAGTTGTCGTTTTATAATATCTAGTTTTTTTTGTGTAATTGATTAATACATATTAAGTTAGATTTGAAAATGACTATAAATAAAAAAACATAAATATAAAATTCTAAGTACATTGAGAGAATAAATATTTAGAAATAAATACTTTAAACTCTTAACTACTCGTGTAGTCATTGAAGTAGTTAAAAACAAAAGAGGATTAAAAATGCATTTGACAGTTTTAAAAGCTTTGGAACACATTAAATAACAGTTTTAGAAGATTTTTTTAAGACCTGATAGAAGTTTTTATAAATTTTTTTAATAAGTAAAGACCATATATTTTTATTTTTCTATTAATAATACCGTACATTTATAAAAACTTGATACTTTTTGAGATACGTAGTTGAAGAAAATGGAACGATTTAAGTACATATATATATATATATATATATATATATATATATATATATATATATATATATATATATATATATATATATATATATATATATATATTATTGATAAACACAGACTTGGGATTACTTAAGTTAATGGACGAGCACTCAAACGAGTATACTGCGTTTTTGAGATGCTTGGTTAATGAATGGTATTATTTGCCATATTTCAATTGGTTCCATCATGAGAATGTATACGAATGTACGCTCACGGATTATTTTTATGGGATATGTTTAAGTTCTCATTAATGCATACAAGGACCGTTCATTCGAAATGTTGGAAAGAAACTAGAAAAAAATGTATTTTAACGATAAAAAAAAAACAATGAAATACTCAGTCAAAAAGTAAGGAAATCCCAATAGAAAAGTATATCTTTTGATTGGGAAGTGTTGGAATGAAATCCGAAATAGACAGGCATAAAAGATAGATAAAATCGATTTCTATGCCTCTAAAACTTCGACTTCGAAACTTTGAACTTCCATAACGTACTTCTGCAGTAGAATGCTGTAATCAAGCATACTTTTGACTATGAAAATCTTTGGGGGAATTTATCTTTGAACTAAGAAAACGCTCAAACGAAACACCTGTTGCAAATGAAGAATATGAAGTTCCCAACTGCTAGACAAATTATACCACAAATTTGAGCTGATATTGGAATGTGGGGGATCGGCTGTTTAAATTTTTAGATTTCGACCTCTGGCGTGAATTTGCGTCAGAAGTAAATTTCCTCCTCCTCGGGCTTGGCGCGTGGCGCCTGCCCCGAATTACCCAAAAGAGCAGTCACACGTGTGGGTGCATTTGCATTGTTGCGGCTACTCGTAGGTGTTTGCACCAGTCGTTGTTGTTGAGCAGCAGCTGCTGCTGCTGCTCCTCCATAGCCACCGTAATTTCCGGAGGCGTTTGGCGTTAAATTAGCACTCGATGTTGCGGCGGCCTGTTGTATGATGGCTGGTGAACTACCGGTTCGTGCATGCTGCGGCGTGGTCATAGCCATTTGTCGTTGCTTGTCAGCCAATTTCAGTGGAAACATTTGTTGTACTCCAGCAGAAGTAGGCGTGGATGCGTTATTGGAGCTATTATGGAAGCTAGCTGATTTATCAACACGCGTGCCGGATGACAAAGATGATAGCTTCATGGGCAGTTTCTGTTTTACGAGTGTTGAGTTCGCTTTCGGTGCATTGTTCGCGCTAAGCAAATGGACCGGAGGAGTTTTCGAATTGGACCCGCTGCTCAACCACTTCTCCTTGCGTCTGTCGATGGTGGAAGTAGTTGTCGTTGGTGCTGCTGCAGTGGGCGTGTCTAACTCATGGGCATCCTCTGGCAAAGCGACAGGTGCAAGGGCTGGCGCAAGCGTTGGTAACGGTGTACTCGGCGATAGCAAAAGGCCTTGACTGGACAACAGCTCCATTTTTCGATAGAGCTGCTCACGTTGCTGACGTATGTCCTCCTGTTCCGCCTTTATTTGTTGTTGCAGCTGCAGTTGTTGTGCTCGCATTTCACCAAGCTCGTCCATTTGCTGTTGCTTTTGACGTAACCAAGCGGTCTTCTCCTCCTGCAATTTATCTTGCAAATTCCGCAGCTCCTCCAACTGATCCTTGTGCGTGTAGGTAGAACTACCACCACCACCTGAACCACTTGCACCGCCGGCGCTAGAGCCACCACCAATACTGCTGTTCCTTGGCGATTCACGATATAGCGCTAGTTGCAGTTGCAAACTCTGTATGCAAGTCATTTGCTGTGATATTATGCAGAGCAGCGTGTGCAAATGATGGGATACTTGAAGCACCGCGTAATTATGCTCTTTACTATTGGCAGGCAGCGTGCTGGGATGAAGCTGGAGCTGAGTTGGCGCAGCGGTTAACTCCACTGGTACTTTGGTCTTCAGCTCACGCTTCTCCTCCAGCTCTTGTAACCGCGGCGTCAGCTTGGCATCCCGTCCCGCAACCAGTTTGCCCCTTTTCTCGTCGAAGCCTGCAAAGGTTTCCGCACGCTTCGGCAATGTGGGCGAAGCATAAAGAACGCTTTGTTTTTCACCCACGCTACTGACGGTGCGAGAGACGGGTAGTCCGGTTGCAGCGCTATAAATGCTCGCTGCCAGTTGGCTAATATCTTGCACTGTGTTGAGAACACGTCGCCAGAGCTCCGTGGTATCGCAATCTGTGGCAACTAACTCCTTATAGGAGCCAAATGCGGCCAGGAAATTGGCCGCACTCCCATTCATGTTAGCCGTATTGAGATCTTCGCCAAAGGGTTGCTGTTGCTTGAGCAGATTAAACTGAAGCAAAAGTTTTTCCTCCAAGAGTAGCGCCTGTTCAATATCCTTTTGTCGCATCTTTTCAATGATATCACGCTTGTTTACACCAATGCGTAGCTTCTCTTCCGCCGTCAACGCTTCAGCTTCAATAATATCAGTGGCAGGACAATCGAGCACCGCCTGTCTGATGCTCTGTATCCAGGTTTGCTTATCCTTTGGCGTTTGCACTTTGAGTTCGTACATTTCGGGAAAATCGGGATTCGAACTAATTATATAGATTCCACGTGATTCGGTACCCGCTTTCTCGCGTATCAACAGCTTTTGCAGCGGAACCACGCCCGCCTTATGCTCGGGCGTAAAAAACGCATATTTATTATGCGCCGAATTCTCGCTAAGAAAGCAAAGGCAATCCGTGAGCACCACGATCAAAACCAGCTGAGTCTTAGCACGACCCTGCATCAACGTGGCCAAACCATCAAATTTAAGACGTCGTCGCGACTCTACGCCCAACTCGGTCTTGCGAAATGGTTTATTCTTATAGATAGCAAAAGATTTCGCATCGACACGGCCATAAATCTCCAGCTGTCTTTCACGCAGTTCCTTCTCTGCCACACAAGCATCCACATCAACTAGAAGAGACTTCACTAAATTTAGCGCGTGCTGCAACTTATCAGTCTCCAATTTATTATCCCGCGCGCTTTTCAGCAAAGGTTCAATCAGTAGCGGATATTTTGTCAAACGCTGTGTGACAAACAAGATACACTCTGGTATGCCCTTCTTTTTGAGCAATGGATTCTGCAGACAATGCTTATACCATTCTGCAAAACTCGGCTCCGAGAGGCATTGCTTAAACTGTTCCAAAGCACTTCGATGATTCGCACAGAATTCGCCATAGGCCAAGCGCAGACATTGCGCCTGTTCCAGAGAGAAAAACTCGAGGAGGATATCGGCAATGCTATCCACAAGCAAATTTTCACGTTGTTTCTGTCGCAGTTGACGTAGGAAGCACGTGTGTAGCTCTGTTAGCTGTTGGAGCCGAGGAAACATGCTGTGCGTATTAAGCGCTGGGAAATGCCGCTCCATACTCTCAACGAAGACTTTACGCATTACAATTAACGTTTGGCAGTGATGCTTCTCGGTCATGATAAACTCGTAGATGTGCTCTTGCCGTTTGATTTGGAGTTCCTTGAGCGTTTTTAACTGATCCTTGGGAACATTTGGACTCCAGGAGTCGGGCTCTTGTAGTACAATACCTAATACTGGATCAGCTCCCAAATCCTGCGCCTCAATTGGGGGGTCATTAAGAAATTGTAGCTCGGCGGCACGTATTAACGGCTGTTGATCTTCTTGTTCCTGCATCTGATGAAGCTGTTGATAATGCTGTTGGTGCAAACTCTCGGAGCCATCGCAGTAGTCCTGACCTGCTGACAGTTTCTTACGTTCCAAATGTGTCTCCATATCGCTTAGGTGAACGCCACCTACCAGCGACTTCGTCTTAGCCTTTGGCTTTTTCTTTCGAAAGAATAGTGAACCTCGCTTTGGGCGCTTCTCTACGTGATCGTAAACCTCAATCTTAGCATGTGAGCGCAATAAGGATTGATTCTCATCCTCACTATCAGTAAGATGTCGTGCTATTGTTTTGATGTCCTCTTTGGCAATGATCGACGATGTTGAGATGCTCTTCTGCAACGGTATTCGGCTAATTATCTCCGTGGCTAAACTTCTCTTAGCCGCAATGCGCTCAAAATCTCTCGCCAGCTCCGCCTCATTCAGCGAATGTGTTGAAATTCCTGCGTATGAAAATTTTGTAATATGTGAAAAAAATTATGGAAATGCTATATGAAAATTGAGTGAAATAACTAAAAAGAGGTAAACGCGTCTGACTCTTGGACTCCGGTACTAGGCACTGATAACGAGCACTGTCAGGCTTTTGTGGAATTTCTTATCGCAATCAAAATTAAACGCTACTTAGACCTAAAGCAATGGGGAATACTGGTGCACCCGAAGCGTTTGTGACGCTTGAAATTCTGAATATTAAATTATCGAAACTTTTCATATAAATGGTCTCTATATATTGACCTAAATAGAAAAACTTAACACTTTTTAGTTATCCAATTGTTAATTATTTCAAATTCACATGAAAAGTGTGAAATTATCTGATATTCTTTGCGTTACAAAATAAAGTACCTTCAAGTCCACAAATGAAAACATACTGATCTTAGATTACATACTTTCCATCATTGAAAAGCACACTATCGTGAAGTCAGTCCGAATAATCACTATGTAGAGTAGATGAGTTCTTACCGCCTGTGCTATTCCTAGCTGATCGCCTGCGCAGCTCGGTAACGCGTATGGTCTCCTGTTCCTCGCTGTCCAGACTGGACAGACTGACGCTCTTGTTGGTGCAATCACCTGTCGCATTGGCGTCATCTACCGTCGTCCAGGATTTCCGTCGATCCGTGTGTAGGAGTAGGCATTGCTGTGGCGCTGCCGCCCACATTATGCCCATATTGTTCATTCCAGCAGCCCCGTTGGCACTGGTGGCGACTCCTGTAGTGCTGAGATCGGGCAGCGAGGCGCTGAGTATCGCCGCATTGAGCAGGCCATAGCTATTGACCAGACCATCTTGTTGATTGTAGGTGGATGAGGAGTTCTTCATCTGCTGCACGGTTTCGCGTATATTTTGCAACTGACTTAATGTGTCCTCGAAGATGTTATTGTACTTGGTAGCCGAGGCAGGACTATGAGGTGTCACATTAATTGTAGGTATCATGTTGTTGTTGCTCTGGTGTATTATACTGTTAGCATTGTTGTTATTATTTCCAGGGAGCGCCACAGCAGGCACGGGTGCGTTAATAACAGGTATACAATAATTTTGACTTTCCACTGTAACTAGAGGAACGGAATGTACGCTTTTCGCTGTTGGCGCAGCAGGAGCTGTTGAGTCGTTACCAACTCCGTTGCTGTTGCTATTGCAATTGGAGTTTAGAAAATCGGTGACCACATCGTTATCACTGTCGTTGTCGTCGGCGTTGTTCGTGTTGCTGCTGCTACTGGCGGCAACGGCGAGGGAAACGGCAGCAGCGTTGTCGGCGACTGCAGCATTCTGCGTATTTTCCATACTATATGTAGCCTAGGCTTTGGTATTTTCTTTATTTAACTTTTTGGTATTTTCTTGACTGCTTTACATGTGTAGCTGTTTGTAGAAAAAGAAAGTTTAGTACGCAACACCTACGCACACATGGCGCACATACATACATACATACATACACACAAAAGCAATGCTTGCAGTTTTGGTTTTTTTATTTTTTATTGATTTTCTCATGCACACATACACAAACACAACCACTCACCCGTCTTGTTGTGCGTTCTAATTGTTGCGCCTTTGCCAAGCAAGGACGAGCACAACTTCAACAGCGTCGAAGCACCGTCCTTGTACATACAAATACAGAAAACAAGTGGAACACGCAACAGCCACAACAACAATAACAACAACAACACAGCAGTGCACAGTAGGGTAGGCGAAAAATTATTTTGTGCGGAAAACTATTCTTTCGTTTTTGTTACTTTTACTATTTAAAAGTAAAAAATTTAATATTTAATCAAATTCAAATAATTAAACACTATTTGATACACATATTTTCGCTGGTATAGAGTCGCTTGGAACAGATTCGCTCAAACGACTCAGTTAACTAAACGAAACGAACTAGTGTAAAATGGTTAGCTCATCTAGTTCTGTTACTGACTTAACATAAGTTAGGACTTTTATTAAAATAAAGAGTCGTTTTTTATTTAGAATTACCACTACGATCATTATATTTAAAAAATAATTTTGAAAAACAAATATATACATAAATAAGCTTTTCCGATTTTAATTTAAATTCTACAGCTGTTATTGTAACATCAACAGAAAAAATACCACAAAACATATTTTATCACTACATTATTGAAACGTTTTCCTACACTGAGCGGACGACAATTGCAAGCAAGAAGAGGCAACAAGAAGAAAGAATATATTTTTTTAAGCTAGTTATAAATTGGCAAATTTTTAGTTAAATATATACATTTTCGTTCAGTGCATATCATTTACGCTTCAATCAGCAGCCAGCCATGCAGGTGAGCGTTATAAAGTGCAGACAAGCATTTAAGTAAAATGCAACGAACTGTCTGTAAACGAAACGTTGGCAAAAGGGACACGCAATCAAATTTTGTTTATGTTCTTTACTCTTTTATTTTGTTACTTTATTTTTAGTGGACAGTGATGTTGGCGCTGCTTGCCAGTAGCAGCGTCGTCGTCATTGTTGATTGCTTCTATGTGCCCGGCGTGGCACCCGTTGAATTTGTACGTGGACAAAAAATCGATGTTAAAGCGGTCAAAATGACTAGCAGCCGGACTCAGCTTCCATATCAGTATTACTCGTTGCGTTTTTGCTATCCTAAGAATGGAACTCTTATCTTCAAATCAGAGAATCTGGGTGAAGTTCTGCGTGGTGACCGCATAGTAAACACACCATACGAGGTTCAAATGGCCGAAGACATTAATTGTAAGCTGCTGTGCAATAAAAAAGATTTACCTATGACCTGGAGCAAAGAGGACTCGGCAATGGTCGCTGAGCGTATACAGCACGAGTATTTTGTTCATTTGCTAGTGGACAATTTGCCGGTGGCGACACGCATTGTGAGTGCCACAAATCCCGGTGAAGTGACGTACGAGCATGGTTATCGATTGGGACAAATGGATGGCGATAAGATGTATATTAACAACCATCTTAAGTTCATACTCTCCTATCACATGTACACCAAGGATAAATATCGTGTGGTTGGGTTTGAGGTGATAACTGGATCGGTTAGCCACACAGAGCTCAAGTTTGAAGGCGACAGCTGCAATTTTCCTGACAGTCCGAGTCCGCAGCTCGTTAATCCGTCGGGCGAGACGCAGCTCTACTTTACGTACTCTGTTGTTTGGAAGGAGTCAAAGGTTAGCTGGGCCTCACGTTGGGACATTTATTTGGGCATGCGTGATGTGCAAATCCATTGGTTTAGCATCATCAATTCACTTGTCGTCGTCTTCTTCTTATCTGGTATACTCACCATGATAATGATACGCACATTACGGCGAGATATCGCTCGCTATAATACGGACGATAATATCGAGGATACGCTTGAGGAAACCGGTTGGAAATTGGTCCATGGCGACGTCTTTCGACCACCAAAAAATACCCGCCTTTTCTCTGCAATAATTGGCAGCGGCATCCAAATCTTTTTCATGGCCATGATTACCATATTCTTTGCAATGCTGGGCATGCTGTCGCCTTCGTCACGTGGCGCTCTTATGACATCCGGTATTTTTATGTATGTTTTCATGGGCAGTATTGCCGGCTACTACGCGGCGCGTCTCTACAAAACGATGAAGGGGCGGGAATGGAAGCGGGCTGCATTCTTAACAGCCACACTCTATCCTGGCATTGTCTTTGGGTGAGTTTATTTTGTTATTTCTACATTGAAAAGTTTTTTTATATAAATTGAAATTCTTTACAGTACGGGGTTCATTTTGAACTTCTTCATTTGGGACAAATCGTCCAGCGGGGCTGTGCCTTTTACAACAATGATATCGTTGTTGCTGCTGTGGTTTGGAATATCTGTGCCGCTCGTTTATCTAGGATTCTATATGGGCTATCGCAAGCAACCGTATCAGCATCCAGTGCGAACGAACATGATACCGCGCCAAGTGCCCACGCAGCATTGGTATATGAATGCAGCCTTAAGGTTGGTTGACTACTTCTTCTGCCCGATGTTAATTGTAGCTAACTTTTCTCTCTTCTCAGCACTTTAATGGCTGGTATCTTGCCATTTGGCGCCGTTTTCATCGAACTGTTCTTCGTTTTTACGGCAATTTGGCAGAATCAATTTTATTACTTGTTTGGTTTTCTGTTTCTGGTGTTTTGCATTCTAGTAGTTAGCTGCGGTCAAATCTCCATTGTTATGACCTACTTTCAGCTATGTGGCGAGGTATATGTTATATACATATTATCAACTGTATATTATGCTTTATTAACTTTATGATTTTGCAGGATTACCGCTGGTGGTGGCGCAGCTTCATTGTCTCTGGTGGCTCGGCTGTGTATGTGCTCTTCTATAGCATATTTTACTTTTTTACCAAGCTGGAGATTACTGAATTTATACCCACGCTGCTTTACTTGGGGTACACAGGTGCGTGAATCTTGTATATTTGTAAACTTACTTGTAAATAATTTATTTATTTCTTTAAAGGCTTAATGGTGCTCACATTTTGGCTATTGACTGGCTCTATAGGCTTTTTTGCTGCCTATGTTTTCATATTAAAAATCTATGGTGCCGTGAAAATTGATTAGAACATCCACAATCTGGCACACAATGCTGTACACCAAACTATCCCTATATCATTGATCGTAATACTTATTGCCTATAATATAATATATATATATATATATATATATATATATATATATATATATATATATATATATATATATATATATATATATATATATATATATATATATATATATATATATATATACGAGAGAGCCTACAGAGAAAGGCCGCGTGTAAAATCTTGTTGCTATTTAGCCGTCAACTCTCAACTAATGTGCTATATGTTTACCTTATGCCTGCTGCTGCGCTGCTTTAATTTACGACAAAAAAAACACCGATTGAGAATCTTTACTAAGAGTTTGCGGGCGTCGCTCAATTCTCGAGTGCATTGCGTTAGGTTACATTCTAGAAACGTCTAATTTATATATGTATTGTAAAAAACAAAAACCTAATTGTAAGGTAAAATCAACAAGAAATCTAATAAACTTAAGCTAAATATAGATGGCGACCAAGTGATGAAAGTAACATTATTTAACTAAGAATTTGCCAAGGTAATGTTAATATGCTCTTGAGATTAAGGTTAAACTCTACATAGCTGTGCCTGTTAACCATGTAAACGTGTGCATTAATTAAGAAATCAAAGATTATTTAAAGCTATAATTTAAATGAAACAAACCAGTATAAATATACATATATACGCTTTTCAGACTCCATATGGTCTGAAATGCCTTCCCCGTTACACACATTTTCACAAAACCGTTATAATACCCTAGTTTCCCATTTTAAATGGCGTACAATTCAGCATCATCAGTGCTCAGACTCACTGTTAAAATACATCATGGACTCAATTGAGTAACAGTGTTATTCTGTAAGAGGCCATAAGCCATTCGGTGTTTTAAACATTTATTGACAATGAAAATGGATAGATAAAAATAACAATTATTTTATTCTGTAAGCTCGAAACCCCACCACAATAATACTGTAAAATTTCTTTGAAATATATAACATGTTTATATTATGTTAATAATTTTAATCAATTATTTTATTTTTTGTTCATAATAACCGTTTTATTTGGACTTTGAACAGGTTAATACATTTAGTTATTTGTGGCAATGCTGATCTTAATGTTAAAGTCGCTTTCACTCTGTTTTGATTTACATTTGGCTCATTAAAAGCATGTTAACATTCGATAAACATTCTCTAGCCTATTAGAAGGCAAACAGAATTGGGCTAACTTTAAAACAACAGCTGCGCTAACATGTGTGCAGTTTTTGTAGTTAGCTTTCCAGGAACTATATGTATGTTTTTTTTTTTTTAATAAACCCATTTCTAGCACAGATGTATATATGTACATATATTTTGACAGTAGAATAGAATCAGTCAAAGAGGTTGGTTGTACGCATTTGTATTACAATTGAGAAATGTTGAAAATAATTATATTCGTTTGCCTGAGACTTGTTGGCATTCAACAAGCCTTGGCAGGTCGAGAACATGACTATCACGAAGTGAGTCGAACTTCTTCTACTTGAGTTTCCTAGTACTTATAAAATGTATATACTTATACCCTTTTAACAGCCACGCGATAAAGAACACATTATTGGCAATATCAGCTATGCTTTGTACGGCATAGCTGGAACCGTTTTTCCACGCTGGTCGCCCTCAGAAGATCGTATAACATAATGTATTTAATGCAGATAAATAAATAAATAAATAAATAAATAAATATATATATATATATATATATATATATATATATATATATATATATATATATATATATATATATATATATATATATATATATAAATATATATATGTGTAAACTTTTCCTTTTTATTTTTGTAACTATATAATTTACATAGCACAAATTATTGTGAATATATTTAACTTTTTATTTCCTTTTTTAGTATTTTACACAGAGATGAATTTTAAACTAGACTATAAAATATTGATAGATCGTATTGTATCGTATACATATGTATGGAAACTAACTATGTGAGCCTAATGCTAATTTAGTTTAGTTTAGTTTAGTTAATGCACAATTTAATATATATTCTAAGTAGTTTCTTGTTTTGTTAGCTTGAAGACGACACGAACCGCATTCTCAATGTGAGCATTTAACACCGTTTTGCTGGAACAGCACTACTTTTACACTTTTTGTTTGTTTTTGGGTCTCATATTGCGCTAGTGATAGGGATAGTTACTTAAAGTATACAATTATAATCAACTGACAAGGTGTTCCTAATGCTTCCTTTGTGGACGATGTCATTGAAATGGTGTGCGAATCGGTTTACCTCAGCGGGTGCCGATTCCTTAAGCGCTAGCGATTCCGTTTGGTCTTACGACTGACATTTCCTTCGATGATGATCTGAATAGATATAGTTAAGGTCATTGGATCATTGATTTAAATAAGATTCTACGCAATTATTTCAGTTTTCTTTGTGGCCTTTTCTTAGGTATAACCAAATTATAAGGACACTTAAATTGCTGTGGGCGTGGGTTGCAGCTTGTTAAATAATTCTTTATATATATATATATATTCATGTACCTGCAGTATCTGGCTGGCCTCGAAACAGGTGCCAGGAAGCAGTATGACTGGAGCGCTGACATTACCAGCTTCTACGCACAGCATGTTGGGAAATTCATCGTCGCCAAAGTCACTCATTTCACGGGATCGATCGATCCAGGGATTCCAAATAACTGCAATAAACCACAACGTTTTCGAAATGTTAGACGTAATGAGATAATTAACTTGACTACGAGAAGCTCTAAATTCGTAAATTCGGAATGCAATACGATTTGTTAACTTGACACTCTGTGTTATTATTACTATCTTACAATAAGATAGCTGAGCAATATGTGGAACACTGTTACAATTTGATAAGATTGTTGGAACTGTTTAAGGTTGGCATTCACGATAATTCTAAACTCCTATGTCTTTTAAAAGTGTGCGATTTTGCCCGAATGTATGGAACAGGCAGAAGGAGGCGTGTATATATTCTTGATCAGGGAGATGAGCTGAGAACGCGTCAATCTCATAATCTATAATAACTAGAGACCTGAGAGGATGGAGAGATGGAATATATTTAAGAAAGTCTATAAATATTTACGATTTATGTCTTGCTTAAAAACGAAATCATAATTCGAGTTCTTTGGAGTTCAATATATATGTAAAGTAAGTATTGTATGCTTGGCATAATGGCTCGTTGCAGGGTTCATGAGATCGTATAATCAACCAGTCTCGACTTGTAAACTCTTACTTGCTTGATACTGTAGTCAGCTACTGAGACTTTTGACAGGGAATCTTAACATTAGAGATCTACTACTTTTATCAAGAAACCCACAAATGCTATATGCAAATAACGTTCAGAGCGGTAAATTAACAGTCGCTCCGGTTTAAGTCACCTGTGTCTGGAAAATTGTACTTGTGCAGCCTCATCTTCCGCCCGGATACTACATTCGTTATCACATGTTCCTGCGGCGTATGCTGATAGATGCGATCTGTCCACTCGTTAACGGTGACCACCTCGCGGCCCTCCTGAAGGTATTACAGGGTATACAACTTTAAATAGCTATCATATGTATGAGAACTCAGCTACAGTTTTACCTGATACAGGGCGCCTTCTCTTGTCTTGTCTATAAAATGACAGCCTTGCAGCCCAGTTATCTGACAGCGTCGAACATCTGGAACTTTTAGATAGGTGTGCAGTAGCATATTAAATGTAAAGCTCAGATCTTTGCTAGGATTGAATACGCCTATATGAAAGTGTAGTTCTTTTTCGCGCAGTATCAAGCGATAGGTGATGCGAAATCTGTGCATAACAACAAAATTAATGAAGTTCAATAAACAGACTTGCCATATACCTACTGATAGTTCCATATGGAACGCGTAAACTCATTGTCCATCAGAGAAAATATTGCCTCTACATCGCCATTGTGCAAACGTTCTGGGGCTCGATCCAAATGCCAGCGTGTGATTCTTGCAAAGCCATGCTGAGGACCAAATGACCAGGGTCCAAATTGTGCTACAATTTGGAAAGATTTTCTCATACATATTACGTATACATATATATAAATGCGTGCTTACGAAAAACAAAGGGTATGCCTCCACGTATAGCCTTTTTACCATCAAACGATGCCAACTTGCTGAAAGTAGAAGAAATAATATCGATAATTCGTAACGGCAAGGGAACAGAATTTTTACAAATTACAGAGGTTTTCGATTTACCGGGTTTTTCATATAACGGGGGTTCAAAAATCAAAATATGAATTGAAGGGGTTTTTATATTTCACGTCGTTGCAACAATTTTAGCTTATTAAAAATAAATAAAATACACATTCATTTCAATATTATGTATTTAAAAACAAAATTAAACATAAACAAAATCATATTAACGAAAAATTAAGATTAAAAAAAGGTTGTAATTTTTTATTGTTTCATGTTCTTCATACTTATTTTTTCTATTGTGTTTTCCAAGCTTAGTAAATGATCTAATACATTATTCGGAACATTATGATTTCAAATAGCTGATATTATGTCTTGTTTTTGTGAAATTGTTAGTGTTTTATGAGAACGTTTACTTGACATTTTTACGAACCTTCACGCTTCAAAATGAGCCAACTTATTTCGCACATGAAGCGACATAAAGGCGCCATGCATAATAAAAATCAAGCATTACGAATTACAAGAGGTTTCGAAACGAAATTACGAATTATAATAGGCAAGATCATCGCCGAGTAGACAAAAAAAACTTCGAATTAACGAGGGGACCAAAATGTATGGGATTTTTACGAATTAACGAAGTTTTTTCAAGGACCGACAGTTTCTTACGAAATATTGAGGTTTCCGATATAGAGGGTTACGAATTATCGAGACTCGACTGTGTATATATATATATATATATATATATATATATATATATATATATATATATATATATATATATTAGCATTTAATATACCAAAAGCTATTATATTATATTATGTTTATGTATTTGTTAATCCTCAAAGCAAACTTGCACTAGAAGAGTTGCTTCTTACAGAAGAAACTGTTCTACTCCATTTGCAATATTTTTGTGGCACTGGCTAACGAGTTTATACATATATCATGTATATAATAAAATAGTCACGTTCCTGAAGACAACAGTAACTCCTTTGAAATTGAGGTTCTAGGTTAAAATTTACAGGAAATAGTTTGGCGGGTTTGCCACGCCCCAACTATATGAACTTGATATTTTTAAATGGACGTTAAATAACCGTGTATATATTTGTAAATTGCACGTTTTCAGATTCAACCGCAGCTCAGGAATTCAAGTTTACGTCGAAAAGGATATAGAATATTATGGTGACTCACCAGAAAGGCGAAATTTGTCTACCTTCAATGGTGAAGAATTTATAGAGTTGAATAAGCATTCCAAAATTGTAATTAAATAGAAGGTTTTAAATGAAATTTTAAGCATTTTTTTTTAGCTTAATTTATGTTTTCGTAGCGCAGATCTCAAAGCTTTTCAGAGCTGACAAAACATCTTGAGGAGTTTTGGCATAAAAACGGGCGCAGACATTCAGAAATTTTCAGAATCTCTTGCTTGAGCTGCGGATGGACGAAAAAAAGTGTCTGGCAATTGGCGTTTGGCTGGCAACTTTTTGCTCAATGATTCAGTTGGCCCTTTTAGTTTTTTGCTTGCGCTAATTTGCCGACGCATCCATCAACTAGGTAGCCCCTGCATCTTTGTTTGCTCCGAGAACTTGGAGAAGCAATTGTGCCATTAATATTGTCAGGTTGTTGGCCGTGCAACGTGCAGCGGATCAGTTCTCTACAGCATGTGGCATTTATTGTGGCAGCTCTTTAAGCATTAGCTACTGAGCTGCTTGATTTGATTTTCTGTTTTAGTTTAACCAATCCTCCATTTCTCCCTCTCTCTCTCTATCTCTCTCTCTCTCTCTCTCTCTCTGACTGTCACTCTGCTAGCAGTTGTTACCACGCGGAGAGCTCCTTTTGGCTCGCACACTCGAAAAAATTGTCCCTGGTTTTTTGTGCTATACAACTCATCTTCAACTCAACTCGTAGCGGTTTTGCTGTGTTCTTCGTCGCTGTTGCTGGGTTTCTAAATGCCAATGAACAAAACAAAAAACAAAACGGTGATAAAAAAGCGACGCAATGTGTAACGACCATTCGGACAAACAGACGAAAATGTTGAGAAAAACTTGAAAACTAAGCAAAGAAAATGTGAGGTGGCAAAAAACATGGAAATGCTGTTGTCCCACTGTCACTATACCCTGTAAATAAATGTTTAGGGTAAGTATCCAGTGCATATATCTATTCCTCTACTTCAATGCTTAGAAACTAAATTATTATAAGCATTCATATCGCTCAAAGTTCAAAATTCCCTTTTAAAGCTTACAAAGTTCTTAAAGGCAAATATCGATAACGAACGCCGATTAATATATCTGCATCAAGGTAATACTCCTTTTTAGCTAATATGTGTAAGGTGTTTAAGAAACGGCAAGCCTCAGCTGCAGCTGCTGCCAAGACCACCGCCACAATCCGACATTTTGGGCCACTGTACGAGCCAATGCATAGTGTACATGGCACATCATGTAGCCGTAGTCGAGATTTATCGATCTAGATGCCGCGCCAAAAAACTCTATTCATAAAAACCAGCCAGCACATTGTTTTTCTTGTCGTTGTTGTTTTTGTTGTTGGTTAGAGCAGGATAGCGTACACAGCAAGAAAGCGGCCCACAGAACTCCCCATGCCGCTGATTTCGACTTGTGCATGTGCAGCACGCACTCTCTTCGGCAAACTCTCGTTCTCTCCCGCTTACTCACGTTCTCTCTTGCTGTGGCGCCCTGGGCTCTCTTTGGTTGTTTTTTGTATGTCTCTTTTTGGTTCGTTTCATGTTTTTGTTGTCGCGTATCAAGCGAAAACATTTTGCCGCCAAACGGAATGGCTAAGGCTGCCCAACACCCATGCGCCTCTGTTCATACTACAGGGCATCCTTTGTGGCTAGCTTACGTCCGTGTGCGTGTTCGTGTTCGTGTGCTGGTATGCATTCGTCAGTTCAAAACTTTTTCCCAACACTTTTTTGGTTGCACGCCGTTAGTTACCGTAGGCTTCCGCAAGTTGCTGCTACTTCAAACGGTTGACTGTGCGCTTTCAGCTTAAGCGGCCACTGCGGCGTATGCGTAACATTAAAAAAAACTTACCTAACAAACAACTGCTCCTGATTATTAACACGCCAGGACACAACAGTGGCACCTATTAATAAATATTACAAAAATTACAAAATTTATTATTACCATTAACAGCAATTATCATTTCGTATAAAGTATTGGTTAATACATGAACTTACATAAATGTATGTTTTGTAATGTTAGCTAATCAAAGATAATTTCAACCATCAAATTTTATTTAACAGCAATTGCTGCTTGCAAAAGGATTATTTATATAGTGTTTTGACGTGAATGACAAATGTGTAAAGATTTTATCATTAAGTTAAAATATAAAAATAACTAGGCCTATATCATGTGTAATTTTTTGCCAATCTAAATGTCTTTAACTTCTATGTACTTCAAAATATTCCACTTGTGTATTTCTTTTTTCATTAACAGTGGAGGCTTAACATTTTGTCACAGATTAACTTTAACATGTGCTAATATCACTTGACCACTTTTAAAGTACTCCTTTTACTCAATTTCATTTGCATTAATAGAATCCTTTCGGCTCTGACAAACCAAATAAATAATTATTCATATGTAAATTACAAACTGAATTTAAATGCCGCCAACTATGACACACACACTCACACGCACACTCGTCTAACCCACTAAACCTGCCAGCTACGGGACAGACGGAACGAGAGAGAGACTTCCAGTTCCAATAGCCATTCGACTATTGGGTGGGTGAACCACAGCTGCGTGTGGGTGTACATGTGTGTGTATCTATTTATACATACATATACATATACATAGCTATATATGTGTGTGTATGATTGGGCCTGTTTTTTTTAGCCGTAAGCCTGCCTCCGTGTAAGCTACGCTTAACTTTGCAGAACTTAAGCTATAGGAAAAAATATATAAAGCAAGCGGAAGTCAAAAGTCTAGCATAAAGTTTAAAGTTTGACTTGACTTGAAAGAAAAAAACCTGGCTGGCAGCTGAATCGCATTTTGTGGTGGAAAATGTGTGTCTGGCTGCGGCTCAAAACCGCGTCGCAAAACCCAACGTGGGCAGAGCGAACGAGTCGTCGTAATTGTTGAAAGTACGCTCTGTACGTAGAAATATATATATATATATATATATATATATATATATATATATATATATATATATATATATATATATATATATATATATATACATATATATATAACGCCTAATCGAAATGGGCTGCGAGTAGGTGACAGACATGACGATCGTTCAGCATGGAAAGAGAGAGGGATAGAGGGAGAAATTGATATAGAGTTGTAGATAGTGATAGAGATAGGGGTAGGGGTAGAGATAGGGATAAAGATAGAGATAGGGATAGAGATGGATATAGAGGTAGGGATAGAGATATGGATATAGATAGAGATGGAGGCAGAGATAGAGATAGAGCTAGAGATGGAGATGGAGGCAGAGATAGAGATGGAGATGGAGAAAGAGGTAGGGATAGAGATAGAGATGGAGGTAGAGATAGAGAGTGAGAGAGAGAGAGAGAAAGGGAGAGGGTAGCATAGGTAGATCAGCACGCAATCGGTAGAATGCAAAGTTAATGTACACTATTTGCAAGGTTAACTAATGAGATAATGATAGAACATCCGATTTTTGTTTTCCAAGCTTAACCACTTTTAGAATTTATATTTGTGTTAACCGAAAAAAACTGTTTATCTAGAACTTTAAATAAAAATAAACTTTTAGCAAACCCAGCATTTTCTCGCTGTGTATTTAAGCTCTGATAACCTCAATAGGTTGCATAAATTGTTGACGCAGCTCAACTCTATAAAATGAAAGTCCATAAATCGCTTAACAAAAACAAAATAAATAAGTTTACAAAAAAATATTGCTAATCATGCGCTAAAAATAACGCCAACGATTTTTTCAAGAGCTCCAAAGCACCGTAAAACTGAAGATGTATTAACTGGGAATTGTTGTTGTATTATGTTTTGGTAAATTATGATTAATTATATATACACACACAAACACAAATTTACCATGCAAGTTGATTGTGCATGTCGTATTATTGCCACGATCCAATACAACAACACTGGTGGCTGCCACGGCAGCCGCAGTAGTAGCCATTTTGTTTAAGCGTAACGGTTCTTTGAGCTCAAGTGTAATTCCTCTGTTGACTTGCAACTACAGCGCCCTCTACGGTCGATCACAATTCAAGTTTAGGATATATCACTTGATCTTTTTTAAAAAGGAGTTTTGTACGTGTTTTTTTTTTTATGTATTTGTGCTATTTTGTATTTAACAAACTGTTGAGAACAAAATACGATCTTAATTTGTAAGTTAAAAATCGTCGCTGTTATTGTTTTTTATTTATTTACACATAACATTTAATATAATTGCGAGAAACTTATTCTGCAAAGTAACCCAGAGCCAGTGCTCTTCTCACACATACACACTAACACAATACACGAAAAAGGCGGTCTCACAAACGCGCACAATCACACACACACGCAGAGCGCAGCTTGAGTTTTTGTCAATGAATAAATACGTAAGGAAAAAACTCGTGCAAAAAACGTCAAGACTTAAACTTTTGCGGCCTCCGCTCATACGCTCTTACGCTTGCAAACGCCCGATTGAAACTAAAAGCTTGAAACACACACAGCTGATACGGCTTGGCGCAAATTCGGCTAATTGAAAGTACAAAAGCTTAAGTCTAACAGCTGATTATAAGGGTCTCGTCGTTTAATATCGATAGCAAAATAATATTGTTGGTAAAATACTATCGACTATTTATCGCAACGTTGTTTTTGTACATCACTATCAGAATATTTCTTCTTCTTCAATACGTAAATTTTTTTTGGATAACAAGATAAAAATACGATTTTATTACAATATAAAGTCTTTGAAAATGCCGAAATTTTATAAAATTGAGATTAATCGTACCGAATGGGAGATTCCTGAAACGTACCAAAATCTTCAAGCGGTTGGACAGGGTGCCTACGGACAGGTGTGCAAGGCATTAGTACGAGGTACCTCGACCAAGGTGGCTATTAAGAAATTAGCTCGTCCCTTTCAATCGGCAGTACATGCGAAGCGCACATACCGCGAACTATGCCTGTTAAAGCACATGGATCACGAGAATGTAATTGGACTGCTGGATGTGTTTCATCCTGGCCAGCCAGCCGATTCCTTGGATCAATTCCAGCAGGTCTACATGGTGACACATCTAATGGACGCTGATTTAAATAATATAATACGGACGCAAAAGCTATCGGATGAGCATGTGCAGTTTTTAGTCTATCAGATATTGCGGGGATTAAAGTATATCCACAGTGCTGGCGTCATTCATCGTGATTTGAAGCCGTCAAATTTGGCTGTAAATGAGGATTGCGAGCTGCGCATTTTAGATTTTGGACTTGCTCGACCCGCTGAGAGCGAGATGACAGGTTATGTGGCAACGCGTTGGTATCGAGCGCCAGAAATCATGCTTAACTGGATGCATTACAATCAGACAGTTGACATTTGGTCTGTGGGATGCATTATGGCTGAACTTTTAACTGGACGCACCCTGTTTCCAGGCACCGATCATATTCACCAGCTGAATCTAATCATGGAAGTGCTGGGCACACCGAATGATGAGTTTATGAACAAGATCTCGTCGGAGAGCGCACGCACCTATATTCGATCCTTGCCTGTGATGCCTCGTCGCAATTTCCGTGACGTTTTTCGCGGGGCCAATCCACTGGCCATTGAATTGCTAGAAAAGATGTTGGAACTGGATGCGGAAAAGCGCATTACAGCCGAACAGGCACTTGAACATCCATATATGGAGAAATGGCATGATCCCAGTGATGAGGCCATATCAACGCTCTATGATCAAAGTTTCGAAGAGGATGAAAATACAGTAGAGAAATGGAAGGAGATGGTGTTTACCGAAGTGCGACACTTTAAGCCGCCGCAGGCATTTGCCGACCTCTTAACGCAGGCTAAATAAGAAACGAACGATATGCTAGAAATTTAGTTGTTTAGTTAATCAAGAGTCGTCCCCAAATTGTATTCATAAAATTTTATCTTAATTGTTTCTAAAACGACCGTCGTCACAGCCTTAATACCCAGTTCAACTTTTTTGGTGTTGGTGTTTAACATATATATATATATATATATATATATATATATATATATACTTGTAGTATATATATATGTACTAAAAGCATATGCATATATACTAAATGTGTGCACAGTGAGCAACCTGGAATAAGTCCTCCTTCACTGTATATAAATGTGTTTTTTATAAATGTAAATGTATGTATATTTATGTACAAGTCTGCAAAGTCTAGCCTATAGATGATATAGCCATAGAGGAGCTATAGCTCTGTATAAATAAAGAGAATGATTATGTATTTACAACAGTTCAGTCAACAAAACCAAATATTAAACAACTTATTAAACAACAACAAGCATTGTTGTCAGCTTTTAAAATAATAGATCTTCCAAAAAATTTTTGGCAACTTTTATAATAGTAGATCTTCTAGATAACGTTCGAATTCCTGTTCTCTTGATGGTGGTTCCTTGCTTAGATCCAGCTGCTTGGTCCAAATTTGTTCGTCCATCGCACTTTCATTACTTGTGGCTTGTTGCTCTTCGTCTATCGCCTCGCCTTTATTCGCTAGGTCTTGCTCGCTCTCTTGATTTACTTTGCGTCTCTTTTGCCTGCGGTCGGCTTTTTGTTCGTCTTTTGCTCTGCTACGCTGACGTTTATGCTCTTTTTTCTTAGTTCGATAGTTAAGCTGTTCCGTATGCACAGGACAAAGGCGCAACTACAAAATATATGCATATATATATATATGTATAACATATATAATGTATAACACATTTAATAATTGAGGATTTGTTCACCTACCTTGACGAGTGCATTTTGTGGAGCACCGTGTTCGATATACTTAAAATTGACTTCCCAACTACGGAGACCTTCTCGTTCGCCACAGTGCCGACTGCCACATTGGAATTGGCCTAAGCCGGTGACCACTTCTTCTTCGGTGCGCCAGCGTAAAGCGATTTTATTCTCTTTGTACCGCGAAAGATCGGCTATGCAATATTCTTTGAATAGTTTTTGGTAGTAGCGCAAGGCCAAACGCTTTTCCCAGCTCAATGTGCCAATGTCAGCTGCATTCTCCTCATCCCACAGGAAGCGATGATTTTCACGTATAACATCAATGTCCCGCTTATGCTTGCAAGATTCACCTTCAGCAGCAGTGGGCAGCACATAACGATTAAGTACATAATTGTGACGTTCCTTGTCTGTAAATCTATCCAAATTGATAGGAAATATTGAATTTTTGCTCATTTTCATAAAAATGTCTGTTTACGGAAAATACAATAAGCATACTGCTGATTCCAACTATCGATAAGTTACAACTCTCCTCTATTAATATGTAATCAAAAGTTTTTTTCACATAGAAAAATAGCAGATAAACACTTCTAGAAATAGCACACAAAAGAAATAGCAAGAGGTAAAGAGAAAACAATTCTTTTGACGCTCTGATGAAGCTGTCCTAGACGATGTTATCAACTCTTGAAGTCTTGAACACGCCAGATCAATGCATGAAAAAGGCCAGAAATAGCTGAATTTGCAATTTTTCATCAGGCATCATCCCAAAATCAGGGATGAAATTAATTTCATAGTGTAGTTCTCTTCATTTTTTTAGGTTCTCATTACAATTTTACCTGACAGACACATCTTTTCCTGTGTACTTTACATCTTCCCGCATTTGGGTTTTCTTAAACGCCACATCTAACTGGAAAATAGCCAAATTGGCAACACTGGTCCGATCACTACAAGCATTTTCTTTTGCTGTCGACTATCGATATTTATTTATCAGCAGCCCAGTGTATGAAAAAAGCTAAACAATTTGAAAACTAAAGAAAAAGAGCCTGTACGATTTTAAATGCATTTTTTTTTTAGATTTTTCATAGCTGAGGTGTAAGTCACACCGAAGTAAATTTCCAATTTCCAATTTTATATTTGTTGTCCCGCTTATCCCAAATCTTCCCGATCTGACTGAAAAATAGACAAATTAGCCACTCTGGCAACCCTATGCCTGGACGCCCATGTCATATATGTATGTATTTGCAATTGAATTAAATTTTGCTGTACAACACCCATAACAATGACACGAAGCCGTTCATTGTTTTTGGTGTTTTGGTGGAAGAATTGGCTCTATTTAAAATATTGGTGGACATCTCTAGTCATCATTTGCACTGTATGGACTGCTGTACAATGGATGTACTTGCATTTTTCGTACAAGTCAACCATAGCCCAAATCGAGAATTATGAAATTAAAGATAAAGTAAGTTAATCAATTTAATAGTCGAAATTTTTATTGTTTGATTACAAAGTAAGATAATGCGTGTCTCAATGTTTATAATTCTGAATGTATTTTTGTGTATGTCGGTCGTATTAAACATTATCTGCGTACATGAAGATATACATATTTCCCAGACACAGGGTATATAATTTCCGCAGAGCTAAGTGAAAATGGTATTCATTTCGATAAGCTTTCCATATCCGATCTATGAAACAAAGAAAAACTGTGCACGTACGAGTATTACTTTCTTATGAAAATACAATAATGTTGTTAATAAAGTCTTTATTTCTTTACTTATTGTAGGAGGCGCTTCTAGAATATTTTCCTGGAAATGATTTCGATTGGGTATATTATACTCCTATAACTGATAATACGCGACGTATTATGGAACTTGTGGGAAATGAACTAGGAATTCAATATGAGCGTACGATTATTAAACATTTCTATGCTTGAAATAAAAGAAACAAATAACAAAGATATTCTTCCTGGGTATTCCGTAGGTATTCATGAGTACAACAATAGTGCGGAAATGCAATTGGATATGGAGCAGCAGTGCAGAGGCACCTGTTTTGCCATAAATTTTCAGTCATTGGCAGATTTGGGTACTGGGACCGGCATAAAATATAGCCTGTCATCGAACCGAATACGCACTTCCCCAAATAAACGATTCGTGAATGATGACGAAATTAATCATCAAAAGAGTACGTATATACTATACTCTATAAATTCATAATACTAAGTTGTGACCCTCTTATAGATGATGATGAATATATACGTGAGGGCTTTTTTACGCTACAGCATGTAATTGATCTACAGTACATGCGCTACCAGCAGATAGATCCAAGATTTAGACTGCTGGTGAATGTAATTCCAAATTTGGAGGTAGACACACCTGACAGCTATCGCTTGGTCAATTTCGGCACGCTATTTAGTATATTATTCAAAATGCTACTGTTGGGCACATTTCTGGTACCTTTTGTCGAAGAGAAACAAAATGGCATTAAGGAGTTTCTCAGTCTAGTTACGCCCATGAGCTTTATGAATGGCCTTAGCTTTTTCATCATACGTATTTTATTGTATGGATGCTTCCTAGTGATCAACTTGACTATCGCATGGCAATATGGCGCCTTGGGCTTGATTAATTACATATATATATTTGCCCTGTATTTTTTATATATTATTTCAACTATGTCGTATGTCTATTTAATATCCGTCTGCTTTTTTTCAGGTAAGCGGGTGTACTTTCTGTTCATATTCAGATTGATATATTTTTATTGTTTTTTGTACAGTTTTTTATGCAAAAATCGGCGGTCTTATCTTACTTATAATACCGTACGTGTTTAGTATTGTACAAAACTGGATAACAAATGTGGCATTTGCTTTATTTTCCACAAATGCTTTTCTGGAAGGCCTTGATGTACTGCAAACCTTCTGCAATAAACGTAAGTCCAGAAGGTTTTATTATTAAAAACCAAATAAAATTAGAAACAAATTAAATTGGTGATAATGATTGACATTTGAAATATTTAACAGATCGCATCTTTGAATTCTCCGATTTAACTCGAGTTATTAAAGATGACTTCAGCAGCCTTTTTACGATTTATTTAACGCTAATATGCCAGACCATTTTATACGCTTTGCTCTATAATTATTTGGTGTGCGTATTTCCTGGACCTGGCGGTCTGAAACGCCCTTTTCTCTTCTTCCTATATGTAAGTTTGTGTTATTATTTTAAATTAAGTTTACCAATTTTTCAGTTATTTTCAGTCCGACACTTACAAGAAGCGTCAGCGCAATGAATATACGACAGCAACACGTGGCACACATGCGATTATCATAACTGACCTCTGTAAGAAATTTAAGACAAGTAAACGCGAAAATCCCATTGCTGACTATTTAAATATGACAATCAACAACAAGGAGATTACTGTTCTATTGGGCCATAACGGTGCCGGCAAGACGACCATGATGAACATGATTATGGGTATGTTTAAAATAACTCAAAGTCGGAGTGGTCTATGAGATGGGGAAATGAAATGTTTACTAACTTTTGTTGTCGATGGACTTTCATAATTAAATTTTCACAGTGTGATTATGGCATTCATATGTGTGTATTTGCCAAAGCACAAGTCTCTAGTATTTGAACGTGTTTTGCAAGTTTGGGGCGAAAAATCCAAAAACTAAAAAATGTCCGCATACACTTCACCTATTTGCACAGCAAATTTGAAGTTTACAGACTTAATGCTACACGTAAATCAAAGTCAATTTATCGAAATTTATCGATAATTCTGAAACGCGATGAGTAATCGAAAAAAAAACTCGTACTGCGTATAGTATACACGGAGTATACTATTTGAAAGTGTAATGTGCATAAAGGGACCAGCGTTGATTTATAAATATTTAAAATATTATGGATTAATGGTCCAAAATGTGTGGAATTTTTGCGAATTATTGCCTATTTTATAAGGGACAACATTTTTTACTGTTTCTTCAAATTTTCTAAAGAGCGGAGTCGTGACTCGGCTGTATATCTATTTCTTTGCATCATATCTGTCACCTATCAAAACTCTCCTTGGCGTAGTTGAGTTGTTCAACTATAATGGAGATTGTCTACTTAGAAGACCTAAGTTACCAGTGTTAATTCTAAATAATAACTATTTTTTTTTAGGAATTGTTCCAAAGGATGCGGGTAAAATTCTTGTTTGCTGCGAACGTGATGTTGCGTCATATCGCTACCTGATTGGCTTCTGCCCTCAACATAGCGTCTTCATGAGCTATATGACCTGTCAACAACATTTGGAATTCTTTGCCCAGCTGCGGGGAGCAACGCGCTTCGATGCACGAAACTGGGCGGAATTGAAGCTGCGAAAATTGAACCTCTCAGACAAAGCAAATGAATATGGTTGCATGTTGTCTGGCGGCATGAAGCGACGTCTTTCGCTAGGTATTGCCATTGCAGGGAATACTAAGTTAGTAACTCTTATAATTAAGTGTTGTACCAAACCAGTTACTGTTATTTTTTGAGTTAACTTGTAGTTCTTTATTTTTATACCTTATTTGGCATTTGTATTATATTTATTATAATTAACAAATTTCTGACTTCTATGACACCGCTAAATTTGTCATTAACTTTCAGTTTTGCTATATATGTTTCAGTTAAGAGATAATAACAAACATCACAATTATTTTGTATAATTTAGTTACTTTATTGTTATATTTAAATTCTATGGCATTTAAACACTTCAAAACTCTGTTATGATATGCATACATTAATCTTAAATCTTATATCACTTACAGAATAGTAATACTAGACGAGCCTTCCTCAGGCCTGGACATAGAATCACGTCGCGAAGTTTGGGACATTTTGCTAAAATTGCGCAAGGAGAAGGCTATTCTGGTAACAACACATTATATGGAAGAAGCCGAAGTTCTCGGCGATACCATTTGTATACTAGCCAAAGGTAAGCTACAAAAGACTGGATCACCGTTGGAACTGAAGCGTAAATCGGGCAGTGGATATCGCCTTAAGCTGGAAGCCCATGAGACAGATTTTCGTATAGACGACACGTTATCTGAAATATGCAGCTTTATACCAACTGCTTCCGTGGAGGTTAGTCTTCTTATTTTATTATATATACACATTATTTACAGTCTCTTACATTATTTAAATTATACATTATTAACATACAGAATATTGTTAAGCCCACGGTTTATATTCGACTGCCGTATGAATATAACATGCATTATCATGACATGTTGCGAAGTTTAGAGGGAGCTAAAGATCGTCTGGGCATTATAACGATCTCCATTGCTGATACCTCTTTAGAGAGTGTGTTTTTGAAGTAAGTTCATCTCATGTGTTCGTCACAAATTTATATTCATTAATATAATCTGGGCATTAATGTTTTTTAAGTTGTGCTGGAGAAGCTGATGAAGTCGATACACCCGATGGCACCCGTAATAGTCAAATTGCCTTACTTCATCCCTACAAACGATTGGAAAATATTGAACCGCATTTCTTGCAACTCTGTGCTGCAGTTTTCTACAAAAAATTTACATTTTTAACTAAAGAATGGCGATATGCTGCTTCTATGGTAAATATAAAAAATTGTAATATGTATCTGTAAATAAGTATATTCAAATCTGAAAACTGCACATGCTTTTGCCTTCATATACATAGAAATAAATAAAAATATAACACAAACTGATTAATTCATATATAGAATAACTATTCGAAAAGGTTAATCATATATTGAAAACGATCATCTTTATCAGCTCAAGAAGTTAAGGCTATCAGTGAAGTGGCTGGACAACAGTATACATTAATCAGTTTTTGTTATATTTTTATTTATTTATTTATTAAGACACGAGCATATACAGTTTCGTGAAAACAAGAGTGCTCTTGATGCACAATTAAAACTAAACTGCTCGACTAGAAGATGCCCTGAACCATCTGAAGACGATATTACAAAACATGCTTATTTTACATATGTGTATGTTGCGAACAACACATACATATACATACACACATTAACACTTACTCATAAGTACACGCTCTTTAAAC
Organism: Drosophila fulvimacula; assembly: GCA_035045555.1. Classification (NCBI taxonomy): domain Eukaryota; kingdom Metazoa; phylum Arthropoda; class Insecta; order Diptera; family Drosophilidae; genus Drosophila; species Drosophila fulvimacula. The sequence goes on along the minus strand of JAWNOX010000160.1, from coordinate 1,603,353 downwards.
TGCGAAGTTTACGCAGGGGCTGCGCACGCGCAGATCGAGTTTGTTTTAAAAGTATAAACTATTCACGTGTTATTATTATGGATTAAAAACGAAATTCTAAATCGAAATTAGTTGTAAAATTATATCTATTAGATCTTTAAAGTTAGAATCTCGAAATCTTGTAAAGACGACGCCTGTCCCAGGGCCACTTACAAGAACTTTGTAAGTTTATGGGACGGAGGGGGGCCGGGGAGAGGAAAATGGCTATTAAAGTCAATGTTCAAGTCCAGAAATGCCAAGAGCCAGAAACGGACAGTAGGTTGGCTCTTCTGCCGATTTCTTCTCAATGGCGCGATCGACCTTAACTGTGTTCTTCCTCATCACGTTAATTTGTTAGCGTTGATTAAGGATGTTATGTTTCTTTTCTTATTTGTATTAAAAGCATGTAAGAACGTTGTAGACGGGCGCTACTGCGAATTATTCATTCACGTCCAAACCACCTGTTCCAAAACATTTCAATAAATAAATTTTCCAATTTGTCAAATCGCTCTTAATTGTGCCTAAATTTTATATTTAGTATCATGTGTATTTTATACAATTTTGATTTTTGTTAAATATATATTTTTTATTTTATATTTTTTATATTTATCATATTTTGCAAATTAATAAAGGTGGTCAAAGGTCAAAAAGTCATTAAATTGTTTGTTTATTGCTCAAATAATATATTTTGACCCGTTTTTCCGGGTGTAGTCAGTCCGTCGAAGGATTCTACGGCAAGGTGACCATAACTTATGGGTGCTTACACTCCAAAGATTCGAAAGTTACTGGGTATTTTTATATATGACACACCCCAAAAGAGCCGTAATAATCATTTTTGAGCAATCGATAGAGGAGGTCACCTGTAACTCGGGATCCAATTTTGGACCTTCTAGCTCTGAAACTCTACAAGGGTACATGTGCGGCTTGCAAAGTCCCCTTTGGTCGTTGAAATCTCCGCCTTAAATTTTAAATTTGCAAAATCGCTATATGTCAGATACGGACAGTAATACGAACATTGCACAATACCAATATACTTATTTCACTATCGTGAATGAGTATAAAAAAATTAATCCAGAGACTAGCTTACTCCCGCCGCTTTTTTCTATTGGGATCCTATGATCCCTCTGATGATCGCGTCCCACGGTGCGAATAGCTCGCATCTCTCTCGTGTGGTTACCCTGAGTTCCGATAGTCCTCTCCATTTCGTATTTCCTGATGATCAGCAACTACAACTCCTTGCGCATAGATCCTTAGAGGGTGCTCGAGATTCTTAGAAAGAACTGACCTCGCCTTTTTAATTCTCTGATCTGGTTATCTGAATCCATTGTCCACTCTACGCTTTCTGCGATGAGGTCGACTCCTTCCAGTTGAAATCTAGCCTCCGACTGGTACTTTTGTCCCAACAGGACTCTCTTCCCTCGCCGGCCGTTGACTCCATCACCTCAATTTCCTTACAAATCACGTCTCTTTTCCAATCAATCTCTTTTCCTTATTTTAGTAGTATTTCAGTAGCTCATAGTTGAGAAAGTATCTCCCGTTCTTCAGCCGGAATACCCTCTATCGATGTGTTCCTGTCATGCCAGCATTATCTCCAGCGACGACCCTTCAGCCAATCCCACGTGGCTTAATATACTGTATCTCTCCTTAAATTGCTCGGTACTGCGCAGTTCGCTCAGCGTCTGCTAATGTGTGCTTGCGTATGTGTGTATATGTGAAATATATACATACATATGTAAAATAAACATGTTTTGGAATATCGGGTCGTCAGAAAGTGCAGCGAATCTGCTAGTCGAGCACCCGGGACTAGAATATTCTTATATATTTTAACGTACATACGTTTGTCTTTTATTGCTTTTGTAGTTAAACTTAAGTAATATTGGTATCGTGTCTGTTGTTCTGCTGATGTATTATATGTCCGTTGTGAATAATGAAGAAGCATTACCACTAAAACTCGGCCACCTACGTACCGGCAGTATTTATATCTACAATCCATCTGGCTATGATATACAATTCGAGCAACAATTGCGTCAATACATTCAGCATAGCGGACTTAATGCAAAGACGTTAACGGTACGAAGGAACATCACCATGAAAGAGGGTAATATATCATAATTTATTATGTATTTTACAAGTTTTTGTAATAGTCTCAAGTTTTCTGCAGAGTTGATGGAGCTGCAGCGCGATAATTTGGCTGATTTTCTCGAGGACACCATTGGTCTTATTTCCATAAATGGAGCAGGTCGAGACGCCAGCGAGAAGCCGAGTATAGAAATGTATTGGGCCAGCAATCGCTATCATAGCAGCATCATACTACTAAATATGTTGGACACGTGCATGCTGCAGCAGCTCGGTGGGCAGGCGACAGCCATTATCGATGCAAATTATGTGCCCATTAAACGTTACATTAGCGATGTCAGCTCCGCACGGCTCGAATACTTTGTAGTCATCGTATCAGCTGCCAATTTTTTCTACATGTTCTACTACATTGCATTACCATTTAGGGAGCATGTGAACGGCTTTCGTCAACTGCAGCCTATGTCACGCTTCACATACTGGTGGGCCACGTTTGTATTTGATGTGCTATTGCATGGCATCGTCTGTCTTACGTTGCTTTTGCTCCAACGTCTTATAATGCCCGATGAGCTGTACAAAATTGAAGAGCAGCAGCTAATTGCATGGAGTATATTCTTTTATGGGTGCAGCTATTTACCTATTTTATACGTTTTAGCTAATAACTTGAAGTCCATATCAACAATTTCAACATATCTGCTGCTTATGCTTATCGTCTCAGGTAAGTGATCAATATATGCCATGTAGATATATAAATAATAATAATAATATACATATAGCAAAGCAAATTGGGTAATAATAGTCTTTGATGTATGGAAAACTTTTTCTTTATTCGGGTGCGTTACAAGCTTGCCTAATTCTTATCAAAATGGGCTTAATAATACTGTTATATAAACAGAACAGAGTTCTGTAGATCCAGTAAACTCTCTTACATTCATTCACGAAAGTGCGGTTGTCCGTCCGTCCGTCTGCCCGTATGAACGACGTCCATTGGAGGCGTGGCAAATTGGGTGAAACTGTATCTTCTACAGTTTTAGAGCTAGAACAACAAAATTTGGCAAGTGAGTAACTGTTACGATCCTATAAAGATCAATACAAAATTATATGTCCCAGCCCACTGGGGCCGTGGAAAAACATATCTGACTATATAGCAATTTTGCATCTTCTGTTATATTTTGAACACTATTGATGTTAGAAATTTGAGACTTGGTATATATATTATGTTTGTATTAACATCCCAAGTTCAATGAGCTATGGCGGATATATCCACGCCAACAGGAGGCGTGGCAAACCGAACGAGTTTATAGCTCCTATAGTTTTAGTACTAAAAACAAAATTGGTTGCAGATTGCTGGTGACCTCCTCTATCGATTGGTCAAAAATTACTTTTACGCCCCTTTTGGGGGAATTGCCCTAAAGGCCTGTCATGGACTGCCCAAAACTTATATCTCTACGTCCACTGGTTGCGTGGCAAATAGGTGAATACTACTGTTTTTGAGTTATAACCTCACAATTTATTGACTTGTTGGACTGTTTTCCATCGTAATTGATTTGTATAAAATAAATTTTAAAAAATGTATTTCAGTACAAACAAGTAAGGAAGCTCTAGTCGAGACCTCTCGATTAGGAGATACCCTGAACCCTTCGAATAGCCGATATTGGAAGCATGCTATGATCAACTGAGCAGCGACATGTCAAATTTCAGATCTCTAGCTTTTGTGGTTTACGAGATCAGCGCGTACATAAAGACGGACGGACGGACGGGGCTAGTTCGACTCAGCTCGTCGAGCTGATCAAGAATATATATACTTCATGGGGTCTGCGAGTCTCCTGCCTGTTACATACATTTGCACAAAAACATTATACCCTGATTTCCCATTTTCAAGGGGTCAGGGTATAAAAAGTCTATATAGAAATACTGCGAAATACTCATTCGCACCCCAGCACCTAGTTCCAAAACATTCCAAGATACGAATTTACCAATTTGCCACACCCCTAATTATCCCCAAATTTTGTCTTTAATGTCATGTATTTAATACAATTTTGATTTGTTTCTTACAATTCTGTTGAAAATATAATTAATATGCAATTAACAGATGTTATTGAATAAAACGTTTAGGCAATTGATAAATGTGCTGCACAACGAACATTTTCTTATGTTCTAAGAAATAACAAATACAATAGAATTCAGCGTGAATCATATGCTCATTAAGTTACTTGTTTGCTATGAGGTTCTGTGGCGTTGCTAATAGAAGTGATGCGCGCCGATCATGGCACCCTTGGTTCGGCCCTCGGGTGAAATCGGTATTTTATACACGTTTGATTTCTATTATTATTGGTTTGACAAGCAAAGTGGTGGTAGAGATGATGAATTCTGACTCATGCAAGTGGGCGTAGGTTCGAATCTCGGCTTTGCTATGTCGGCTTTTCTTTTATTATACGCTGAACCCTTTGAAAATTCAGCTCAATTGAGCAATGAACTAATCTCCACGTTTTTATACCCTGAACCCATTAAAAATGGGTAATCAGGGTATATTGTTTTAGTTGCATCCCAAATGTGTGTAACAGGCAGAAGGAGTCGTGGCAGACCCCCTAAAGTATATATATTCTGCATCAGGACGACAGGCCGAGTCGATTGAGCCCTGTCCGTCTGTCTGTATGTGTGAACACGTCGATCTCAGAACATATAAGAGATAGAGACTTCAAATTTTTTTTGTAGGTTCGTGTATATCACGCGCAGGTGGACTTCGATAACTCTTCTCGTTCTTTTTTATCGATTAAAAACGAAAATCGATTTTTCGTTTTAAAACTATATCTTTTACATCTTTAAAGTTAGAGACTCCAAATCTGTATTTAGTTTAATGGGACGTTTATACAATTTTGATTTTTGTTAAATTTTGGATGCCACGCCCCCTTCGCCCAAATTTTTAAAACACTTATATCAAATACTAGACACTTGTGCTTTTGCACATACACACATATGAATGATATAATTATGCTGCGCAAGTTGGTTAAGAAAGTCGGTCTATAAAAAAAGTTATTAAGCATTAACATGCACATGGCGCAGCGCAGTCGCTGAGTAAACTGCGCAGTTAACAGAGCGTATGTGTGTGCGTGTGTATGTATGCGTTGCTTGCATTATACATACATATGTATGTACGTATGTATGTATATATAAAATAAGTATAACATAGATATAATTTAAATAAAGTCAATATAATATATAGATGACCAATTGGGATTTTCTCCTAAACTTCTGTCTTGGATTGCTTCCTATTTAAAGGGTAGAACTCAAAGAGTTCTGTTGAGAACATCTATTTCGAAGGTCATATTTGTCTCTTCGGGTGTTCCTCAGGGTATTCACTTGGGCCCTCCACTTTTTTCCCTTTTTACTCTAGAATATTCATGTATGCAGATGACGTAAAACTCTGTCTCTCATACAAGAACTCAATAGATCATCTACGCCTACAGGATGATCTAATATCCTTTCAAAATTGGTGTAAAGCTAATCAGTAGTAGGCTTCTTCTTTTGAATCTTCCATCGTTAATCAATCGTAGAATAGTCTTGGGTATTACTTTTCTACATAAGTTAACGGTAATATTGATTCGCCTTCTCTTCTATTTCAAGTCAACTTCCTAGTTCCTTCCCGTGCTTCTCGTCACTTTTGTCCTCTTTATTTACCTATATGTAACTGTAACTATTCCTTGTACAGTGCGTTTCGTGTTCTATGTACTAAGTACAATACTTATTTTCATGTATTTAGTTCTGAACTCTCTCTTTCCTTAATAAAATCTTCTCTTTTAGCACATTTCAGAGAAATCATACACACACCACAGTTGTGAGAATGCACCTATGCAATTCTCCTTACTGGTGTAGTGATTTCTCTTATTGTATTTTACTTTTCTATTATTTTACTTTTCTTATATTTTTATTACCATTTTTTTTAACTTCTATCTTGCTTAGTTTCAATGATATCACTAACCATACCTGGCTGTGGGGCATAGCTCGCCGATCCGCAAATAAAACACCCCCATCGGGTTGGTGATATCATTGTTATATATTGTTAGTATTAGGCTTTTTCTTTTCCCTATTCTTTTATAATTTTTAATTTTGTAATTTGACTCACGATTTTAGTCAAATTTCTTTTTATATAAATAAATAAAATAAATAATATTTATTCGCTATCAAAATCGCACATTAAGCATATATAGTTTTTCTGGCAAGTGTATGTATTGCCAATATTTGCAACTTCAGTTAAAAGTATGAAATGTTTTGTTTTAATATCGGCTCTGCGGCTTGAGTAGACGACTCTTTCTTACATTACATGAAAAACACGATTTCACACACGTTCTGGGAGAGTTACCAGTGGGTGAAACCTGTTTACCTATTCTTTATTTCCATATTCTTCCAGAGATCGCACCATTAATCACCTCTAGTAATATTCAAGCGATGAAACTGCATGAGATAAAAATAGCTTTTCTGTGCTTTTTACCCGATTTCAATTTAAATCATCAGCTACGCATCATCAACGAAAACCTTTTGGCACAGCGAAAGAAATCGCCAATGCCTCTAAAATCCACTAGTGTGTTTTTTGCCTATGCACTTGTTGTGCTCTTTCTAGCCATGGGCTTCTTCACAATTGTGCTAGAAAACAAATATTACCGCCGTCAACTTTTTGATTTTTTGCATGGAAAAAGCTGTAAGATCCCACTGAAGCGTAGCTCTACCTCGGGTGTTATTGGCGTAAGTCCGCAGCTGGAGATGGAGTGCATCAGTGAGGAGCAGCAAGTAAAGCAACTGCTCACAGGGAGTGAAAGACACAAGTCCCATAATTATCCTTTGATCGTCAGCAATCTGCACAAGAGCTATGCAGGAAAACCAGCAGTCTGTGGTATCAGCTTCGCTGCCGAGCCCGGCGAATGTTTCGGACTGCTTGGAGTTAATGGAGCAGGCAAGACAACTACTTTCCAAATGATCACAGCCAACAAGGTTTTGGATAGCGGACATATACAGATCAAGGGTATTGATATACGCCAGAACGAGGTGCTGTTTCGCCAGCAATTTGGTTACTGTCCCCAATACGATGCACTTAATCCATTTATGACTGCCGAACAGTCCCTTCGATTGATGGCACTACTACGTGGTCTCTCCCTTACCACTAAAGACGATGGAATGGCAGTGAAAAACAATGTTGAGTATTGGTTAACGAAAATGAATTTGAGCAAATACCGCGATGTGGCCGTGAAAAACTATTCGGGTGGCACTAAACGCAAGTTACTGGCTGCCATGGCCATGATTGGGCACCCATCGCTGGTGCTGCTGGATGAACCGACAACGGGCGTAGATCCCATATCGCGACGATTCTTATGGAAGTGCATTAAGGACTTTCAGGCTGAAAATCGAACAGTAGTGCTCACATCACACAGGTGAGTCCGAGTTAAACGAAACGAATTTAACTTTTCTTCGCTAATAACTGGTTTTCTCTTCTGTTTCATATGCAGCATGGACGAGTGCGAGGAGCTGTGCAATCGGCTGGCCATCATGGCAAATGGCAAATTCAAATGCCTGAATAACATTTGCGCTTTGAAGCGCTTGAGCGGCTTTACAATTAAATTGAAAATGCGAATCGACATGGAGACGGAGATAAATGTCAATATTATTACGGACATACTTAAACAACATTTGAAGCAGTTGCATCTGCGTGAAAATCATTCAGGCACATTAACATATTTTGTATGTACAGAGGAACAGATCATTTGGTCTAAAGTATTTAAGATAACACACGAATATCTGGCGGAAAAGTTTCAACATCTAGTAGAGTATTACTCGGTAAATGAATGCACGCTAGAAGACATATTTTTGAATTTCGAGAAACACTCAAAATCATTACCACATTCTAATTCAGGTTCTCAAAACAATGTTTAAACTTAATCCGAAAATACATTGTTTTTATTCATTTTTACATCAATAAACATTACAACTTCGCTGAATTCGATACATCGATTTTATATCGAAACTGATCATATATTTTTATTTTTTTTGAAATCCTACGATATTATGGATAGGTTCATAAAGTGTCAATTTGTGCGTGGATATGTAGTAAAATAAAAACATCTTCGCGTTTCACTCAGTGCTCTAAATGTTGTTTTAGTTTAAAGAGTTCAGTGCTGCCAACTATTGAGGGCCTCAACCCGTCAGATCGACGTTCAAAAACCGCCTGAAATAGCCGGACTACAATTCAAAAACCCCAAAAAAAAGCTGTTTGAATTTAATGAGTATTTTTTAATATTCTTGGAGCAATGCCATACAATCAACCTCAAGAAAAACTTTGTAATCCTCTGTGTTAACTTTGGTTTGTACCTATGAATTTAAGTTCGTTTTAAGGTTCATGTATATCACGCGCAGATTGTGTTTGTTTTAAAAATTCGATAAGTGTACTCATTTTTTTGTTATGGAGACCAAATCTTGTATTTAGTTTAATAGAACCTTTATACAATTTAAATTTTTGTTAAATTTTGAATGGCACAGCCCCATTGGCACAAATTTGTAAAACGCGTGTTTTAAATACTAGAGATTTGTGCTTTGGCAAATACACACATTTATGAATGACATAATCACGCTGTGCAAATTTGATTAGAAAAGTTCGTCTACAAGAGTTATACAACATTTAATTTTCTATAACATACGCATAATGCAGCCGAAGCCCAGTAGCTACGCAAACTAAGCAGTCAGCAGAGCGCGTGCTTATGTGAGTATGTATCGCTTACCATATGTACATCTGTATATTAAAAATGTTTTGGAATATTAGATCTTCGGAGGGTTCAGGGTAACTTCTAGTCGGGCCTCGACTAGAGCTTTCTTACCTGTTATTTTAGCAGTAGTAAACAAATTTAAAAAACGGTTAAACGCTGCTTGTGATGGAGAAGTGTGAAGCTACATCGCTTGCGATAACTATCGATTGAAAATTATGCAATGGTGTAATTTTGCTGGCAATTTTAAGATTTTAAAGAAATCCTGCCAAAGATTCAAAATAGCCATAAATCCCGCTATCCGCCAGATAGCATATCTTCCCACATTTAGGGTTTTCAAGACGCCATATCTGACGGGAAAATAGCCAAATTGGCAGCCCTGTTCATAACATTTATTATCACAAGTTGTTTAATTGAGCGAATTTATGCTTAATTCATTACGAATGTCATGTGAACAATTTGAGCGAACTAGATCCACGATTCTTTTGAGCTGCTTCAGTGAACTAATTGCAAGTGATTCGATACAATTTGTAAATTCGGAAATCGATGCTAAACAGCATAGCCAAACAATAATGGCGCGTAGTAAAATTTGGAAATACTATGATAAAATAGATCTCCAGACAGCCCAATGTTTGCTGTGCGAGAAAATAATAAAGACCTGTGGTAATACCTCAAATCTGATGAAGCATATGAAGACTCATCCGCAAATGTAAGCCAACAATCCAAAATACTTGGGTACATCTACTCAGCCGTGTTTGTTTACAGCGATGTCAATGACCATGATTCGATTGTGGTGCGAGGTATTCTCAAGCGTGAGCCAAATCCTTTAAAAAATCGTACACGAAAGCAACCTAAGTATGCATCCATTAAAATTAAATCGGAAGTAAAGGAAGGAGTTGATACTGAACAAGTCATCAACGATATTGATGTAAACATAATCGAGCTGGTGGATGCAGAGGCACATACAGCTGTCGAAAGTGTGGTCAATGAGGAAACGTATGCAAATTGGACAACGGCGAGGACAGAAACTGGTTCAGCTACGGATACCGTAAGTGCAAGGGACATTATAGAGTTTGAGCCAAAGGAAGCAAACGAACAAAGCGATCAACGATCTCTGTACCAAATGCAAAGCGAGGAAACGCATTTAGAAGTGGATTGTCCGATATTCAGGTAGGTCATCTAGTCCATTATAATCAGTATACGACTAACTTTTCCACTATATATTCGCAGCCACAATGTTTATCAGAACAATTTGGCATACTTTCTATGCCGCGACAAACAGCCGCTAAATATGATACATGGCGAGGGGTTTAGGCGTTTGGTCCAAGTGCTTTGTCCCACCTTTCGTTTACCCAACACTGAGCAGCTAGCCGCGCACATTGGCCAAAGAGCACAGATTCAAATAGCACAGATGCGGCAACAATTTGCACACCTACAAAGCCTGTCACTGAGCTGTTCCATCAACACAAAGTCCGATCAGCAATTGAGCTACCTGGAGGTGGCTGCTCATTACAACGAAGGCCTGCATCGACGCTCAAAAACACTTTCAGTGGAAATGCTGCCTTTGCAGTATAATCTGAACAACATAGTGGATCGTATGGAGCGTATTTGCCAACGATTTGACATAGATAAATCGAAAATAGTTTGCATTGTAAGCCGCAGTGACCGTTTGATGGAGAACGCGGTAGCTACGCTGTTGGGTAGCCAACGGCATGTGCCGTGCTTTGCTCATCTGTTAGATCAGTTGTTGGGAATAGTTGTACAACGACATGAATTCATCGCTCTTTGCGACAAGGTGCGTCGCTGTCAGGGCCATATCTTGGAGAGCTTAAATGTAGCTGAAAAACCTTTAAGCAGCTACGAGATGCTGGAACGATATGTGAAAGAAGCGACACAACTGCAAAACCTGTTGCCATCGGATGCATTGACGGGAGCTGAATTAGATTTGGCTGCGGAACTGATAACAGTGTTAGCACCATTGGCAAGTGCAGTTCGTCAATTATGTGGGACGAGTACCGAGTTATATCCGAGTGCCAGTAACGCTTTACCCATTGCATTCACCGTTCTCAACGAACTGAAGCAGTCAGAGAGCGCAGAACAGCAGCAGCATCAAATCGCATATGATTTGCGTCTATTTGTTATTCATTTTCTGGAAGAGCGCTTCGAGGACATGGAAAATAATACGCTGTTAGCCTTGTCGAGTCTACTAGATCCACGATTCCGCAATATGCCATTCCAGAGTGCTTCGTTGTTGGATAAATACATGACTCAGCTGTATGATCTGTACGAGGAGAAAGGTGGGGTGATACCGGTTGAATCGAATGAGGAAACTATCGCGGATAACTACGACATATGGGCAGCATATAGAGCCTTCTCCCACGAGAAACACAAGCACGTCAATATGAACGGTGAGAATGAGAATATGGATGAAATATCCAGCTATTTCTGCTCAGGCATTAGCAGCCTACAAACGGAGCCACTGCTTCTCTGGAAGGATCTCGTACAGTTTCATCCGTTTCTTCATAGTTTGGCCAAAAAGTATTTACATATACCGGCATCGGCCTTGCCCCCTATACGAATATTTACAGTCGCCGGGGAAAATGCAATAGCTCAACATGGAAAATACCTGGATGAGCAACTGAGCAACATAGTTTTAATGGCGGACTGCACAAAGGATGAGTGGCAATTATAGTACAAGCATATACATATATGTACTTATTTTAGCGAATTTTTTATCTCTGTAAGCAACTACGTGTCGGTCGTGTTTGTGTGACAAGTCTTATACCCTGTAAAATAAATTTGTATTTAATTTATTAATTCATTTAGTACATAGTATATTTTTAGTATTTAATCGATGACATCCCTGTCACATTAATCGATATATTAATAGTCTGGCTATGTTGTTCAGTACTGATGACGTTTTTTCACGAATTGTATTTTTGTAAGCATATTTGATGTGAAAAATTGAAACATTAGCAATATGCAAACGTATAAAATAATTAAATAACACCACATACACACTGCGGGTGCTGAGTGAGAGCTATCTAGACAACAGCAGTAACATACGGGGGAACGCGTACCGTATTGTCGCTGTCGTTTCATATACAGACACACGCACGCAGACGGAAATTAGTTGGAGGCTGGTAATAAAAACATAACTGTAAAACGTCCTTGGAGTTGCATACAATATGCAAAATAACTCCACGAAAACCAAGGAAATGTTTATTGTGCGTGCTCTAGAGAAAATCCTTGCCGATAAGGACATAAGGCGTTCACATCATTCACAGCTCAAGAAATCCTGTGACACAGCCCTCGAACAGATTAAAGCGGAACTAATTAATGCAGGCCAAATTGCAGAAGGTAATGAATTACCATGCGCCGCGTTACCGTTACCCAAGAACGATGCAGCAAGCATCATCAACGCGGAAACGTATTTCCTACCCTTCGAGTTAGCATGCAAGAGTCGCTCGCCACGCATAGTTGTCACAGCACTGGACTGCCTGCAAAAGTTAATTGCCTATGGCCATTTAACGGGCGCCATTCAGGATTCAGCAAATCCGGGTCATTTACTCATCGATCGCATTGTCATCACCATTTACGGCTGTTTTAATGGCCCTCAGACGGATGAAGGCGTTCAGTTGCAGATCATCAAGGCGCTGCTTACCGTCGTAACGTCACAGCATGTGGAAATACATGAATTTACGCTGCTGCAAGCTGTACGCACCTGCTATGACATTTACTTATCCAGCAGGAATCTGGTCAATCAGACAACGGCACGTGCCACACTCACACAGATGCTAAATGTGATCTTTGCGCGAATGGAGAATCAAATTTATGAAGTGCCGCCAATGCCATCGACAACAATTAATGGCAACATAGGAAGTTCGGAAGGTAATGGTGAGGACTTGACGACAGTAACGGAAACATTGGATAGCGACGAAGCCATTGCCTCAGATCTGTTGGCTGAGATAATTACAGGTGGGTGCGCAATGATTTGATTTGATTTGATTTAATCTTCAATTATCGATAAAGATAAATCTGGAATATGTACATCAGTGTTGTCTATATTGAAAACCGCCATACAGACAGCTACTTATATATGTACAAGTCTGTTAATGGCAGTTTATAATGGAACAACTAAACATAAACATCAATCTACATTAATCACAGAAATGCATATACTTATAATATATATAATACATTTTGATTATTAAAAAAAATTGAAATCAAGAATAAGTAAATATATAACTAATTGGTGTATTATTATGTATTTTTAGCTGCATTCAACGAAGCGATGAAAGAACAAAGTTCAGATTCGGAACTGGCCGAAATGGATGGATCGGCAAATGGGAACGGCTCTCTTGATTCTTCACACTCTGACCACGATAGCGCTGAGCTTCACAGTGAGAACGATGCTATAGTCACGGCTAAATTTACACACATTCTGCAAAAGGATGCGTTTCTTGTATTTCGGGCATTGTGTAAGCTGTCGATGAAGCCACTACCCGAGGGGCAACCCGATCCCAAATCCCACGAGCTGCGCTCCAAGGTATTGTCGCTGCACTTGTTGCTGCTCATTTTACAGAATGCTGGTCCCGTCTTCCGCTCCAACGAAATGTTCGTTATGGCCATAAAACAATATCTGTGCGTTGCCTTATCCAACAATGGGGTCAGTCTGGTGGCTGAGGTCTTTGAGTTGTCGCTCTCTATATTTGTGGCATTACTTTCAAATTTTAAGGTGCATTTAAAGCGCCAAATAGAGGTGTTTTTTAAGGAAATTTTCTTAAATATATTGGAAGCTAATTCGAGTTCTTTTGAGCACAAATGGATGGTCATACAAGCGTTAACGCGCATTTGTGCTGATGCACAGTCCGTGGTGGATATCTATGTAAACTACGACTGCGATTTCTCGGCAGCGAATCTGTTTGAGCGTCTGGTCAATGATCTATCCAAGATTGCACAGGGTCGCCAGGCTCTTGAGTTGGGCGCTAATCCCATGCAGGAGAAATCAATGCGCAAACGTGGTCTCGAGTGCCTTGTATCTATATTGAAATGTATGGTTGAGTGGAGTAAGGATCTGTATGTCAATCCCAATATACCTGCGCCCGCACTACAGGTACAGGTAAAGTATATTTAAATACTTATTTATTTTCTAGAGCTAACTTAGCCTAATTGCAGGTGCACTCACTTCAGTCACCCACTGCAACCACGCAAGAGACGCAATTGGGTGACAATGTGGATGCACTATCTGCACACAATTGCAGCCTACGATCGACTCATGGTGGTTCGAGTCTTAGCCTTAATTCGTATGGGAGTGTTAAAAATCAGGAGCTATTGGATTTGCCAGAAGCGTTAGAGGAGCGCAAGATGCGCAAGGAAGTTATGGAGACAGGCATTGAGCTATTCAATCGCAAGCCACAAAAGGGCGTCCACTTTTTACAAGAGAAGCAACTGTTGGGAAGCAGTTGTCAGGATATCGCACGCTGGTTACACGATGATGATCGCCTCGATAAGACTGTCATTGGAAATTATCTAGGCGAGAACGATGATCACTCCAAGGAGGTGATGTGCGCATACATCGATGCTTTTGACTTTCGCCAGCTTGAAGTAGTTGCAGCCTTGCGCATTTTGCTTGAAGAGTTCCGTTTACCCGGTGAGGCGCAGAAGATCGATCGACTAATGGAGAAGTTTGCGAGCAGATACTGTGAATGTAATCCACAAAATCAACTTTTCCAGAGTGCCGACACGGTCTATGTGCTGGCATTCAGCATTATAATGCTGACCACAGATCTTCATTCGCCTCAAGTTAAGCACAAGATGACCAAGGAACAGTATATTAAAATGAATCGAGGCATTAGTGACAGCAAAGATGATCTACCCGAGGAGTATTTGTCATCTATCTACGACGAGATTGCCGAGCATGAGATTAAAATGAAGAATAATACAACTATGCTGATGGCACCCAAGCTTGCGGGCAAGCAGCCCTTCATAACAGAAAAGAGACGTAAACTGCTATGGAATATGGAAATGGAAGTTATCTCTCTGACGGCAACCAATCTGATGCAGTCTGTCTCACATGTCAAATCACCATTTACATCGGCCAAGCATCTGGAGCATGTGCGTCCCATGTTTAAAATGGCATGGACTCCGTTTCTGGCAGCATTCTCAGTGGGTCTGCAAGTATGCGATGACCCAGAGATAGCGACCCTGTGTTTGGATGGCATTCGTTGTGCCATACGCATTGCGTGCATCTTCCATATGTCCTTAGAACGGGATGCCTACGTTCAAGCGCTGGCACGGTTCACACTGCTGAATGCCAATTCGCCCATCAACGAGATGAAGGCTAAGAATATCGATACCATCAAAACGCTCATAATGGTGGCCCACACTGATGGCAATTATCTAGGAAGCAGTTGGTTGGACATAGTTAAATGCATTAGCCAGTTGGAGCTGGCACAGCTTATAGGAACCGGAGTACGACCGCAGTTTCTTTCCGGTGCACAGACAACACTTAAGGATACACTCAATCCCAGTGTCAAGGAGCACATTGGTGAAACGAGTAGTCAGAGTGTGGTTGTCGCTGTGGATCGTATATTTACTGGCTCCATGCGCCTGGATGGCGACGCAATTGTAGACTTTGTCAAAGCACTTTGTCAGGTCTCTGTCGATGAGTTGCAACAGACGCAACCACGCATGTTCTCACTGCAAAAGATAGTAGAGATTAGTTACTATAACATGGAGCGTATTCGATTGCAATGGTCACGTATATGGCAGGTGCTAGGCGAGCATTTCAATACGGTTGGCTGTAACAGTAACGAGGAGATAGCCTTTTTTGCCTTGGACTCCCTACGTCAGCTTTCCATGAAGTTCATGGAGAAGGGGGAATTTAGCAATTTTCGTTTTCAAAAGGATTTCCTGCGTCCCTTCGAGCACATCATGAAGAAAAACAACTCGCCGGCCATACGTGATATGGTCGTGCGTTGTATTGCACAAATGGTCAACTCGCAGGTTAGTTAATCAGTAGGTTAATCAATAAATCAAGATATTTATATTTTCTTTTGCCAGGCACACAATATACGTTCCGGCTGGAAGAACATATTTTCTATATTTCATTTAGCTGCCGGCGATCACGAGGAACCAATTGTTGAGCTGGCATTCCAGACAACAGGGAAAATTATTGGTGACCTTTATCGACGACAATTCGCCGTTATGGTGGACTCTTTTCAGGATGCCGTTAAGTGCCTGTCTGAGTTCGCGTGCAATGCACGCTTCCCAGACACCAGCATGGAGGCCATACGATTAGTGCGAAACTGTGCTCAGTGTGTGCATGATGCACCCCAGTTGTTTGCGGAGCATGCGGGCATGGAAAATGATGCCTCTGTGGCGGAGGAAGATCGAGTTTGGGTGCGCGGTTGGTTTCCCATGCTCTTCTCTCTCTCTTGTGTGGTCAATCGCTGTAAGTTGGATGTGCGCACACGTGGCCTGACCGTTCTCTTTGAGATAGTGAAGACACATGGCGACAGCTTCAAGCCAAATTGGTGGAAGGATTTATTCAATGTGATTTTTCGCATATTTGACAATATGAAACTGCCAGAGCATGTGACCGAAAAGTCCGAATGGATGACAACCACCTGCAATCATGCGCTGTATGCTATTATTGATGTATTCACCCAATATTTCGATGTGCTTGGTCATCTACTGCTGGAAGAACTGTTCGCTCAGTTACATTGGTGCGTTCAACAAAATAATGAACAGCTTGCACGCTCTGGCACCAATTGTCTAGAGAATTTAGTCATATCGAATGGATTTAAGTTTAATGAGGTTACTTGGGACAAGACGTGCCAATGCATCCTTGACATATTCAATGCAACTCTCCCCAAGGATCTGCTCAGCTGGCGTCCCACCAAGAGCAATGAGCAACAGTTACAGCTACACCATCAGTTGCCACGTTGCGCCTCTAGCACAGTACATTCCACGCCATTAGAGGCACACAATCATTTCGAAGGTCTGCATATTAAGTGTGTGGTGCAGTTGGAGCTGATACAGACCATGGACAATATAGTCTTCTTTCCGGCTACCTCGCGCAAGGAGGATGCTGAAACGCTTGCGCAGGCAGCCGCAGATTTGACAGGGCGCCAAACGCAACAGCAGCAGCTGGATTGCCAACGTGAGGAACAGGGAATGTATGGCTATTTGCGTACTCGACAGCTCTTCACGCTCGCTGAGTGCCTAATGCAGTCGCATCGTTTTGCCAAACGCTTCAATGCCGATCAGGATCAGCGTAATTTGTTGTGGCGTGCAGGATTCAAGGGTACTGTCAAGCCCAATCTGCTGAATCAAGAGACTGCTTCGTTAGCCTGCGTCTTACGCATATTTTTCAAAATGTATAGCGATGAGAATCGACGCAGCGATTGGCCCGGTATTGAGCAGGAACTGGTTCAAGTCAGCAAGGAGGCGTTGGCATACTATCTCAGCCTGCAGAGCGAGGCGCATCGCGATGCTTGGACATCTCTCCTACTGCTCATCTTGACACGCTTGCTTAAGATGTCCGATGCGAGGGTGAGTTAGGATAATTCAATATGAAAACAACGATTTAAATTTCCATCATTATCAATTTTCTAGTTTGCCACACATGTGTCCAACTACTACAGCCTGCTATGCGAGATGATGTGCTTTGACCTCAAGCCTGAGTTGCGAAGTGTCCTTAGGCGTGTATTTATGCGCATCGGTCCAGTATTCAATATCATGAATGTGAATGTTAAATAGTCAAGGCGCATACACTTAACGGAGTGACGACCACTGCTACGCTTACCATGGCCAAGTGGACAGAGGGGCAACTTTTTGTTATCCAATATCCAATATCCTGGCATATGTTATTTACTTTATTGTCCTTTATTGGCCCCATCCTCCTCCGTAAGCAGTGTTAATATTTTGATTATATTTATAAAAATACATTATATATATATATATATATATATATATATATATATATATATATATATATATATGCAGTTGTAATGTTTATATTTAGGTTTAAACAAAATGTTGTTTTATAGCATGTTTACAGACACACACATACGTACACATGCACACTTAAGTGTGGAAGGCTTTAATATATGTTTATGTGTGTTTTGGGTTATAGCATATATGTGTTGTGTACGCCTATGTAACCTATAGTTTATCTTAATTTCTAGCAAACTTTCTTGGTGAAACCATTCATTTAATTATCGTAAAGAATTATTATCTAACTATTATTATGTAGCATAAATAAAAATAAATCATATGCCTGTATATTGCTAGTTATAATTTATTGCTAGTTTATAATTCGAACTATATATTTCAAATATATATATTACAGCAATAAATGTCATACATAAAGTGTATTTTTAATTCGATTAAAATAAGATTAATTCCACAAACCTTATTAACTTAAAATATAAAAGAATATTCCTTTGTTAACCCATATTCACAAATTCTTTGTCGTTTTACCAACAAATATGCCTTAATTCCGAATCATACAAATCATACTTAGGTTTTGATGCAGTCTGGAATGGGATCTTATGATTTTAACACTTCATATCTTTGGAAGATACAGTCAATTTTCGAACAGGAAGTCATTGTTTGCTCTACGGTTAATGTATATTTATTATACCATGAACCCATTGAAAATTCAACTCAATTGATCAATGAACTAATATCCACGTTTTTAATACCCTAAACCCATTGAAAATGCGAAATCAGGGTATAATGTTTTTGTGAAAATGTATGTGATGATCAGCTCGACGAGCTGCGTCGATATCGTCCTGTCTGTCCGTCTGTGTGTATGAACGCAGAGATCTCATAAGCCACAAAAACTAGAGATATGAAATTTGACACGTATACTCGTGAATACCATGTATACCATTAAAGCTACACTTTTATGCATATTATATTGCATATTTGCTAATTAAGAAAAAATTCCAAAACATTTATCTATTGGCTTCATTTGACTGACCTTTAATTTAAACAATTTTTAGCCTGTATCCAAATATAAGGAAAGTCTAACTTATATAAAATAGACAAAAAAAAAACTAATTGAAAAATTTGGAGCTTTCTACTTCAAAAACGTAGGAGATATATTTTATTAAGTGAATTTCGATTTTCGTTTTTAATCATTAATATTAACGGGAACGGGAATACAGTTTGAAGTTCTTATAATAATACTATTTGATCTCAGTTATGCAAAGAATACATATTGATTTAAACATATGTATCAAATTGTTCCGAGTGGTTTTTGCTTTAATAGCTCTCTCGAATCGTAAGACACGCGGCTAGGAATGATTTTAACAATTACAACCAACACTTTGTACACGTGCCGCAAACAAATAATATTTGCCGTTCCTTCCAAATTGAATTTGTTGCTCGCTAAATGGAAGAAACAGCGGAGAGAAGTGTGCAAAGGAAAGTTTTGAAGTTAAGAAGGAGAGTCAACAACAAATATATTTGGAGTGTGTGATTTACAAATTCGAAGGGATATGTTAATGAATCTTGTTTATAAGTCAATTATGGAAACTTCATCGGGCTAATTCATCATCTGACGCCTCGAACGAACTTGAAGCTATTGAGATCAGAAGATCTCGATAAGTGTTAATTCCAAACGAACGCTCATTTTTGCAACGCCTAATTTATTAATAAACCAATATAAGTAAGAGTGCTCTAGTCAAGCCTGCTCAACTAGGAAATACCCTGAATCCAATATTTTAAACAGTTTGACTGTTTTACGTATATACACATACATACACATACATACACACATGCACGCAAGACAGGTACGAGAACGCGGTTTGCCAACTGCGCAATTGTCGCATCAACTGCGATGCAATATGCCTACAATATGGGAAATAAAATGTTTCAAAACTTAATGTAGAAGGACTTTCTCATTTCATACGTATTTTGCTACAGCACAAGTCTGTAGTATTTGTAATAGTTTTTTTTTTTTTTGAAAATTTGAGACGTGGTATTCAATATTCAAAAATTACAAAATCTTTGCATTCAATACGTTGAAGTACCCTGTAAATTTAAGGTGTTTTTTTTTTATATAAATTGATCGATAATAAACAAACGGAAAAAGTTATCGGATCATATGCCGAAAATTTCTTTAAAATATATTAAGGGCATAGAATTTATTTAACAAAACATTATCACAATTATCAAAAGCCTCTTGGTTAGCATTGCCAAGTATTTTGAAAATGCTTAGAATTGGTAAATAAGGTTGAATTGTGGTTCAGTTATCAGCTGCTCCTTTAATTTAGAATTCGCTACTGCGTAGGAGCCTCGGTTGACGTCACAATATCCCGGGTTGAATTCTACTCGCCGTCGGTGTAATTATTAAAAAATATTATCTAATACAAGTAGAATACAAGTAGTTATTAGTTGATGAGATGATGAGCGCTGACAAGTACATATTGATGTAGATTCAAATTTAAATGCTGTATTTCGGGGTTTACTCTGTTTTTGATTTATTTTTATTTTTTTTAATTTAATTTTATTTTGTATAAGTATCTACAAGCTGCAAAGTAAAATTAAAAACGCCAATTCGGTGTGGTTCAGGGTATTTTCAAGTGCGGCACCCCGACTAGAAAACCGTACTTGTTAAAAACTAAAAAGTTTATTATCATTATATTATTTGCCCAACCTTCGCCAATGTTAGTATATGATTACAGCTAGAAAAAGATTTGAATGATAGTAACGTATGTTGCTCTAAAGAGTCGCCAACAACATTGAATGCTGTGCACGTGTTTACCTAGAAGTAAAATAAATAAAATAAGACAGTAAAGCGGAAAATTGGCCAGACCAATGAAGCAGTCGCTTGTGTTTTGTTTTCCTTACCATGCTACAAGATTAGGCGACAAAACAAAATCAGCAAATATTAAAAATCCGACCATGAATTAGTTCAAATGGCGAACTATGTCTTGATCTCAAGAGTTAAGTGAACTTGAATTAACTAAAAGTATTCTCTTCTGAGGTCAACTAGAAATGTGTGCAAGAGCCAAAATCTGTTTTAACTAAATATCTGAAAGAACAGTTCACTGCATACCTTAAACATTAAGCATTAAACGTCTTCTTTACCAAGCTAGCTCTACATACTTTTGAGTTTAAGCTGCCCTGATCACACTTGTATGTACATATATCGAAAAATTACACAGCACTGGAGCTGGTCTTTGGCATTCATTAGAGTTATTGTTTCTCTCTATCGCTCTCCCCTTCTCTCTCTCTCTCTCTCT
Organism: Drosophila fulvimacula; assembly: GCA_035045555.1. Lineage (NCBI taxonomy): Eukaryota > Metazoa > Arthropoda > Insecta > Diptera > Drosophilidae > Drosophila > Drosophila fulvimacula. Next base: position 1,582,253 of record JAWNOX010000160.1, on the reverse strand, counting down.
TTCTCTCTCTTTCTCTCGCTCTCAATTAAATGAATGTATTTGACCTTGAGTGAGTAAGGGCTGCCGCATATAGAAAAATCTGGATAACACATTCTGCTCGTTTCATATTCCTTCTTTCCATTTGTTGTTCTGGTTAATGTTGCAATATTTGTTGTGCAATTGCAATTACGGAAATGTATTTAAAGTTTGCCGCTTGGCGTGCACGTGAGTAGATAAAAGCAAGTAAGAGTGCTCTATTCGAGACTGCTCGACTAGGAGATACCTTGAACCCTGCGAATAGCCCATACTCCAAATATTCTATGCTTATTTTACATATATTGCAACCAACACTTTCTTAATCAAATTTTTATAGCAGCTAATGTCGGTAATATGTGTGTGTTTTTGCCAAAGCGCAAGTCTCAAGTAATTGAAAAGCGATTATTTAACTTTGAAGCAGAGGCGGCGTGGTAATAAAATTTAAGTTTACTAAATAAGAAAAAAATAAAATAAAATACACATTAAGCTAAGTACGAAATTTTGAAATCTAGCTCAAAAGATGTACAATATATAATTTTATAACTGAATTCCAATTTGTCTGCGTGTGCTTTACAGGAACATACAGTCTCTGATTCGTTTTGTTCTGAGATTGTCGCGTTCATACAGACGGATCAAAAATATATATACTTTATGCTTTCTGACATGTATTTCAACAAAACCATTATACCTTGTTTTCCTATTTTCAATATGTTCAGGGTATAAAACCTGTGCAAAGTGCAAATATGAAAGTCTACATTTGTAATTAAACAAGTAAGAGTGCTCTTGTCGAGACTACTTGACTAGGAAATACCCTGAACTCTGCGAAGAGCCGATATTCCAAACATGCTAGACTAATTATACCCTGAACGCATTGAAAATGATTGGTATCCAAAATCCAAAAACAACCAAATCTTTTTATTCATTACACTTAACCTCCACAGGAAATTTGAAATCTCTAGCTTTAACGGTATATGAAAAACCAAGATCGATAATAAGAAAACGGAATGAGCTATCGGATTTTTAAAGCTCGTACTAAGTTTGGTACGCTATAAACATGCCAAAATTCATATTTTTAGCTGTGTTTACGATACTATATCGACTTAGCTCGTCGAGCAGATCAAAAATACAAATTTCTAGGGTCTGTTACGCTTTAGTCTGCCTATTATATTAATTTTCCCAAAAACATTATACTCATTTTGCTATTTTCAATGGGTTCAGGGTATAAAAATTGTGCCGACATTGCGCATACGCAGTGTGGGATGAGCGCAAATCTACATCCATATTACGACAACCATATTAGAAATTATTCTATTATACTTGAGCTAAAGCACAAAAATATATGAAAATTTGTGGCAAATTTGGTTTAACTCGCTAAACTGGCGTTGGGCAACGTGTTATAATGAAATAACGTTGTTCTTGATGAAAATTGCGGCACAGCACACGAAGCCCCCAAAAACTAGCATAGCGAGCAACCTAACATCAAATTGATCCGCGAACTGTTGTTTAATTTTTGTGAAAAAAAAAAAAAAAAAACAGTTGAACTTAAATTGTGGCTATTAGCAAGGCTATGTGTGTGAGTGTGTCACCCGATCATTTTCACGCTTTGTACTACAACAACAGAAACAATGTACTAAAGTTCAACAATAAATTAAAGTCACAATTTGTTCTGCGTGTATGCGTTGAAGTGTCCGCAGCATACTTAAGCTATAATATGGAAGCAGATACTTAGCAATATGTTAAATAGCCTACCACAACTAGAAGTAATCTAGTTAACAGTAACAGTAAGTTAACAGCCATAGATCAACACGCATTTGAAGTACAAGGGCTACTTAACAGTTTTGCATAAATGCCGCCACAATGTAATTAATGTTAAGACTGGGGCTGAGTCTGATTTAGATTTAACTGTCAACATGCGTTTCCATCGTTCTCGGCCCTCTCTCCCCTTGCACGCTACAACGCCGCGTGAGCGCAGCTAAACACAGTAGTCTAATTAAATTGCTCAATTGACACGCTCTCTTTTGGCTTTCTCTCTTTCGTTCGTTCGCTCGCTTGCTCGTTCGCTCGTGAACTGGTTAGAGTGTTCTTTTTTCTCCCATTCTCTCTCGCACGGTGTTACAGTCCGGTTAGACGTGCGTGTTTTTTGCATTTTTCCATTTGTCTTCTTTTTAGTTGACTTCGAAGTCGACGACGCTGCTGCGAGTCAAACAGTCTACAGTCAGCGGACTAGCTAAGCAGACGCGCTTCCTTTGGCAAACCGTAAGCCCTATTGATCGGGTGTTTATAAAAACTTTCGTTGTAACCGCGACAAGAATCAAACGCGCGCCAGCGACCGCGAGTATAAGAACAAAGTTCTCATTTTCCGCTCTACAACTGTACACTCTGCTATATACCAAAGATCATGAGCCATCACTGGGGTTATACCGAAGAAAATGGTAAGAAAATGTTATACCTAAGCCAATGTTTTTTGAAATATCTATATATTATGTACATTTTAAAGTCACTACATATATAAAAAAAAATGAATTACCTAATATTATACACCAGAAAATAAGATATAAGATATAATATATATATATATATATATATATATATATATATATACACGAATTGAGTAAGGGTAGTCAAACTTCAAGCACTTACACTCAGATCTCGTTGCTGTTGTTTGTTTTGCTAAGATTATTTGTTTACAAACGTGACGCACGCTGCACATGCGTACAATGACTTATTTTTTGGGAAAATTTTCAAGTTTAATTTATAGAGATTTCGATATGTGCGAACTGAACGTGGATGCTATGTTGTCTGTTTAATTGAGACAACTGATAACAGTTTTAATTGTCTTATGCATCCTTCAATATACATAGCTAAAAATGTATATTTTTTATTTTTGCGATATAAGATATATTGGATGATATTGAAGGGAATAATTTATTGGCTATTTTTATAGTGAGAGTGACTATATTTTAGGTGAGTGTTTGTATTCCATTGATTACTCAGCTGAGCATATTTTTATTTTTGGGTTCACTCTGGCTAAGACGGGGCGAAACTTCAGATCGTTCATTCGCTGCTAATTCAATCAAGACCAGTTTAGCTCGAGATATTACGCTTAGCGCCTCCCTTACATGCATCATCGCTTTGCCACTCCACACAATGAACATCGTCGGTTGCTCATAAATATGCGACAGCCATAATTAAATCGTATACGCATCGTAGTTCAGCCAAAACGAGGTCTGTCGACTGGGTAGACAATATCCGACAATCGCCACTTTGCACGGGCTGCGTCTCGTGATCTCAACTGTGCTCAAGCGGCTACGGGTGTCGATTCCCATTGAATCAGTCACAAATTCACTCGTCCCGTTTAATTCAAACGGGTTCCCAGTTCTCATTAGTGCTATATATTGCCATAATTTTAAAGCAAGTTCGTAATAGGGAATTTCTGCTCAGCTCGATGTAGTAAATTATTTTCCATTTAAATCAATAATTATCGATTATAAATTTTACGCTTATTATTCCGTTTCTATTATACAAACTAGTTAAACTAGTTCATTAATATTTAACATTGTTATAAGCTAACTAAATATTCCTGCATTCAAGAGGGATGTAGATTTTTAGATATTTTAAAATATATAACAAAATAGATTTGATTTCAAAAATTAATTATTCTATAATATTATTTAACCCATAACAAATTATCTCTACTTCTGGACGTAGAGATTTTTAAATATAATTGAATAGATATTTTAATATTATTCAATAGATATGTATATTACGAGCTTCGACAGGGTAAAAGGTTAAATAATGATAATCTTTACGTTAAAGATGCACAAATCTTCTACAGTTTGTTTGCAGCAAATTGATTTAAACTGAAAGTGAGGGTATTTGGTAGTTAGTCGACTTGTTTGTTGCTGTTTTTTTCAGTTTCGCCTTCTCTTTGTGTTGTGCCTTGCTTTTTGAAGGCAGTTCGTTTGCTTTTTGCCCCGCTGGTCAAGTGCATGTGCGGTTCTTAAGGACGTATTAAAGACCGGTTTCATCATGAGTTATTCGTTATGAACAAACCCTGTCAAACGTTCTGTCTGGCATAATAAAGCCCTGCCCATCACATGACAGTCACTTATCGTTCAATAAAAATAAAGACAAATGTTTGCATCTACCAAAATGTTGGAATACATTTTTTTTATTTTCGGCAATTTGTTTTGATTTGTGCTAAATGTCGCTGATTGCGTTGATTGATTTGACTTGGGTAACTTTCCAATGACTTCCATATGACAATGCGTTATCGCACCAGCCGATCTATATACATACATATGTATATTCTTTGCGAATATGTTTCACTTCTGTCTAGAGTGATTGTTACATCAAACATAAGTGAACATCCCTCGAGGGTTATTTGCATATATTAAACACACAAATATATATATATATATATATTATATTTGATGTTTTCTAATCAGATCTACCTCTGGCCCTGTCAAAACTACAGAAATGTTGTTTATATTCAATTCTACTTGAGCGCCAGATTAAAAGTCGGGTGTTTATATTTTATAAATCAATCAAATATCATTTAAGACGTGAATCAACTTTTTTTTATTGATAACAATACCAAAACAGAAAACCACGTTACAACGTTGTAGTGGGTCATAAACGATTCCAAAATGCTCGAGGATATCTGGATGTTCCTCATTAAGACTGTCATTGGGAGATATATATAATTTTTGGTCATTATGTTCACCGACGAGAATACAGAATATGTTACATTTCCTAGTCTCTAGATAAAATGGCAAACAGCTAGAGAAAACCAATATATTCATTTGAATTCCTAAAAACAACTCATAAATTCGTCATTCATTACTTATTTGCTAGCTATCTCTTACACAGGAGGCTTTTCTTTTCTATTCACCTTATCTTTTTAGACGCTATTCATTTAATCTCTAAATATATATAAAAACTCTTTATTTGTTATCTTAATGAGCCAATAGAGTGAACTACTCAAATTAGTAATATCCACTAAAAATATCCCAATATTACTAGCTACCTCATTTGATTTGAGAAAGGTTATTTCTTATCAATTTGCTATTGTGAATTGTATTGCAAATCTGAGTAAAAAGTAATTGACTCGAAGTCATATTCTTTTTTTAGTTAAATTAAATTTTATTCAAATTAAATCCTTCTATGTATTTAGAAAATATAATATAGAAATATAGCATATATATATATAAACTCCTTTTAGCAAATCGATCCAGATAAATGTTATGCTACCTCACTATAACTGAAAGTATGTCAGAATTTGAATGACGCACCTATATATATATATATATATATATATATATATATATTGTGTGTGTGTGTGTATATGTATACATATATTCATATATATATACGAATATAAAATCAATTTTTTGAATTACAATTCTGTAATATATTCTATTGACGTCTCTTAGCCATTAACGGATTGATGCGCACTTAAGTATTATAAAACAGTAGACAATAATATATTAATATTGCAATAACCAATTTTTGAGAAACGTAGATATAGAGATATTATGAATATGAATGCAAACATCCTAAGCACTTGAAAGCTGATCAAAGTTTTCTAGATATCCATGCTGAAGGTGTGAAAAATTGATGCTTGGAATAATATTCGCCACGTAGGTTTCATATATATGATTATTATTTTTGGCTAAGGCGATAAAATTGGCGCTTGCTGTGATAAAAAATATATCACAGACATATATATATATATATATATATATATATATATATATATATGTATATATATACATATATATTCGATATCTATATAAATGATATGTAAACCTGCTGGTGCATATATGTATAATATAATATATATATTATTAAAATAGCTATACAATTTATGAGTTGGAAAACTTTTGCTCTACAGATGAGCATTCCGAGTGCAAAAATTTCGGGCTGTACGTGACAATTCTATAAATTTTCGAATTTCAAATTTTGCATGATATTGTTCTATAAAATTGTGTTTTGTTAAGTTGTTTTTCGTTTTTATGGTCATTCAATAAATCTATTTCTGTGGCTCATCGCTCACATGCAAACAAATAATTAGTACTAAAAGTTGAAAAAGTTGACTTGAAGTGGTTTTTGCCTTCTGGAGGGTTGTAGTTAAATTTCAAAGCAAGTACCAGGGCTTGCAGCACTTCTGGGGCTTCACAAATAGACGGGTTTATATATGTATGCCGCAACGTTGGGTCATTTGGGTCTGGCATTGTCTAATAAATTTACACATCAATATCGTATATATCTATATATATATATATATTAAATATGCCTGACTCACGCAGGAACAAGCCGAATTACGAAACGACATTTTGTGGGGTCAGTTCATTGTATATCTCAGGGTCCAATTAGCAAGCAGTTCCTTACCTCATAAGCAAAAAACAAAAAACACGCAATAAACTGATGAACTGTCTATATGTGACTGTCTCGATAACTTCGAGCTGCCAACTGTGCACTTAACAGATACGATCATGCAATTTAAGTAAATAGTTACGACTTTTCTACCAGTTTTTTCATGAACAGAAACAGTTTTCTTTTGGTGCGTTGAACATGCACAACACATGTACTCAAATCATTTGTATACCCTGTAAACAGTACAAATGAGACTAGTATAATGTGTTAATTATCCAGTTCTTGTAAACTAATATATTGTGGTTACAATTGATCACATGTGAATCCTTTAGTTAACAGTTTCATATATTTTCACAGGGTTTTTTTTTTTGACTTACTTTCACTTATTTTTACCAAATACGCTCAAATCATTTATTCAGATTTCCTTTTGCGGGATATCTCATTTGAAACTGATCTAATACTGCTCACAATGTCGTTTTCTATCGATTTTCCGTTAATTTAACACTTCTCTCCAGGGCATGCCTAATTCGTTCATTCAAGCATCTGCCAAACGAAGTAGTTGTTGCTAGTTTTGAAATCGAAACGAAAGTAAATAGCTGGGAAATGTTGTATAAATTCTATTGAAAATGTTACTTAATTCCTTATTGTCCGGCGAAAGTTGCACAAAACAAGTTTTTGTCCGGCTGTTTAACAGATCGTTGTATATAGACATACAAATATACTGCAAACATTTTTTCACATATTGTACACATATAGATTAGCTATGCTATACCAAATTGAGAATGTTCAACTTGCTGTTAATTCAATTAAATAATCATTTGGATTTTGATCACAATGTACTTTAATCGTTCTGTAAACGTAAGTAACTGTTTAAAAATCGTGTGGCAATTATCCAAACCATGTATACTGCAAATAATGTTAATATGACAAGATTCTTAGAGACACCTACGTATATATTTCATTGTTATTGTATATCACAGGTGTTTCTAGCTGGGTTTTCCTGCAGTGTAAGTGCATTGTTTTTCAGAGGGAATGATTACTTGTTCATGTGGTATCTGATCGAGTACAGGCTAAACTTATTTTAAGAGTTTGACTCCTATATAGAACTTTGCAATAAATACTTTTTAGTCCTTTAAATAGACAAGTGCATAAAATGAAATCATGTCTACATGGTAGTTAAACTGACTTCTCTTGATCGTGTTGATCTTTAAAATTTACTGCGCACAATATTTACCACTCATTGCAATAGCAGTAGCAGCAGCAGCAGCAGCAGCAGCGGCAGCGGCAGCTATTGTCTGAAATGTTGAAAAGGGCTGTAAATTAAATTGAGTTAACAAATAACAGCGTATGGAAAGTGGTCAACAGAACGCAGCTGACAAATTACAGGCTTAAAAGCGTACATAATATTTGGTTTAGTTATCAAATAAAAATATTTACGCAAAAATGTATATATTTAAAAGGATTGCATCAAAAGTGCAATAATGACTATATACAATTATATTATAGACTTATATAATAGGAATGGTATATATATAGGTACTCTATCAATTCTAGATTCGTGTAAGTTGTTTAGGAAAGAGTTCTAAAATTAAGGCCTGCAATTTCATAAATTCTTTGCATCTATGATCTACTATAACCATTAATTCATTTGTCAAATGAGAGTGTGAATTTATCTTGCAGTTGACAAAGGATCAAGTTGTTGCTTAGCACTGTAAGTTATGATATAATTTAGGCAATTAATTTTCACTATCATATATAAATGATGTATTGAACTTTCCACTTGTATAACATACATATATAGTATAACAGGTGTCTGCTCGTTAGTCAAACATACCAGACGGATACGTGATATCACAACTATTATATCTACATCTACATCTACCTAAGATGTTTGCATAACCGATCCCCAAAACAAAATGCATTGTCACATGTGCTAATAGCAAACTTCAAAATGGTTGCAAGCGGCTTTCACGGCGTATACGTGATGTATTTATTTATATATTTAAACACCCTATCAATTTGGCTGTCACATGGGCAAATTACGTATCGCATGTGAAACTTGTTCTGTGGTTTGTCCACACCTTCAATTACATAATTAGCACTGTCAGTTTATCGATAAGGAAAATGCACTCTTATAAAAAAATATATCATTTATTAAAAATCGCCACAACTAAATACCTTAAGACCCAAATGATGTATCATGTGGTAAAGACAAAGAAACAAATGGACTTATATTAGATAAGGTGAATGCCAGATTAAGTGCACCTTCACATTTGTATTTATAAGATATCTCAGCTGCCACGCCCCACTGCCACCAGCCGCATACTTTTGGTTTTTGCGCTTCACGTTGCTCCATGCGTCGTCAGTAACCACAATTCAAATATCACATGACTTACCCGACTCTAGCTAGTCAGCCTCTATGCCGCAGCACGTGACGCCTCATCCCAGTCAATATTGTTGTTATTGTAGTTTTTTTTGCAGCACACGACAATTATTAAAAAGTAAGAAGAACGATAAGAAGACTGCTCGACTGGGAGATACCCTAAACTCTCCCAGCCGATTCCAAACATGCTATGCTTATTTTACGTATATGTACATTTATTGCAAACAACACATTGACGCACTTACGCGCAGACACGCACGCTATAGCACGCGCTCTGCTTGCTGCGCCGCTTACGCAGCAACACGGGCTGGGCTGCCACAAGGCTGTATTATGCGAAATTAAATTTTCACAGCATGATAAAGACATTCAAAGCACAAGTCTGTAGTAATCGAAATACATTTTTTGTAAATACGGTGAAGGGGGCGTGGTATCAAAAATTCAAAAATGAAAAATCTGTATATTTACTATCCTACTATTACTACGTATCTACGCAGTGAATTTCTAGAGACTTTACGCGGTCTCCATCTGTCTGTTACATACATTTTCACAAAAACATTTTACCCTGATTTCCCATTTTCAACGTTCAGGGTATAATAACAGACTAATATAAAGTAAATAATCATTTTATTTTGTTGTCTCAGCTGATTGCTCTGAGGCTTGATAAAAATTCCTTCGCACCGCAAAAGTTCGCTGTTTTGATCCGGCAGTTGACATATACTTTATTTAACTTTTTATGAACTTCTAATTAACATATGTCAGCAGAAACGAGCAAAAAGTCAATAAAAAAACCCGTCTTATTGTTATTTTTAATTATTTTTAAATAATTCAATTAATTGATCTTCCTTCTAAATGGATTTCCAAAGTTATTTTATTTTATTCACATGGAGTTGCTTCTCGAATATCATACAATATATAAATTTTTGCTAAAATATTAAAAATTAACGATGTAGATAAACTAATTTTAACTATTTTTGGTTTGAAAGCAAAAAAGTTTAGTTTTTCGATCTAATTTAAGCAGGTCTATTGGCACAACACAGGCCGCTTTTCTTATTAATTTTTGCTTCATCCCTCTCTAGGCTACAAATTTTACCATTATTCTATAAATATTTGCCAACTTATATGACTTAGAAGAGTCAAAGCACACGCAAGTTTTTTTTAAATAAAAACAGATCCCACTAAGAGCTCCCATAAATAAGACAGTTTAATTTTAAGTAATATAAGTGTCTTTTATAGATATGCTTATCATTAAAGACAAGAGCTAAATGTCTTAACTGCTTTAATCAAAGGAAACCTTATAAGCTATGAGAACATATTTCATTCTCATAGCTTATAAGGTATTTTAGATAAGTAAAGGATTTTGACTTCGAATTCCATGCATAACCGTTAGACCAAGAGAATTAAAGTCTGAAGAGAGCATCAGAGTTCTCACCAAGTACTGACGCTTAAATGTAGATGCAGATCGTGTTTGTTTCATAAAACCAATACATATTTTTGTTTCATTGTTATCGATTAAAACTGAAATCGGAATTCCGTTATAAAATACTACCTACAAATTTTAATATAATGACAAATCCTTTGGTAAACGACGTCTTTTAAGAGCATGGTTTCTTTTACAGGACCCGCACACTGGGCCAAAGACTACCCGCAGGCATCGGGACATCGTCAGTCACCTGTGGACATCACTCCCTCGAGTGCCAAAAAGGGCAGTGATTTGAAGGCATCGCCGCTCAAATGGAAATATGTACCAGAGGATACAAAGAGTCTTGTTAATCCAGGTGGGTTCACAATAATCAGGTACAAATCATAGTTCAAGCTTTACATATAATTTGTAGGCTACTGTTGGCGCGTGGATGTCAACGGCGCCAATTCTGAGTTAACTGGTGGACCACTGGGTGACCAGATCTTTAAACTGGAACAGTTTCATTGTCATTGGGGCTGCACCGATTCCAAGGGGTCTGAGCATACGGTCGATGGTGTCTCCTATTCGGGTGAACTGCATCTCGTGCACTGGAACACCACAAAGTACAAGTCTTTTGGCGAGGCAGCGGCCGCTCCTGATGGATTGGCCGTGTTGGGTGTGTTTTTGCAGCCGGGCAATCATCACGCCGAGCTGGACAAAGTGAGCAGCCTGTTGCAATTTGTCCTGCACAAGGGCGATCGCGTTACCCTGCCCCAAGGTTGTGATCCCGGTCAGCTGCTTCCCGATGTTCATACATATTGGACATATGAGGGCTCATTGACTACGCCACCTTGCTCCGAATGCGTCATATGGATTGTTTTCAAGACACCCATTCAAGTGTCTGACGATCAACTGAATGCCATGCGCAATCTTAATGCGTACGATGTCAAGGAGGAGTGTCCTTGCAATGAGTTCAACGGCAAGGTCATCAACAATTTCCGACCTCCATTACCGCTAGGCAAACGTGAGCTGCGTGAAATTGGCGGACACTGATACTTGGATTGAAAGGTTCTTACGGTCAAAGTCAAAACGAAATGAATCGAGTCGTATTGCTTATAATACATGTACACAGCGTGCACGCAATAGCGAATCAGATGAGCTGCTCTGACCCACCCACCATACCACATATATCCCCCACTCGCTGAGCAGAGCATCAGATGCCCATTGTTAAAGTCTCGTTTTAGTTATTACTACTTGATATAGCAAACAGTTTTACCTCCTCATAGATATATGTATTTATATATATTCTATGCGTATTGGCTTGTCTGTGTATTTGTGTCTTGTATTTTATAGCTTGTATCTTGCACCTGCGCGAGTGCTTTGTACGTTTGTTTGTTAAACATTTACTAAATGACAATTAGATTACACTTTACGGTATTACAAAATAAAAATATTACTTATAGATGTTGCATATTGAAAATGAACAATTTGTGTTTTATTACTCGGTCTCATAAACATAAGTAAGAATGCTCTAGTCGAGACCGCAAGACTAGGAAACACGGACGGACGGACAGATGGATAGGGCTATCTCAACTCAGCTTGTCGAGCTACTCAAGAATAAATATACTTTATGGGGTCTGCCACTGTCGTTCTGCCTGTAACATACATTTTGACAAAAACAATATACCATGATTTCACATTTTCAATGGGTTCATGGTATAACAACAGTAAGAACGCTGCAGTCGGGCGCTTTAGACGGCAGAATACTGATTCACGCAACAGGTGCCTGCTCAAAAACATTTCAATATTTCAATTTTCCAATTTTTTTTCAATAAATCAGCTTAGCAAAAACACATTCACAGTTTTGAGTTCATAAATGCCAAGCTATAGAAAATAGTGGGATAGTCCGACAAATTCCAAATCCATACGTTACAGTTTTGTTTTTAATGTCACGCCCTAAAAAGGTGAAAGCGTTATTTTTGGATCCTGGATAGAGGAGTCGCTACTACCTCACCTATCCAATCCAAAACTTTAGATATACGCTTTTGCGACCCCTATAGGCGTAGATATGAATTTCAAGTTTCTAGTATTAGCTCTAGCTAATAGTTGGCGTTCATATGGCAGAGGGACAAAAAACTACAAACGAACACTTCAGATAATTTTTAATTAGTAATTTGAAATTAGAAATGTGAAAGATATACCTTGTCTGTTAGCCATGTTACATCGTGCTTTGTAAAAGAGGTGAACAGAATCCAAACTAATACCTGTAAAGATAGATTTTTTTTAATCATTTAGATCTTTCGTTTTATGAACAAGATAATTTTCTCTACAATGGCTAAGTTATTTAATAATGTCATATATTATACTATTTTATTTTAAACTATAAATACCTTGAAAACATTTTTATGACTACACAGCGTTTGTGCTGACACGAGAAACTGTATAATCAAAAAACTTATTTCAAGTAATTTATAGTTTAAAATAAAACAAGTAAGGAAGCTGTAGTCGAGACTGCTCGACTAAGAGATACCCTGAACTCTTCGAATAGCCGATATTGGAAGCATGCTGTGATTATTTTCCATATGGACTTCCTTAATGAAATTTTCACAGTGTGATCATAGCATTCATGTGTCTATTTGCCAAATACGTGTGAAATGGGGGAGTGGCATGCAAAATCCAAAAACTACAAAATGTCACATAAATGGAAGCAAATTTATCAAAATTTATCGATAATTCGGAACCGGATGAGTTATCGAAGAAAAAAAAACTCGTACTGCGTATGGTATTCACGAGTATACATGTCAAATTTCAGATCTCTAGCTTTTGTGGTTAACGAGATCAGCGCGTTCATACAGACGGACGGACGGATGGACGGACGGACAGACGGACAGACGGACAGAGCTAGTTCGACTCAGCTCGTCGAGCTGACCAAGAATACTTTATGGGGTCTGCGACGTCTCCTTCTGGCTGTTACATTTATTTTCACAAAAACATTATACCCTGATTTCCCATTTTCAATGGGTTCAGGGTATAATAAATAGAAAACAACTAGTATATTGAAACAATATCAATCTCTGAATGCTATAATGTGAACAATATTTTTTGTTAACCAACCATTAGTTATCATAAACAAGCTGGATGGTTTACCCTCTTGAAAGCATGCCACGTATAATTGTCTGTGTGAAAAAAATGGCTCAAATCTAAGCCACAAATCTTGGGACATATTGATAGTCATTGCAAAGCCAATCTAGTCGGAAAATAAAAACGTTTAAATTGAATTGGCGAATTTGTAGTTATAAAAGGAATTTGTAGTATTAATGTATGTTCACCTCGGAACTTGCCATTAAAAATGTTAGCTTCGAAGTCGGTTTTCATTAATTTTAATTGAATGACTTGACACATATTTCCAGATAATATGGGATTTGAAGTTGTGTCCTGTCAAGCACAACGCCTGACTGTTAAACCTATGCATCTCTCTCGTGCAACCCCGATATTACCCTTTGGGTAAGCTTATCTGCTGTATATAAATCGGTAATTGGACTTATCTATGTTCATCTGTAGTATATTTTCCATCGCCGATATCCAAGAGTCGTTTTGCGAATATTTTGCTTTAGCATTTAAACTCGAATACTTACTTTCAGCTGTAATTTTTCAAAAGTTGATTCTCAGACCTACTCAATAGGTACACAAAACTCCCTGAAAAGCGATCCAGCCGTTTCGGAGGAGTATGGTAGCAAGAGAATTTTTTATTTAATATATATATATTTCATAAATTTTATTGTAAACTGTAGTATATTTTTTGATTAAGTTTATAAATATATCATAAATCAAGCGACCTTTATATCGTAATGGAACAAAATTATACAATTTAATTTAGGTTTAAAATAAAACACATGCGGGCCCGACTTACTGGTTAGGAAAAAAATCTAGTACATCGAATTATTCCGATTTTACACACTCCCGGAAGGTGTAAGTTTATAATTTTGATCAAGATTTAAAGGCAGACTCAAAGTACTTTTATTATTCATTGACTCGGATTTGCTTTGATAATAGTTTATTGAGTAATGCTGAATTGTATTATATATAATTTATATATAGCGTGTATAAGAAATAATTCTTAGTCATATCTGAAGCTTATTAATAGGATTAAATAGCTTACGTGTTGGTATATTATTAATCGAAATTAATTGGATTTAGTACTTTAAAGCGAGCAGAAGTCGAGTAGGTATATCACGGAAGATGTTTCGGGATATAGTTTTGTGCATAGTATTGCTTGAATTGCTGACGCAAATGCGTCCGATTGCATGTAAGAAACCCAAATATCAGTTAACAAATATGTATACTAAAAACTTTTAGTCTAATCTAATAGCAATTAACTTCAGCACCCGAGTGGAGTACAAAAGTGTTGATGGTGTACCCCCTGAATACCAAGCTCAGCTAAAACCATTCGAACTGATCGGTAGTAAGTTTTATTATATAGCTAAAGATGAGCTCAATTGGTTCCAAGCTGTGCAAGACTGTCGCAAAAAGGGCGGCAATCTCATCAATTTGAAAACACATCAGGAGGCGTTAGTTTTAGGCCTGCAGCTGAACGCAAGTCATGAATACTGGGTGGATATCAACCGACTGGGTCAAGAGGAATATGTTTCGATAGCAACAGGACTAATGCCTGTCTATATGAATTTCCTCGCAAAGGATGTGAATGAAGTAAATGATTCCCATAATACCAACGAACAATTAAGTTGTGTGACCTTGGTGAAGGGGTACGAGGACAGTTTTGTGATGAAGGAGGCGAAGTGCATGGAAAAATCGCGATTCATTTGCCAACTATCCTCACCGCGAACCATTTCAATTGTGGTCTGGTAACATTTATATACATGTTCTAATATAATTATAAAAATACTACTGTAATGTCAATATAACTCATTTTACAAAAGCCTTTAAATGAATTATACACGTAATGCAATACAGTTTAGTGTTATATATATTTATTTTCCAATTAATATTTAATATTAATATTAATTAATCAGAAATATTTTACAAAACGTTACATTTTTCACAACGCAATTTGAATAGAATTCATAAGTTCTCAGGTTGTTTTCGGAAATCGAGCAGCTCCTTAGGCTTGGAAGTCCATAACTTAAAGTATTCGCTTTTCAAATGCTGCCAGGCTAATTGATAATCTTTTGCCAATGCTTTAAGCTCAGAATAACTCAAGTTTTGAAGCTCTTCTAAGTTCAGACCGAGCTTTTGGCGAAGCTTTGAACAGCCTGATAACAAATCCAACAAAGTAATGAATAATTTATATTTACTCACTGTCAGCGCGGCATGGGATGTGTTTAGCTTCTGTTTGGTGACACCCTGACGCTTGCCATTTACTGCAATCTCAAATGGTCTATATATATTTTATATTTAAGCACAATAATTATTAAAGAGTTCGTTCTCACCTGAGCAAATCGGGCACCAGAGCCCAAATCAAGCTGCTGGGCGCAGGCTGCCAATCCATGCGTTGCGCCAGCTCAAAGGTTAAGTTTGTATCTATCCGTATGCATGGCTGTTGCGGCTGATAGTGATTCAGTGTGCAGTCTCTGCCCTGCCAACGACGGTAAATAGCACGCTCCAGGCTCTCAGGATGTGCTTCGGCACAACAAAAGTTGTAACTGCTAAAGTAAATTGGTTTGTCGATCAGCATGTCAAGCAGCGCGCCTTGCACTCCAAGTACATTCCAGCGCGACATTTTATCACTGCATGACATGGACAAGGTACGTTCGCCTCGACCTGGTTTAGTGCGCAGCTCTGCAGGTGTTTGCAACATATCATCGGAGAGGAAATTTGTTGGTGGACATAATAACTTAGCGCCCGTATATACCGAAGATAAATTTATTAATGGCTGCGCAGTTTCTAAAGCTAAACGCGGTCGTTTCGTTGGACCTACGTTTAACCACGTATCGTCGGCCACTATGCAAGCATCTCCACATGGTGTTTGAGTGCTCAAAAAATGATACTCCATCTGCTCTTTGAGCGCAAAGCAACTTTTCGCTGGCTGCCAAATAAAGACAGACTGATGACCTGCTGTTAGCGTCATTGCATTTAAGAGCTCGTTTTGCAAATAGCGCAGAAAGGCCCGACGGGCCAACACCTCCGCATGGCAATCATTGAGTATATAGCCTCTGGGACACAGTTTACTAGCACCTATACATCTGGTTCTAATTAAAATTGTTCAAATATAACAAAATAAATTAATATTCGCTTTAATTCACACCAACCCAGTAGCAAGGGCAACAACTTTGCCTGTTTGAGTATCTCTGTCGTACTGCACTATGCCGGCTAGAACTGTCCACTGGTTTTTTGTAGGCTTCCCAGTTTTTGGCAAATCACGAAATTTATTGAAACATAATTCCGCGATTTGTTTTAGCGTAAGTTGATATTCACTATTAGAGCCCATGTAATACAATTAATAACAATAATATAATGCAATAAAATAACAATGTAATCGAAAGTCATCGATAGTCGATTGTCGACTAAACACACATGTTTTGGGAAATATATAATTATCCAACACTGTCAATGGAATTTGGTGTTCTCACCAAAGCAAATAAAAATTTATATTTTGTTTGTTGTATCTGAACAACAATATGCCAAAAGTTGTATCACGTAGTATTGTCTGCTCAGATACAAAAGATCAAGAGGAATATAATGAAGAGAAACCGTTAAACATATACTATTGCTTGTGTAGCAAAATGTCGCTGATTTTGGGTTCGTAACAATGTAACAATGTGCTTATGTACGTGATTATATTAAATATTAAATTTTTTATAATAGATTGCACACTAGATCAGCTGCCGTTGCGCGAGGCGGACAACGCACGTGTTATTGATGCCGATGAACACGCCAATAAGTTGACCTACAACCCAACACCAAAAATGATCTATATACGACGCAAGGGAAAGGGAATTGAGAAACAGTACCGTTATAATGTATGTATTTATATTAGGCGTAGGACAACTACAATAAAAATTACAATTGGGAAAATGGGTAGGATTCGAGTTGAGGACTCGTAGGAAACGAAGTACAAGTAACTATAGAATGATAAACATAAGCTGTTGAAATATCAACAAAGATAACACGCCTATCTTTAATTGGCTCAATATAGTTTTCACAGTGCCCATAAAGTTTTCAGAATATATAAATAATATATATTTGATATAATTTCTAGTGTCGCAACTGTAATTTACCATTGTTCTACCGCCATAATTCCGACTCCAATGTGACGTTTGTTATGAGCAATGCATTGCTCAACAATAAAGAAGAACAGCCACTGGTCCAGCTTCTGGCAGCGGAGGCAAAAACCAAAGCGAGCGGCATTAATAACACTAACAGCAATATTACCACAGCCCACGTGACAACTACTCCGGCATTAAACACATCAATAGTTGCTCCTAACGGTGAGGATTCAGGCATCGTAGATGCTAGTGGCAAAAAAGTAATGGTCACGCGCCACACTAAGAATATGGGCAAATTCAGCTCGGTTACCGTATCGACCATTGACGAGGAAGAAGACGAAATTGAGGCAGTAAGAAAAATAATGTATAAGAATTTATTGTACAACTTATTTAAATTATATTCATTTTAGCGAGAGATCGCCGATAGTTATGCCAACAACGCGCGTATCATTGAGAAACAGCTTCAGCGCAAAGGAGGCAAACTGTCTGACCTTGGAGCCAAACCCAAGGCAGATGAAATGGCGCCTCCAACAAAAAAGCAACGCGGCACGCTGTTGGAGAGATAATCGCAATACAAGCATTTTAATATTGAATATAATAGATAATAAAAACAAATAGGAATGATCTACTCGAGACTGCTTGACTATAAGATACATATGTATATATTGTAAACAACAAGTATAAATGCATACACATGCATAAGCAAGCACTCTAACTACGCAGTGTACTCAGCGATTGCGCTTGGGCTGCAACATGTCTGCATTAGGAGATGTTAAGTGTTTAATGACTTGTTGTGTAGCTGTAGATTGTTAAATTTTCAATTATAGATATATTTAAGAACTAGTCAAACTTCAAAGCTCAAAATTCTAAAACCGCTCAATCATGCCTCAGTGGCGTATATATAATTTCTGATTAGAAATTATATATACGCCACTGAGGCATGATTGAGCGGTTTTAGAATTTTGATTGATTATCAGTTTTGGAAGGGATCGTTTTTTGGGTTAATCTATAGAAGAGAGTCTGTGCTTAACAAAGAGTAAGAGCATTGCGACGAACCAATATACCTTTTTCACTTGATTATTAAGGACTAATTAATATAAGTATAAAGAACTTAATAATTAATGCTTATATTGACCTCATTGTCATATTTAAAGGCATGAGAGAAAGATACAATCGCAACAGTCTATGAGCAGGGTAATAACTAGTTAAATTTTATCACCTTTACTTGTTTTTTACACCAAACCAAATTTTATTTCTTTTGGAAAAATGAAGATAACAGCTCTGTTTATTGTTTGAGCTCTGGAACCCATTAAAACAATGAAGTCAGATTATATTTTGTATACTCATTCACAAAGTGAAATAGTATGTGGGTTTTGTGCATGTCCTTCTTGCTGTCTGTTCGTCAGTCCGTGAAATTTGGAATATATACTCGTGTATACTCTCGTCAGATAAATTGTCAAGACTTTCCTGATACACCCACTGCATTTTCCTGTACCTCAGAAACACTACTATTTATGCCCATTGGGTTGTGGCAAATCGGGTGAAATTGTATCTTCTCCAATTTTTGGGCTAGAATGAACAAATTCGGCACGTGAGTAACGGCACGTGTTACGATCCTAAAACGATCGACGAAAAATGTATATACCCGCGCCCACTGAATCTGACTACATAGCAACATTCCAATTTCTGTTACATTTCAACACTATTGATGCTATAGACTTGAGACTTGGTATATATACTCGAATTAATCCCAAGTTCAAGCTATGGCGGTTATTCCTAGAAGCTTCAAAATTTGATGCTAGCTTACTAGGTTACACCCAGCAACTAAATGAGCAGCGTGTGCGCTTGGGCTATTCGAAAGGTTCAGGGTGTCTCGTAGTCGAGCGGTCTCGACTAGTGCTTCCTTACTTGTTCTTCTTGCATGCATATTAAACGAAGTGTTTTTGAAGTGCAGTCCGAAGTCTTCTTTGATGAGCATTAATTGGCTTTCCCGACTCACTTTTATACTTACTTTTTACCCTGAATGCATTGAAAATGAGAAAAACAGTGTATATATATCAATCGATAACTATTTCCGTTGTTTTGTTATCGATGAAAATGAAATCTGGAAAGTTTGAATCTCACAATCTTGTATTAGTTTAGAGAACTCAAATTTTTAGTGTTGTTAAATTTTGGATACCACGCTCCGTTCGCCACAAATTTGAAAAAAAAAAGTATTTAAACTACTAGAGACATAAGCTTTTGCAAATCCATTCATATGAATTATATAATCACGCTCTGAAATCACGCTTCATTTAAGAAAATCGATCTACAAAAAAGTTATTAAAAATTTTATT
The DNA here is from genome assembly GCA_035045555.1 of Drosophila fulvimacula. Lineage (NCBI taxonomy): Eukaryota > Metazoa > Arthropoda > Insecta > Diptera > Drosophilidae > Drosophila > Drosophila fulvimacula. Next base: position 1,562,519 of record JAWNOX010000160.1, on the reverse strand, counting down.
TCCTGTGCAGTCGTCTCAAACTGCGCAGTTAGTAGAGCGCGTGCGTGGGTATGTGGGTATGTCTAGCTGGTAATGAATATGTAAGGTATGTATATAAAAGAAGTGTAGAAATAACGACTCGTCAGGGTAACTCCTAGTCGAGCGGTCTTGACTAGAGCACTCTCCATTGTTATACCCTGAAACAATTGGAAATGTGAAATCAGGGTATAATGTTTTTGTGAAAATGTATGTAACACGCAGAAGGAGGTATGCCAGACTCCAGTTTTTTTTTCTTTTTTTCGATAAGTCATCCCGTTTCCTTATTATCGACACATTTATGTGAAACGTTAAAGCTAGAGACTTAAATTAGGATTAGTGAATACAAACATTTTGTATTTTTTGGATTTTGGTTGTCGCATGACAACCGTTCGCCCCAATTTTACAAAAAACTTATTTCAAATGGCAAAGCCTGCGTGTACTTGGGTAAATTCACATATATGAATGCCATAATCATACTGTGAACATTTTATTAATAAAGTCCATCTACTAAGTTATTAAACATTTAATTTAACTTAAAATTGGCACAGTCCCTGCGCAGTTAGCAGAGAGCGTTCTTGTTATAAAAGGAATGTTTACAATATAATATCGGCATTTCGTAGGGTTCAAGGTCTAGCTGGTAATCTCCTAGCCGAGCAGTCTCGACTAGAGCTTTTTACTTGTTTTGCATGCTTTTGTTTTTATACCCTGAACCCATTGAAAATGGGAAATCAGGGTATAATGTTTTTGTGGAAATGAATGTAATAGCCAGAAGGAGACGTCGCAGACCCCATAAAGTATATATATTCTTGATCAGATCGACGAGCTGAGTCGAACTAGCCCTGTCCGTCTGTCCGTCCGTTCGCCCGTCCGTCCGTCTGTATGAACGCGCTGATCTCGTAAACCACAAAAGCTAGAGATCTGAAATTTGATGTGAATACCATACGCAGTGCGAGTTTTTTTTTTTTTCGGTAACTCATCCCGTTTCCGAATTATCGATAAATTACGATAAATTTGCTTTCATTAATGTGACCCATTAAAGCTAGAGACTTCAAATTTCTTGTGCAGATAGGTGTGGTGAATGCGGACAAATTGTAGATTTTGGATTTTGGATGCCACGCCCCATTCGCCCACAATTTGTAAATTTGTATATCAAATACTAGAGACTTGTGCTTTGGCGAATAGTCACATATGAATGCCAAAATTACACTGTGAAAAATTTATTAAGAAAGTCCATCTAGAAAAAAAGTTATTAAGCATTTAGTTTCCCATGCCATAGGCATATTGCACCGCAAGCGCAGTCGCTGCTCAGTTAGCAGAGCGCGTTGTCATATTACGTCCGTGTGTGTGCGTATGTGTGTGTTTGTATTGCTTGCAATATATATGTATGTAAAATAGTCATTGCATGCTTCGAATATCGGCTATTCGAGGGATTCAGGGTATCTCCTAGTCGAGAGGTCTCGACTAGAGCTTCCTTACTTGTTTTTTCATGTTTAGCATGGGTCTTATTTAAATGAAATTGAGACAATGAAATACAGTACTTGGCAAGAGTTGAGTTAGATGACATCACCAAACAATCTATAAAATGTGTTTCAATATTAGGATACTATTACTTCTATTATTATTTACAACGTGTTATTGCTATCCACCTGATACAATTATACCTGACAGTGTGGACTGCAACTGTGTTAAAATGGAAGATTGTGATGATGTAATGCGTTTAGTAGAAAGGCTCGGTCCCGAGTCTGTAAACTATTGCAATCAAACAGCGAATATAGTATGCTGTCTTGAAGAGAAAAAAAAAACGATTTCTGAAAAAAGTAAGTATTTAAATAGATCAATTTGACATCGAGCGAAACATATGTATTAGAGTGCTCTGTTGAGACTGCTCGATATGCACACACATGCATTGGCATACGGGGGCGACGTATCCAAAATTCGAAATATTCAAAATATATATATCTTTTATTAATAAAGCTACACGGTAAATGCTTATTTTTATACCCTGAATTCATTGAAAATGGAAAACTAAAATGTATGTAACAGGCAGTAGGAAGCGTGACAGACCCCATAAAATATATATGTATGTATATTCTTGAACTCAGCTCATAAAAGCTGAAATTTGACATGTATACTCGTGTATACCATACGAAGTACGGGTTTGTATTTTTGTATCGATGAGTCATTCCGTTTCCTTATTATCGATAAATTTCTAAAAGCTGAGTTCGATTTATATATACCGTTAAAGCCAGATATTTAAAATTCACTGTACAGACACGTATAGTGAATACAAAGATTTTGTATTTTTTGGAAAGTCCATCTACAAAAAATGTTATTAAACATTTAATTTTCATATCCGTGTGTGTATATGTACATATATGTAAAATGGATGCTTGCAATATCGGCTATTCGAAGGTTTCACGGTATCTCCTACTCGAGCGGTCTCGACTCGATAACTATTTACTCTTTTACTTTTGTGTGTATGTACTATTTATTTAATTATAAACCCTTTCAAACTGGGAAATCATGGTATAATGTTTTTAAATCATGGTATAATGTTTTTGTATGTGACGCAGAATACATACATATGAATGCTTCGCAGGGTTCAGAGCATCTCCTATTCAAGCAGTCTCGGCTACACCACTCTTATAAACTTAATCCATTGAAAATGGGAAATCTGGCTATAATTTGGAGCTAGAGTCTCCAAATTAAAAATTTAATTTTCTACAAAAGATTGCAACCCAAACGCAATCAACATTGATAGGTGAATTGCGTAATGTATGCGAGAATCCATATTTCTTAGATGTATCATACATCTACATACATCATGTATGTATGTATGTAGAGGTTTTGGAATTTGTTGTTCGAGCCATCATAATAATAAGGGGACAGAAGAAGGATTTCCAATCGAACACGTGCGAACGATTTAGTTCGCTAAAAAAAATATGAATACTTTATGGAATTGAATATGTACTCGCATTGGTAGTCTAACGAGTTATTCTTTACATTTCAGAGTGTTTCGAATATGCCGAACAGGAAGGCTTCTGTCCACAAAGAGTGCTTATAAATAAACCAGTTACAGCACTTGAGAACGAATACCCGTTTATGGCCTTGATAGAAGTGAAAAATAGTACCATAGATTATACATTCGTCTGTGGGGGGACCTTGATAGACCAAATGTATGTATTAACGGCAGCACATTGCTTCGATGAGAGAAGAAGTCATTCAGGATTGTAAGTATATTTTAATTAAAGGAATTCATTTAAATATTTTTTATATATATTGTATATATATCTTAATAGTGAGATTTTCGTTCGCCTGGGAGTCCACAATAGAACTTTATTGGGCACACGATATAAAGCCATAGAAACAATACATCCCGACTATACAGGCGGTGCTACAGCAGATATTGCAATATTAAAATTGAATATGTCGGTAAATATATCAACAAATAAAGTGAAGCCTGCCTGCATAGCACAGAGTAATTCAAATACTAAAGGAGAATATGAAGTTGCTGGATGGGGCTTTGTTAAACCGGGCCAGCTGGCGGATACTTTGCAATCGGGATGGTTGGTTTCAGTGGAAAGTAAATCTTGTAAACAAGATGAAGAACTGAAAGAGGATAGACAAATTTGTACAATGCCAAAAAAAGGTTTTGGAGATGTTTGCGAAAATGATTCTGGCGGTCCACTATTTACTAAACATCCGACGCTCTACAATTGCATTTTTGAAGTTTTCGGCGTTGTTTCTAGGGGTGACATTTGCTACTTGAACAATTCGTTTACACGTCACACCAGAGTTTTTTATTACCGCGAGTGGATAGAGAATGTAGTATGGTTAAAAAATAATAATTAAATTTCAAACTCATCTTAAAATGTTAGAATCAAGCTAATTGTTCAACGTAATATTTTCATAATTATTGTAATATGTTATTAAAGATTTTTTATTATGCTCATAGCTTTTTAAAAAAAAGTTAAAATACATTTAAATCTTTTATGCGATTTAAAAAATGTGCCACACAATATGTTTGTTATCGCCTATCGAATATATATATGCAGCGTTTTTCAGCACTAATAAACAAGTATTGCAGCTAACTTAACACCGTGGTAAGCAGAATTTGCAGAGAAAATATATTGAAAAAAATTGTGTGTATCGCATGTAAAAACAAAGTTTTGTTTTTGTTTAATTACGACTACAAATAGATAACGCGCCGCATAAATCACCTAGCAAACCTAAATAAAAAAAAGAAAATCAAACAAAAAGAGAAACAAATGCTAGAAAATGTTGCTGCCCGAAAAAGACGTTGCTGTTGACTAATAACAAGAGCGTGCGTGTGTGTGTGCGTGTGCATGTACATGTGTGTGTGTATATACGCATGTGTGTGTGTGGAGTGCAGAAATGTTTTCCAGCGTTGGCAGCCATGGAATTAGCGTTGGCATTGCCTCCACCGTGCAGGACACCGATGGCTATGACTTCACAAAAGACGAAAATGCGGCCCGTTGGCGTGGCCTATTTATACACTCACTACGCAAGGTGCTGGAGCAGGTGAATCCGCGGGTTACAGCCAAAGAAGATGCTCTACTGTATGTCGAGCATCTGTGCGTACGCCTCTTGGCCAAACTGTGCGCCAAACCCTTACCACATTCAGTGCAGGATGTGGAAGTAAAAGTGATCAAATCATTTCCACCGCCACTCCATCAGCGCGTTCTCAAGGAAATCAACGAGTTAATCAATTCGAAGAAACGCAAATGTTTATTACCCACAGAACGTGTCCATACACTGCTGCAGAAGGATGTCCTTCAGTATAAGATTGATAGCTCAGTATCAACATATCTTGTCGCTGTGCTCGAGTGTATTTCCTCGGACATATTGAGAACTGCCGCCGACTATGTGTGTCGCATAGCACACAGCGAAATTGTTAAGGAGGACATTGAAGTGGTTTTGAACGCAGATGGCATGATACTAGACATGCTGAACAGTAGCGGCGATGAGCTAAAATGCAATGTTCTGCCTAGTCCGCTGTCACTACCGGCGCAACGGGCAAGTGCCACATATGAGGAGACCGTAAAGGAGCTTATCAATGATGAGAAACAATATCAAAGGGATTTGCATATGATTATACGTGTCTTTCGCGAGGAGCTGGTGAAGATAGCGCGTGATCCAAAGGAACTAGAACCAATATTTTCAAACATTATGGATATATACGAAGTGACTGTAACGCTGTTAGGTTCACTAGAGGATGTCATTGAGATGTCACAGGAACAGAATGCGCCTTGCGTGGCTAGTTGTTTCGAAGAGCTAGCTGAGGCCGAAGAGTTCGATGTGTACAAGAAGTATGCGCATGATGTCACCTCATTGGCGTCACGAGATGCACTCGGCAATCTTTTGGCCAAACCGGATGCATTATCATTAATGTCAGCGGGTCATGGTTTTCGAGAGGCAGTCAAGTATTATTTGCCTAAGCTGCTACTGGTGCCCATTTGTCATGCATTTGTCTATTTCGATTATATCAAACATTTAATGGATCTCAGCACATCACAGGATGACATTGAGAGTTTTGCCCAGGTGCAGGGACTGCTTCATCCACTGCACTGTGATCTCGAGAAGGTCATGGCCAATTTGTCGAAGGAGCGACTTTTGCCGGTCAGCGGTCGCGTACGTCGACAAATGGCCATCGAACGCACACGTGAACTGCAGCTTAAAGTGGAGCATTGGGATGACAAAGATGTGGGTCTCAATTGTAACGAGTTCATTAGAGGTAAGTGGTGGCTATGCTTCCATATAAACTTTAGTAATATCAATCCAAATTCGCAGAGGACGCACTCAGTAAACTTGGCTCTGGCAAACGTATCTGGAGCGAACGTAAGGTGTTCCTTTTTGACGGTTTGATGGTGCTCTGCAAAGCTAATACAAAAAAGCAAACTCCTTCGGCAGGCGCTACTGCATATGATTTTCGTTTAAAAGAGAAGTTCTTTATGCGTCGCGTTGAGATCAACGATCGTGCGGATACGGAAGAGCTTAAACATAGCTTTGAGTTAATGACACGGATGCATCCTGCTATTGTTTTGTCAGCTAAAAGTGCACAACACAAAAGCGATTGGATGGCCGATTTGATAATGGTGAACACCAAGTCAATGTTGGATCGCATATTGGATAGCATACTTCAGGATATTGAGCGCAAGCATCCATTGCGCATGCCCAGCCCGGAGATTTACAAATTTGCCGTACCCGATAGTGCTGAGAATATTGTGCTCGAAGAACGGGACAGTGGAATGGTGCCAATGATTAAGGGCGCAACTCTGTGCAAACTGATCGAAAGACTTACCTATCACATCTATGCGGATCCCACGTTTGTGCGCACCTTTCTCACCACATATCGGTATTTTTGTTCGCCCCAGCAACTGCTTACGCTACTAATGGAACGTTTCGAAATACCTGAGCCCAGTTTGGTCTATCAAGAACAACAGCATCAGTCAAATAATATAGGCAGTAATACCAATGCAGATCTCGATAAGGATGGTGTTATGGCGGCTGCCACAACGGTTGATAACGATAAAATGTTAAAGAACTCGCAGCGCGAGGATTGGAAACGGTATCGTAAGGAGTTTGTGCAGCCGGTGCAATTCCGTGTGTTAAATGTACTAAGGCACTGGGTGGATCATCATTTCTATGATTTTGAGAAGGACCCAACATTGCTGGAGAGACTGTTGCACTTTCTCAATGAAGTCAACAGCAAATCCATGCGCAAATGGGTTGACTCGGTGCGGAAGATAGTCGATCGCAAGGTAAATATTTAGCTTTAGTGTTGAAAAATTCTGATTTTAATGAACTCGTATGGTAATTTAACAAAATCACCGTCAATCAACAGACGTTAATTATATAATAACTGTTAGATACATATAAAAAATATTGTAACCAACCAAACTTACAGATGTTAAATCTTGGACATGGTATTTTATTGCTCTATTTTTCTGTCGTTGATTTATTATTCAATTTAATAAATTTATATATCTTTTTCTTTGCTCATTTCACTTTTTTTTTTTTAGAATAAACAAAGCAATAAAAAGATCGTCTATGCCTACGGTCATGATCCACCGCCTATTGAATATCATCTGAGTGTGCCTGATGATGAGATAACGTTGCTTACCCTACATCCACTGGAGGTGGCGCGGCAACTTACTTTACTGGAATTTGAGATGTACAAGAATGTAAAGCCTTCGGAACTGGTCGGCTCGCCGTGGACCAAAAAGGATAAAGAGCTAAAGAGTCCCAATCTGCTAAAGATCATGAAGCATACAACAAATGTGACGCGTTGGATTGAAAAGTCTATTATGGAGGCAGAGAATTATGACGAACGCCTGGCCATCATGCAACGAGCCATTGAGGTGATGATGGTCATGCTGGAGCTCAATAATTTCAATGGCATACTCTCGATTGTCGCTGCGATGGGCACGGCGGCTGTGTTTCGGTTGCGTGCCACATTCAATGGGCTGCCGGAACGTCATCGAAAGTTCTTGGATGAATGCCGGGAGCTAAGCGAGGATCATTTAAAGAAATACCAAGAGCGTTTACGTTCCATAAATCCACCTTGTGTGCCATTTTTTGGTCGTTATCTTACAAATATATTGCATTTGGAGGAGGGTAATCCAGATCTGTTGACCAACACAGAGCTCATAAATTTCTCGAAGCGTCGAAAAGTTTCAGAAATAATTGGTGAGATACAACAGTATCAGAATCAGCCTTATTGCCTCAACGAAGAGCCAATCATACGTCACTTTTTCGAGCAGCTCGATCCTTTTAATGGACTGTCTGACAAGGAGATGTCCGATTACCTATATAATGAGAGTCTACGCATTGAACCCCGCGTCTGCAAGACGATACCCAAATTCGTAAGTAAATGCAGTTACCAAAACCTGGGCAGTGTTAATTTTAAAAATATTTGTAGCCCCGCAAGTGGCCAAACATTCCGCTCAAATCGCCGGGTATAAAACCACGGCGGCAAAACCAAAACAGCAACAGTAACAAATTTTCCAGTAATGCTGTGGCTAATGTGGAACCGCCACCAACGGCTGCACCAGCAGCAACTACAACGACAGCAAGTAGTAACAACATCATTGGAGATCAGAGTCCCCAGCATAATCCGAACGCTAATTCAGTTTTTGCACCAGTCAACATACCAGACCGTAATGGTGGGCCCTGCTGGAGTGGTCATACGCTGCAACAACGCACCACAGACAATGGTGAGATGGCACCGGCGCCACATTTGCCACGGAAGCCGGCAGCGCACGTTTGGACACACAACAACAGCTATGCTCCAACGGAAGGATTTATTCTATCAGATCAACAGTTGCCATCAGCAACCGTCAGCAACTGGACTATGTCTGATTGCTATGTGATTTCGGATGTGGATGCGATGCCGCCGTCGCCTCTGCCGAAGTTGATGATCAGTCCGCGCCATGAGACAACAGCGCCACCACCTCCGCCGGTGTCCCAAGCCAGCAATCGCTCACCATTCCATGGACGCGCACAAACACAGTACAGTCCTACGCATAGCATAGCTAGCACGGTGACAATTATTGGAGGCGGTGGTTTCGGGGATGTTAGTCCACAACTGGGAGGCTTTTACTACAACAGTGCAAATACCCAGCAGCAGGCACAGCAGCATCCGGGTGCGGTGCCCATATCGCCGCACGTAAATGTGCCAGCGGTTAATAGCATGGAGTATCGAGCTGTGCCGCCCCCTTTGCCGCCGCGACGTAAAGAACGCACCGAAAGCTGCACTGATATGGCACAGAAACGTCAAGCGCCTGATGCACCCACCGTAAGCTATAAAAATTTTCGATTAATTTTAACGAAGTAAATATATATTTATAATATATTTTTTCCCTTAACTAGCTACCTCCGCGTGATGGTGAGCTAAGTCCACCACCCATACCGCCTCGACTCAACTATTCCATGGCAGCGGGCTGTGGTCGTCAGCCCAAGGAGTTTGTAGGCAAAAGTAGCAGTTTGCTGTTGCCAAACACGAGCAGTATTATGATACGCCGTAATTCGGCAAAGCAACCATCGCTGGGCGTTAATGCGTCAGCTATGTCCAACAATAACAATACAACAATTGCAGCGGGTAGCGAAGAGTCTCAACAACAGTTACAATATCAGCAGCAGCTGCAACAACAACAATTGCAGCAACCACCACAGTCGATCTCGCCAGCATTAAGCTCTTCGACAACCACATCACCCATGACACCTATGACGCCCATGTCCCCATACATTTCCAGCACTTTAGACGGTTCATCCAACTACCCCCAACCGCAATACCAACTGCAGCACCATCAAACCCGCCATCGGCCGCAGATAGCACAAACTCAACAGCCAGTGGCTTGTGGACAACATCATTTTCAGCATCAGCAACTTCAACATCATTCGAATTCGCATCCACATCCACATCTGCAACCACATACGCAGCATCCTTCACATCATCAGAACAGGCGCTCGTCCCCAAAGGAATTCTTTCCTATTGCAACGAGCCACGATGGCACACCCAAACTTCCACCAAAACCTAGTCTAAGCGCAAACTTCTACAACAATCCAGGTAAGTAGAGATTATTCTATAATTACACATATTTAACTTTAAAATTGTGCTATATCTTTGCAGATAAAGGTACGATGTTTCTTTACCCAAGTACAAACCAAGAATAATATTTATTGCCTAGCGATGTGTGATAGGACAAAAAAAAAAAACAATAACAAAATAGGAGAGAATACCACAAAAAGAGAGATAAAAGGTAAAACGTGGCATTAAGTGCATAGAAAATATAAAAGATATTGATACAGCAAATAAAATGTATATGTATGTGTATTTAGCGAGATATATAATATATAGAATTGACCGAGTTAAATGCGGCGAGTTTTATTATTCGAAACTCAAAAAAGAAAAAAAGTAAAAGAAAAACGGAAATTGAAAGGCAAATGTATGTTATAATAAAATTATATTATAAGAAATTGTAAATATCGAGAACATTGTATTGATCGTAGCCCGTAAAAAAACAATAAAGTATAACACTATTGTTAGACATTCGAATTTGTTGTTGCAATTTTATTTTTATACCCTGAAACCATTAAGAATGGGATATTAGAGGATAATGTTTTTGTTGAAATGTATGTGACAGGCAGAAGGAGCCGTGGCAGAGAAGGTATATTTATTTTTGATTAGGACGACGATCCGAGTCGATTGAGCCCCGTCCGTCTGTCCGTATGTTTGAACGCGTCGAGCTCAGAATCTATAATAGCTAGAGACTAGTTTTTTTTTGTGAAAATTCGATAACTATTCTCGTTTTTTTGTTGTTATCGTTTAAAAACGAAAATATACATTCTGTTTTTAAGTTATGTCTTGTAAATCTTTACAAATAGTGACTCCAAATCTAACATTTAGTTTTATAATCATTTCCTACAATTTTGATTTTTGTTAAATTTTGGATACCACTCCCCTTCGCCACAAATTTGTAAAAATGTATTTCGAATACTGCAGACTTGTGCTTTGGCAAATACACACATACAAAGTGCACAATTACGCTGTGCAAATTTTGTCTAGAATTCTACATAAAAAGATATTAAACATATAATTTTCCATAACATAGGCATATTGCAGCCGAAGCCCAGTAGCAGTCGTCAGCAGAGTGCGTGCTTCTGGGTGCTATATGCGTACGTATGTGTGCATGTGTCCCATATACATACATATATGTTAAATATGCTTGTTGAGGAATATCGGCTCTTTGGAGGGTTCAGGTTAACTCCTAGTCGGTACCCTCGACTAGAGCTTGAAATTTGCATTATATATTGTACATATCGTCAGACAAAGTGTCAAGATTTTCTCGATACGCCCACTGCTTGTAGATGTCATAGAGAGTTGAGATTTGGGCATTGCAAATCAGGTGAAAGTGTATCTTCTTCAGTTTTAGAGTTAGAACGACCAAATTTGACACATGAGTTACTGTTACTATCCAAAAAAGATCGACTAAAATTATATATCAACGCCCACTGGGAGCGTGGCAAATCGGATGTGAACACTATTGATATTAGGGACTTGAGACTTGGTACATAACATTTCATGATCAAACAACAATGACAAACCGAACGAGATTATACCTCTCCCAGTTTTAGTGCTAGTAGCTTAAAAATTGGAATTGGGCCAACTGGGAGAGTGCCAAATCGGAGAAACTACCGTTATTGAGCATAAGCTCAAAATGAAATGACTTGTTGGCAATTCATACGGACGAACCAACAGACTGGCATGGCTATATCGATTCAGCTTATCGAGCTGATTAAGAATATATATATTTTATATGCGATAATCACAACATGAAAATTTAATAAGAAAATCTATTTACAAAAAAAGTTATTAAACATTTAACTTCAGATAATTTTGGGATATTTGCAGCCGGTGGTCAGTTAGCAGAGCGCATGCATATGTGTTGCTTGCTATATATGTATATATAAAATATAGTCTATTCGCAAGGTTCAGGATATCTCTTTGTCGAGTGGTCTCGACTAAGGCACTCTTACTTGTTCCCATTTTCAATGTGTTCAATGTATATGTTGTATGTATGTACAAAGAAGATTGTTCCGTAGTAGTTAGCGCTTAGTTAGGAGGAGATACCCTCATCCCTGCACTGAGTAGATATTCCTATGATTCTATGCTTCCTTAGTATATAAAGACCCAAACAGCACAGGCAAAGAAGCATGTCATACAAAGCACATAGTCTAGTATTAGAAATACAATTTTTATTATAATTTGAGGAAGGAATCAAAAATGTGTATTCATTACAGAAATTGGATGTTTCTATCTTTTGTGGTGTTGAAGCAAGGTGTATTTTTATTAAGGCAGAAATCATTTTCAAAATCACAAAAAATAGTCAAATTCACAAGCTTAATTAAAATTTTTTATAGAGTACTACAAAAGCTTTTAAAGGTTCGTCAATTCAAGGCCCAAACTTGTTTTCTAGACAATTTTAAGATCTCTTTATGAGAAGTTCATGATGGTATTACTAAAGAATATGCTTGAACGGCCTTGGCCACAACACGAAGAAACCAAAAACTGTGCCATTAAACAGCTGATAGAAAAAGAATCAACACAAATGACCGAAACACCTGTTATTAAATTTACCACAAAATAGTCGAGAGGTAGTTTGAAAAATTATTGTTTTTAATTGTAGGTAGGTAGCTAGGAAAGGAACCCCATGCCTGTACTGCATTTGGCAGAGGCTAAGGGGCATTGCGAAGAGGCCTAATTAATGCTGATTGTGCTAATTGTCGCTGGACATTGAAATTAAATCATATAACAGCAACAACGACAACAACCGTTCATTTCCTTTCGCTTTTCAGCGAACGTCGATGACGTCGCTCAAATGCTTCCTGAATTCTGGATGACTGCCCCATAACTGGTTATTCGTGCATTCCTGAGACATTTTTATTGTATATTTGCAGCGGAACGGGAAGGTGAGTTTTTGAATTTGAATGTGGCTTATTGTTCACGGCTTATACCCTAACCAAACCCAAAAACTTAATTTAACAATGCTCGTAATCAGAAATACTCTTTATATATATATATATATATATATATATATATATATATATATATATATATATATATATATATATATATATATATATATATATATATATATATATATATATATATATATATTGTATACCATACTTTTTATAGTGTGATATAAATATATATATATCCTGTTAACTTCATTCCGCCTCATTTCTACCGACCCAGCCTTAAGTAATACAATTCTATGACAAGCTAGGTACATTCAAGGAATTTAGAAATTTAATTTCGTCGTTGCAATGGTACACTTTACATCTACACTTTTCATTAAATATAGTTTGCGAAAAGTGCACCATTAATGCCATTCTAAATTCAAATTTATATTCTTAGCTGTCAAAATAATTGTCCTTCAACCATTAATAATTTTTGTAGATACCAGGATATTTTGGAATATTTTCTTGATTTAGATTTAGATTTTAATGAAAAGTTTACCATTGATTCCATTCTGCATTTTTATTCAGACATTTAGTGGAATTTAAATCAATTGTTTGATTCGTCGACAGAAACTTGAAAATTCCAGCAATTTCTCAGAAAAGTCATTTCAGTGGTTTCATATTTCAAAATTTTATCGTTAAGTCTTATTTCGTATTTGATGTATTTCTTAGGTTATAGCAACTAAGAATAGTACTGGCGGGGTACTGCCTTTCTCTATGATCAAATATCATATTAATACTTAATTCTCTACGACACATACAAATCATAAAAACAAAAATCGGTTTAACTGTTCGCGAATAATGACGAATCTAACACAATTATATATATATATATATATATATATATATATATATATATATATATATATATATATATATATATATATATATATTGGTCAAATCCGTTAACCAAGGTCAGTTCCTTGTTTTGTTTAGCAAAATATAAATAAATTTTAATTAAATTGAAGTAATATATTATATATATTAATCAAGTAAGAGTGCTCTAGTCGGCACTGCATGACTGGGAGATACCCTGAACCCTTGTTTATCTCGAGTTTTCTCGATTAAAAAAAAAAACAGTTCAGTTCACTTATAAAATTATATCTGTTGTCTTTGGAGCTAGAATCTTCAAATATGGTTCTTCTCGAAGCTCAGGGTATCTTCTTGGCGAGAAGGCTCGACTACAGTACTCTGACTTCTTTTTTGATAATGTAAATGTCAATTACGCTACTCGTTCGGCTTTTATCACAGTCTTGACCAGCATCTTCGTTCTCATCACCACCATCTCACCAGACCTACGACAACAATTGTTTCGCCCTCTTCATTATATTTAGTAATAATATCATTTGCATATCACGTTTCGGTTGGGCAATTATCGCGTTAATCCATTCTATAAATTCATATATGTATGTATATATTAAGAAGAAGAAGTAAACACCCGCAGCAAATGCTAAAATTACTAAATAAAATTTGCATTTAATTAGTCTTTGATTGCAGCTAATGACAGAGAAATCTCTGTCGACAACAATTCTCACATAATTAGCGTCTAAATTGGTCTATTGCACAATTGTATTACATGTGCCAATCTCTTCGCAATCCAACGAGAATACCACTTATAGTTCATCCCACAGCACATTTATAATTCCTGCCATTCAATTTATAACTGTGCTTTTGTACCCTGAGCTCAATGAAAATGGGAAAACAGGGTATCGAGTTTTTGTGAAAATGTATGTGACATGCAGAAGAAGGCGTGGTAAATCTCGTAAGATATAGTATATATTTTTGATCAGCTCGACAAGGTGAATCGATATAGCCATTTATATATATATATATATATATATATATATATATATATATATATATATATATATATATATATATGTATATATATATATAAGAAAGTCTGGCAACTGCACAATTTACGCAGCGACTGCGCTTGGGCTGCAATATGTTATGGAAATTTAAATATTTTTGTATATGGACTCACAGTTCGATAATATTATTAAACTGCGTGTATTTGCAAGTCTCTAATTGAAATACGTATACGTGGCGTACAAAATATAATAAAAATAAAATAAATAAAAATCCCAAAAAACTAAATACAAGATTTGGAGATTCTAACTTAAACGATGTAAAAGATATGATTTATAACTAAATTTCGATTTTAATTTTTAATCGATAACATTAAAACGAGAATAGTTATCGATTTTTTTAAGCAAAGTCGATCTGCGCGTGCTTTTTAGGAACCAACAAAAAACTTAAAAGTCTCTAGCTCTTATAGGTTCTGAGATCGACGCGTTCAAGCATACGGACAAGGCTAAACCGATCTGGCTTGTCGTCCTGATCAAGAATATATAAATTTTATAGAGTCTGCCATGCCTCTTTCTTTCAGTTACATAAATAAACAAAGCTATTTTACCCTGTTCAGGGTATAAAAAGCGTTGTTCCATACAATTGAAAGTTAAACACATTCGAAAACAGTTAGGAAAATCGAAGAATTCAAATAGGTCTTGGACTTTAACAAAGGAAACTCCCAGCAAGTCGACACTCGTTAAAGCTAAAGTTAGCAGCAATTCAAGTAATGATCGTAAATATATTGGAATCGTGCCTCTCTCCGAAGCTAATTATGAAACCGATGATGGAATTGGAATTGGGCTTGCAGGTGTGTTTTACTTTCCCGAATACTAAAGTTAATGACAAGCGTTACGAGAAAAAAAAACCAGCTGAGAATCGAGAACCGAGCGGTTTGAACGATCTTATTTGTGAGAGCGTTCGGCATTGTCTTTATGTCAGTTTCGTCTGTACGTGTATATATATGTTTGTCTGCCTCACAGGTTTTATAAAAGCAGCAAGAGGTGCAACATTTCGTTCAGTTCGGTTGTGAACTTCAGAATCATTGTCAAGAGTGTTCAGCTATACCAAGGATTAGCTATAACCCAACAACACAGGCTATTACTTTACATAAATAAAAAAAATCAAAATAAACAGACATCAGCCACAGCGAACGTGGTGCCAAAAAGGCAAAAACGCAAAAACGCAAACGAAATTTAAATCAGAAGCAAATATGCTGGCCAGTGAAAATTTTCAAGCAAACCTCTACAACCGCAATTCTATATATAAGCCCTACAATGAGAAATTGGCAAGCATGGCAAAGCAATTGACGACATCCACGGCTGATGCAGCTGGTCTTGATGCAGCACAATCGACAGTTGACTACGGCAATCCAAGCAAGCAAATGTTAGGCAGCAGCTGCTCAAATAGCAATAGCAATAATAACAACAGCGTTTCCAATGGCCTGTCCAGCTTTTTGGCTAGCCATCCTTCTGCTGAACTTGAGGGCTTTATTCGAGCCTGCGTCGATGAGATAATTCAGCTGGCCGTCTTTCAGGGTACCAACCGCTCCTCGAAAGTTGTGGAATGGCATGAGCCTGCCGAACTGCGTAAGATATTTGATTTTGAGTTGCGGGATCAGGGTGAATCTCCAGATAAGTTACGCACGCTGCTCCGCGAGACAATACAATACTCGGTGAAGACAGGTCATCCATATTTCGTCAATCAGCTGTATTCGGGCGTGGATCCCTACGCCTTGGTAGGTCAGTGGCTTACCGATGCACTCAACCCAAGTGTTTACACGTATGAAGTGGCGCCCGTTTTTACGCTAATGGAGGAGCAGGTCCTCGGAGAGATGCGACGTATTGTTGGCTTCCCCAACAACGGACAGGGCGATGGCATATTCTGCCCAGGGGGCTCGATAGCCAATGGTTATGCAATCAGCTGTGCTCGCTATCACTGTGCGCCCGAATCCAAGGTAAGCATTGGGCTGAAGGCCAAAACCACATTTGGGTTCCGTTTTCATTATCGTTGTCGTTTTTACTGTGTGTGCTGTGTGTTTGAAGCCAAAGCAAGCGGAAGCGAAATGCACGCGACCTAGACGCTAACGCGGCACACGTAGCAGTCACCATTTACAGTAAAGTTGCCCTCGAAAATATTAGTCAAAGCTTGTGGCTGACTCATTATACTCTAGACGCCAGTGTTGTCCAGTTTTTTGTAGACTTTCTAATGTTTTGGATTTCTACAGTTATTTCTGAAAAGATTTGTACATTTTTTTTTTAAATATCGCTCATTCTCAGTTTCTTAAAACAATCTTAACTAAGTGAATCCAAATCTGATTACATTACTAAATATGAAATTTCAAAAATGTTTTCATTGTATAATTTTGACGAAAGCGCTGTTTTTTGAGCTATTTACGCAGCGGCTGAGAAGTGTGTAGTATATGAAATACGTGTTTGGGGCGAATCAAAATTGCATAAGATACATAAGAAACTAAAAACAAAATGTGTACTCTCCGGACATGTGCTAACTACATTTTATAACTATTTTATTTTTTTTATAATTAAATTTCGATTTCGTTTTTAATCGACAACATTAAAACGGGAAAAGTTATCGATTTTTATCAACAAACCTACAAAATACAAATTTTAAGAGTCTAGCTGCAGACGGGCCTTACTGACTAACAAAGACTCATTCAGTCATTTAGTCATATTTTTCCGATTTACCATTGTCATTTTTGACAATCAATCATAAAATTTTAGGTTTCTCACTGAGAAACAGATGTAGTTTCATCGATTTGGCAGTCCTTAGCAGAGTTATAGCGTAACGTAACTCTAAAATTAGGTTGCTTACCGAAAATAACAGGGTTTTATACCCTGAACCCATTGAAAATGGGAAATCAGGGTATGTTATCAACTCAAAATAAAACAGAATTTTTAAAGTCACTATATTTGCCGACTCAGTCGTGTGCGTGAACAACTTTGGGCGCTATAGCTCTAAAATTGTATGAGACAGCTTTATCAGCAGCTATATCTCTTTGATCGTGGGCGTATCGGGTAGGTCAGTGTATTATACACTTAGGGGTATACACGAGTAAATATTCCAAATTTTAAGTGCTAGCTTCAATAGCGTAAAAATGATTTGCATTCAAACAGACAGACGGACATTCCACAACACCAATATACTCATTTCACTTCATTAATGAGTATAAAAAGTGAGAGTGGACCGATGTCATGACTACCTAATTAGGAGATACTTTGAACTATGCGCAGAACAGATAATCCAATCAATACGGTTTTCAATGCATACACATTTAAAAGCACAGGCACATAAACATCACATCTATTTACTGCGCAGTTGACGCAGCCACTGAAGTATGTGCTATTCTATAGGAATATAATTCTTCAATAACTTTTTTAGATCATAATGATGTGTGTTCCATTGCTTCCAAGCCCCTAAGTTTTAAGATTGAAACAGTCATTCATACGATCAGATGAAGACACGAACAGTCGGACAGATAAGACTAAATCAATGAAATTGTGAATTTGAGAATCGATATATATAACGATCTTTAAATTTCATTTTTAAATCAAACACATTCAATGTATTATTATCCTTACATAATAATCCCTTATTCATTTCAGAAAATTGGGTTGTTTAATGCCAAGCCCTTGATAATATTCACATCTGAGGATGCCCATTATTCAGTCGAAAAGCTGGCCATGTTCATGGGCTTTGGCAGCGAGCAAGTACGGAAGATAGCTACGAACGACCTGGGCAAGATGTGCCTAACCAATCTAGAGGAACAGATTCAATTGTGTCTGGATAACAATTGGCAGCCGCTGATGGTATCCGCGACAGCGGGAACCACAGTGCTGGGCGCCTTTGACGACATGTTGGGTATTTCTGAGCTTTGTCGCAAGCACAACATGTGGATGCATGTAGATGCCGCCTGGGGTGGCGGAGCTCTTATGTCAAAGAAGTATCGACATCTGCTGAATGGCATTGAACGGTAAGTTCTCAAAAAAAATAAATAAAAAATGTGGAGAAGATCAATTTAAATTGTAAAACTCTTTGAATAGCGCCGATTCGGTCACCTGGAATCCACACAAGCTTTTGTCTGCCTCGCAACAGTGCTCGACTTTCCTCACACGCCATAGCCTTGTTTTGAGTCAATGCCATTCGACAAATGCCGCATATCTCTTCCAAAAGGATAAATTCTATGACACATCCTTCGATACAGGAGACAAGCATATTCAGTGCGGTCGTCGTGCGGATGTCTTTAAGTTTTGGTTCATGTGGAAGGCCAAGGGCACTAGAGGCTTTGAAGCACATGTGCAGCAGGTATTCGAAATGTCCGAATATTTTACAAACAAGTTGCGTGAGCGTCCCGGGTTTGAGCTAGTGCTGGATAAACCGGAGTGCACAAATATTACGTTCTGGTATGTGCCGCCCAGCTTGCGACAAATGGAACGCAATCAGGAGTTCTATGATAAGCTCCATAAAGTGGCGCCCAAAATTAAGGAGGCCATGATCAAGAAGGGTTCCATGATGATCACATATCAACCATTGCGCAAGTTGCCCAACTTCTTCAGACTAGTACTGCAGAACTCGTGCCTGGATGAGTCAGATATGTTATATTTTCTCAACGAAATCGAAACACTAGGCCAAAACCTTTAATATGACGATGGATGTGCTTCATTCATATTAAGAACATTCTTCTTAGGCATATTTTTGTATATATGTTGGTATTATATAACTTTTATTAACTCGCGATAATCATATTATATCGCATTTAAAATTTAATTAACGTTAAGCTGCTGCGATAATTAAATACACCAGGTCAAGCACTTGGATAAATAAGTTATGTCAAAATTCTATATCTAGATAAAAGCCGTTTAAACAAATTACAAACAACTCGTGGGAGACATGAAGCATATCAAGTCTAGTATATACACTATATACTGAGCTGTTGAATATTTGTACTACTACTACTAGGGATTTTGACGGAAAAATTGATTTTTAAATACATGCAAATCCTTGTACTGGAGATCTTTTTGATAAGCCTACTAAGGAAATATGGAAAATACAGCAAATGTACTTTTAAAGCTATAAATTAAAAACTTTACTAGTTTGATCCTCTACAGATCGGAAAAAAAAATAATATAATTCCACGAAGCCTCACAAATCGAAACTGACTATAAATACCTTTATATTTCGAACGTTATTGCTTATCAAAATTAAAATTTTGTATATGTTCTCGTATATACAACCCTTCAATATATAATGTGCAGTTCATATACACACATTGGTGCGAGGGAAGAGCATTATATCATATTACAGCTAGAAATTATGTTACAACTAGAAATGTTCTTGGATAGAAGTTACATATATGTTTCCGATTTTTATACGAAAATGAAATGAGTATATTGGTTTTGTAAAATGTCCGTCTCTCTGTATGAACGGAAATCATTTAAAAGTGTGTGTACGTGTTGCTTGCATGTATAGATTCTTCGCAGGGTCCAGGGAATCTTCTACACGAGCAGTCTCGACTAGCACACTCTTACTTATTACACTATTGAAGCAAACAAAATGTTGAGTATATACTCGTGTGTAATCTCGTCGGATAAAGTATTAAGATTTACCTGATACACCCACTAAGGACTAGCCAAATAGGAAAATGAATCGCAGATGTTGAGTTACTGGTGACCTCCTCTATTGGTGACCCAATAACAAATTTTATTTTGGATCAAAATTTTATAGTTACAGTCTACGGAATACGGCAAAAAATGATATGTCGACACCCACTGGCAGTGTAGGAAATCTGAATAAAATTATAACTTTAGAATTATAAACCTCTCAATTTAATAACGTCGTTAAGTTTGACCTTCTCTATTAATTTCAAATTTCAGAACTCTGTCTACTGTGGTTTACTTTCTAGGCCCTGGCAACGCCTGCTTCTATCTTTTACATACATTTTCACAATAACATTATACCCTGACCGCGAACCCAGTGTGTCTATTATCGATGTGCGTCGTTCCTTTTACACAGCCACTGCGCTTCGAATTAATCATGAAACACAGTTCATAATTCAACAATATAGTAAAATATATGCACTTGGCGCTGCTCCCACGTCCTTTTGCCAATTGACTATGCATTTTGGTTTTTAAATTCTGTGTGAGTTAATGGATTTAATGAATTTTTCATCACATGCTTCACATATTCTATCAAATATTTATCAATTTAGGAACCATTGAAACTCTTTCATATATTGGTTATGCTGGTCAATTTGACGATGTTGGTGTATAGTAACAAATTGCAGTCGGGCACTACCGAGCGCCCTATTGCGCCAAGGTCTTTACGCAAACTGCGTAGTTGGCAGAGCGCGTGCTCATGCGTGCGTGCATACATACGTATGTATATGTTGCTTGCAATATATGTGTAAAATAATCAAAGCATGTTTGCAATATCGCTTCTTTCCAGGGTTCAGGGTATCGTACAAATTCTTGTTGAGCTTACCAACGAAAATGTTGATTTCATTGAAACTTAAAATCTTTTGAAAATAAATTATTATTATGAATTTTATTCAAGTGCCGACTTGCTTAGCAGATATGTCGATGTCCTTAACAAACATAAAACTGGTATATGAGGAGCTGTTGACCGCTAATTTCTAGGATGGCTTAAGCCAAGGCCATTGAGTAAGATCATTTCCGCCTGCCTTGACAATAGCGTCTTCTATACTTAAACTCTGTCCTGGCGGAATGCCATACCCGATTTGTAAGCCGTGCGGATTGGAGGGTGTCTGACAGTCCATGGTACACTCTTTACGTAGCACCGTGTCCACCTCAACAGACGAAAAGAATGCCACAGACATGGGCAGATCTTTCAAGCCAATGCGCGAGGCACAAAAGGAGCGAGTGAGCAAGTTGGTTACATGCATGGCTAGCGCTGCCTTTGGGGCCAACTCATCCTTGACCAGATAGCGTAACTCGTCATGAAAACTCAAACAAAATCGAGCATGCGGCCCCAAAAGCCAACGCATGCTAACAAGCATTAAGTGCAGAAAGTCCACAGCTCCGCTCTGTACTACCCAATTGACGCGAGTGGGCAAAAACCGCTGCTCCAAATCCGCTTCCCCATGGAAATCCAGAGCACGACTTAGCCGACAACTGAGAAACGGTGTCTCGGGGTGCTCGCGCGTGGCAATCTCCTCCAGCCGATTGAACATAGCGCTTTCCGTACCACCCTGCCAGCTGGGACGATAGAAGACCTCACTCACTGTACGATTGCGCTGTAGAGCTAAGCGTCTGGCGTCATAGCTGCTGTAACTGTAAAGATGAAAACATAAGCATTAGTAAGTCATTTATTAAATGGACTATGAACGTACGCTATGTCCTCCAGCTCATCTTGGAACTTTTCACGCAATCGATACACACGCTTGCCTTTCGTTGCACTAAACATTTTCATGGCTTTCGCTTTGGCCTCGGTGGCGCTTAACGTTGGATTGAATTGCTGAAGCAGCGTTTCAGCAAACTGCTGACCTGCACCATAAATGCGGGCATAGTTGAGAACCTTTGCATGGTCCCTTGAGATGCCGACCACCTTGGCTGTAATTGAATGCATATCACTTCCATTCGATTTACTACCACTTAGGGTCATCCAGCCAAGTGGCGTGGCACCGTGCTCCCCATGGGCATATGCATCGCCTAGTACGGAGGCAATCCACAACTCTTGTGAGTCGACATCGGCGCCAACCAACTTATAGCCCGGTGGCGCTTGCACCATCGAACGTAATTCAGACCCAATGCGATTGGTACGCGAATTGGACGCAGTCATCCAAGTGGACTCCATGGCTCGACGCGTCAAAGTTCCGGCAACCACTACTTGGGGTAAAATGGCTCCGTATGAAGTGCGCTGTGTATGGGATTGGAGGTCATCAGGCAGTTGCTCTGAAGGCAGCCAAACGACCATTTGACCTAAAATGCGATCTCGATTGTTTCTCCAATAGGAAACCATGCGAGCTATTTCAATGACACGCGCCGCAGCCTGACACGAAGGATCCCCACTACTCAGCGCATGTTCAGAAAACTTGTTTAAGAAATCCTTAGACAGTGGGTTGCCCACACGAAATGAGGGGCCGTTTTTGTGAGGCAGCTTTAGAAAGAAGCAGCAACCATCTAGCACGTGGTTGCACCAGACCCCAGAGCCTAGAAAGCAGAGATAATGAACATATGATGAAGACGATCATTTTAATATTTCATTTACCTTTATATTGCTTTTCGAGGTGCATTTGTCGCTGCGATATTTTTCTGTGGAACTGTCGCTTGCTTATGTTATCATCCACTTGTTTAGGCAGCAGATCCATGGCGTCCTCTATTTCCTCTCCAACGGCATATTGGCGCGCAAATTCGGGAATGGCACAGCGTGCGAGCAGTTGGTCAATGGGCAGGTCGTTACTGCGGTTACTCACGGAGCTGCGAAAAGGCACCAGAAAACCCCAGCCATGTTCGCGTAGATAGTGAAGCGGATAACTCTCCCAACAAAGAGATAGCAGTTTGGCTGCTATCTGCATACCAGTGCTAATGTCACAAGCCCCAGGGGTCCAGGGCTCTTCATCCAAATCTTTTACACAGCCAGAGGGGGGCTTGCGGCATAGTTTGCGATACCACTGAGGATAACCAGGCAGTAGGGGCCGTCTTGATGGCAATAGTGCACCCTGATTGTAAAGATGCTGGAATTTGGTCTGCAAACGCAGCTGCTCAACGCTGAGTCCCTGTTTTGATAGCTGAACAGTGGGCAGCTGCTTGCGCTTGGGGATCTGCTTTAGTTTCAAAGAATTTACGCTCCAATCCTCATCCCAGAGCCACAAATTCTTACGATACTCTTCACCGTTAAGCAACGCACAAGCTTCTTCCGCACGCCGACCTAAATGGTATTTGGCCTCAATGCTAAGATCCTCGTAGCTTAACTGTGCATCGCGAATATAGCGCTCCCAGTTGGAATTAACGGGCAAATAGGCCGAGCCCATCTCCAGCATGCCTGCGAACGTTACGGGATGTGGAAATCGCTCTGCAAACAAAGGATAAAGCGCGCACAGAATGCGATGTGTCGCTTCTACATCGCCGGCACAATAGTTCACTAGCGATTGGAACTGCTGTCGCACTTGCTCCAGTGTGCCTTCCACAAATATATTGCGTGGCTCCTTAGAAAGGGGCTCTCCGCCACAATACAAGCGATGTACATCGACTAAATTATTGAGAGAGCTCTGAGCCAACCAATCCGAATCCTCAACAGCAGGTTCCTTTTTTGATTTAAGCATAGCACGTTGATAGCTGGTCACCCCACTGACGCATATATGCATCGACATTGTATCCACAAAGCGTGTGTTCGTATCCTCGATCAGGTATTGCTCTCGGAGTCGCGCTCTATCATAGGAGACATTGTGACCCACTACTAAAGAGGCTTCATTCTGTCCAAGAGGTATGAGATCGTCGATTATGTAATGTGGTCGTTCATTACTATCTATATCGATGGGATCAACGTGCGACACATTTAAGCGATGTTTCGTGAGCTTTGGACTTACCCAGCAGTACCATCGATTGATGCTCACAGCTGTTGCCAATACTGGGGCATTGCCAGCACGCACGCACACTTCCACATCGAAAATGATGCCCTTTTCGAGAGGCTGTTCAACGGGCGTGGCAGTGCCATCCACTGGATCGTAAGCTGTCCAACCGGCGTTGAAAGCCCAACGCTTGGGTTTTGAAGGTAGCTCTTTGCAGGCAACCAGTGCTTCGAGTAGTGCCTTATAAGGTGCTACCTGCTCTTCGGCTATGACCTGGAAGTGCTCCTCAATATTGCGGCCTCGCAATGGAGGCAGTTTTAACTCCACATCCGGCAAGGGTGATGTGCTGGTCACATTAATGCCATGACGTAGCAATTCCGCATTGTACGCTTTGGCAGCGATGTGTTCTGCTTCGGAATACTTTCGCTGACTTTGAGGAAAGAGCTGGGAATGCAAATTTTGCGAGATCATCTGCACTTTTACCAAATTTTCAGCATATTCCTCATTAGTAGCAGCTTTTGTTTTTACAGGCAGCACATGTTCTGTATTGAGTTTTGCCTTGTTTGGAATTTTACGGTAGATCTTTAGACTACTGCTGGCGTAATGTTCACGCCCAGCTTTGGATGAGTAACAACGTAGCAGGCGCATTACAATATAATTGTTTGAAAGTATTTTAAAACGAATATCAACAAATTTCGGCGCTCACTGCAATAAACAGAAACTTATCGAAATTGCAATCGATCAGCCGCCACAAGCAATAATAGTGGAGTGACACTGACTTTAAGCACTAACAAGCATAGCACATAGTGCTCTTAGCCTGTTTATGAAAATGGTATATTTGTGGTCTGCCATTCACGTCATTCGTTGAATTATATTTTATGCCTAATACCACCTTGAACGACTCGACTGCGTAGTATGGATTTTATAGGTCAAGAAATCGCAAATTATTTACGGCATAATATTAAATAAAGTTAATTTTCTTACTGAATGTGACTACTTTTTGTGCAATCTATTAAAATATATCAGAAATTTGTATACCCTGACGTGATCGAAGAGACAACCAGAGTGGATTTAGTCCTGACCGTCTGTCCGCGTACGTGAACGTCGAGTTCAAAACCTATAATATACTCGAAAGAGAGAATCTTTGTTTTATAGGTTCCCGTATAGCACGGGCAGATGAAATTTGTTTTGAAAACTCGATAACTATTTTCGCTTTAATCTAATCAATCAAAAATGAATAGCGAAATTTAGTTATAAAATTATTTCTATTACATCTTTGAAGCTTGAACCTCAAAATCATTTATTTAGTTTCATGGGAATTTTATACAATTTTTATTTTTGTCACATTTTGGATACCACGCCCCGCTTGCCTCAAATTTTCAAAGCACGTGTTTCAAACACTAAAGAATAACATAGTCACGCTCTGAAAGTTTCATTAGAAAAGTGCATCTATCGTAATTGTGCATGAGTGTGTGTATGTGTTACTTGCAATGTATAGTTATATAAAAGAATCGTAGAAAGTTTAGAATAACGGCTGTTCGCAGGGTCCAGGACATCTCCTAGTCAAAAAGTCTCGACAAGTGCATTCTTAGTTGTTAAACTTTAGTTTACTATTGAATCTCACAGAATTTATAATTCTATTCTAAAGGTCTGTCGAAAAATCTAACCGATTCTTAAAGTAATTAATATTTGAAATAACCGCTTTCAACGAATTATCCCATTATTTAAACAAAATATTTGAAAAATAATTAAATTTGTCTCGCGTCAAGGTACAATAAATAATTTAAAAAACACACAGAATTTGTTAAATAAATGGGAAGAATTAAAGAACATCATCTACTTAGTTGTTAAAAATTAAGGTATTTATATATATATATAAAAATTCTGTATACATTAAACAAATCGAAAAGTAATTCTTTTTTAACATTTTGGCAAAAATACTGCGCATCCGAACTGCAACTAACATTTTGTTCTTAACAAAATAAAAATTAAATTACTGCAGTTGAAGTCGAAACGTACATAAAGTAAACATATAAAAATGGGGGAAAACAATATTTCAACACAGATTTTAAAGATGTATTCAGATCTGCATGTTACGCATGCCTCCATTGATACCATCTTGTTCAACCGTCCAGATAACCAGCTGGCCATCGACTCCAGACGTGGACACTTTGTTCGCACTTGCCTTGTCCCCCGAATACAAACGAATGCTGGTAATGGCGTTCTGGTGAATGGAGTCCACGACTACATCCGTATTTTCGGTGCGCATATTACAATCCATGGACTTAAAGAAGTGCATGGCTGTGATGCCGCCCGCTTCCCGTTTCTGCGATTTGTCCAGCTTACCGCTGAGCACAAGCTTGTTATCCGAAGTCAAGCTATAGAGCAGCGGCACACAGCTATAGCCAGCCACAACGACAGATGTGGAGGAGACCCATTCGCACGACAGAAAAGGCAAGTAACCAGTGCGACAGCGAATTACCGTGTTCCCATTTGTGGCATCTACAATGCTCACACAGCTGTCATGACCCACCCAGCACACTTTGTTTCCATCCATGGAAAAGCTGACACTGTTGATCCAACCTCCGCCAGACATTGACGAGTTCTTGAACTCTGCCATGAGCTGCCCCAATGGCTTGCGATTGCCCCAGGGCGTTAGTGTGGGTGGCTCCTCGATGTCCTTGATGAATGCAGAAAAGACGCGTACCTTGTAGTCCGTGGAACCAGCCACCAACAGCACGTTATTCGGATGCCAGTCCAACGAAGTTACCGTTGATCTTATCGGCTTCTTAATGTGCTTCGATACCCACCAATCATTCTCTGATTCAAAGTAACATACCGAAATGAGACGTGCTCCGGAGCCAACGGCAAATTTATTCTCTGCTGGCGACCATTTCACACAAGTAGCAGCACGATTAATCCGTAACAGCACTAAAGTTGGCTTCCATTTGCCATCTTCCCCTTGCGTCCAAACATACGCATTTCGATCTGCGGCACAGCTAACGATGCGATTCGTTTCCTTTGCCCAATCTATACCCATCACTCGCAAATCATGCTGGTTAAGAACATCGGCAAGTTTCCACCCGTGACCCTCGCGACTGTAGATATGGATCTCTTGGTTGTTCGGCGACAAAGCGATTTCTGAGTACAAAGTGAGTCATACATTTAAAGGGCTACATTTTCTTTATCTTACTAAACACTTGAGTCACTTACGAGAGCGATCCTTATTCCAGGCATGGCACGTAATGGCAGCCGGCGTATTGCCAAAAGTGTATTTTTCGGCCATGTTAAATCTAATTAATAAATGCAGCTAAACGGAAAATTGGTACCACACACGTAGTGACTTCTGTTTATCACTATTTTTGGGGCGTTGCTTTTTCGATTTCGTGTAGCTCAGCTGTGTCTTTTCTAGTTTTAATCGCGGACTCTGGGCCGTCTACACGATTAAGCTATCTATCTTTAATTGACTTGCCTGAAATTTTGTGAATATTATCACGTAAAGATTTTCAATCGTTTGCAAACTAGTAAGGTGCAAGAATAAATTACAATTAGTGGGTAGTGTTGAGAAACATAAATTCAATATTTATCGATATTAAGGTGACTCACTTTACTAAATATGGCGAGAGTTAGTGTTTAGAAATAGAAATGGCAGCGTGAATGTCATGGCAAATCATCGATTCAGCTCTTATGTTGAAAAATGTTCTTGGTGTCCTATCTTTGTGTTGTATGGTAAAAGCTTAGCTTTAATAAGTACACAATATATCTCTGCACCAGACATTCGTAAAACAACAATTGATATAGAGTTTAATCAAATAATAACATATTTTACTAAGTTATTTACAACCCAACCATTTATAGCAATCAACGAATCCAAATATTTTTGCAGCAGCGATACCCGATAGCCGATACGAATATTCGATACTTCTGCCCTATCGTAAATTCGATAATTCTGTGGTTTGTGGCAATAGTTTCGTTTCGTTTTTTCTTTGACATATATACTAAAATATTACTCGAATTTATTTATTGCTAGATAATAAATGCTGAGACATAAACAAATAAATACAATTTAATTTAAGTATTAAATACCAAATACAAATTCGTATTCTAGCACACTACTCATCTTGTAGCTTGATAGCAAAATCGGATCTTTTTCAAAAATTAAAAAATATAATAATAATAGCATGAGATTTTTTCATTAGGGAAGTCCTTCACTTGCACTTATGTTTTTACTATCCAAACCAACCAAAGTCCAAATTTGTAATTCGAATTGGAGCTCTGTTAAAATTCCAGAGGCGGGCCTTTCCACTTTTACATTGCTATCGATTCCGCAGCTCGCATAACATTATGCGGGCAGCTGATTTCAGCGTCTGCCTTTGTCTGTTTGAAGCCGTAAATCAGTTGTAGTTAAGGCATTGCCGAGAAAATCGTATAAGTTTGAGTTTAGTATCATATCGCCTAAATTTTTAATTGAATCTACCAAATTAAGCGATATGTTTACGTTGTGCATTCTTATTTCGTCGCTGTTCTTGACGGTGCAGCTTGGCACAGCTCTAGAATTTCAAGATTGTGGCTCAAAGACAGGAAAATTCACTCAAGTCACCATCGAAGGCTGTGATACCACTAAATCGGAGTGCCTGCTGCGGAGAAATACTAATGTTTCAATTTCGATAGACTTTGCATTGGCTGAAACGGCTTCGACCATTAAAACTGTTGTGCATGGAAAGGTTTTGGGCATCGAAATGCCCTTTCCACTCGCTAATCCTGATGCCTGTCTTAACAGTGGTCTCAAATGTCCATTAGAGAATAACGAAGCCTATAGATATACGGCTACGCTACCCGTACTGAAGAGCTATCCAAAAGTCTCAGTACTTGTTAAATGGGAGCTGAAGGACCAGAACAGTGTGGACATCGTATGCGTTGAAATTCCCGCTAAAATACAATAAAATGCGAACACTTGAAATGTGTTTAGCTTGCACTACTGTATTCTTATTGTAATCTAATTTGAAATAAAGAAAAACTAAAAAAAAAATTAATTTAGACGATTCTGTTCGTTACGAGGGCGAGCTATTTCAGTTGACTGTCATTGCCATCGTTTTCTTTGTTTGTATTGCTTTTTATTGCCTTTTCCGCTATGTGCGAATTGTATGTTATATTATATAAAGGTGAAGAAACCGAAAAATATACTGGAAAGAAAATGGACAATTTATATTTGATTATTTCTCAATTATGAAGTAAGTGTAAGAAAGTGGGTAAGTACTTATCAGGGGCAGAGCATATAAGGACTTGGAAACTATTTTTTTTTTAAAGCAACTGACTTATGAATTATTATGCATTAAGTATGAAGTCAATTTTATGCACTATGTACTGAATTTTAAATTATATACAAGCTTTCAAAAGTTAGGTCATGTTTGAGCCCAATCAAAAATATTTTTGATAAGCAAAAGAATAGAGTATTTAAAAATAATAATAATAACAAAAAGCTTATAAATTTCATTTATTACATACTTTTAAACGTGTATTCAAATGTCATTCCAACATAGAAATATTGTGTGGCATACATAAATGAAATATAAACAATTTAAAAACCTTTGAAACTAAATAGTGATATAAAATATCAATATTAATATGATATGATTTCTGAACGAACGTCATGTTTCTAGCACCGTTACAATACTTTTGATTCTAGATTATATTATTTTTGTCGTCGCTCGAACAACAATTTGTTCAGTTCTGCTGGTTCTGATAACTCTCTTTGTTTTTTTTTATTACTACGCAATATGACTAAGAACAAATATGATTAATATATAATCATGTTTTGTACGTTAGCAAAAATCAAAATAAACGTATTCATACATTCTCCCTTTCTTTTGCTGAAGAATATGTAAAATACTTGACTCATATTAAATAATTTTATTGACATGTGTATGCTTATGACTTATTTGATGTTTTGCAAATTGAATATACCGAACTCTTCTTGGTCCCAAATCAATCCCAAACTATACTAATCAACCGACATCGCGATTTTTGAAAGATTTTTTAAAATTCTATAGTGTAGAGTATTCTGGTAGCATTAACACTTCAAAATTCAGTTATAATATTATGTTAATTACCTAGTGTCTCCTAATTATTCTTCGCTTCATGAGCTTAGCTTCACCACGCTCTGAAAGGTGGATACCATGATTTACCATTTTCAAAGGATATGTATATATAACATGTTTGGACTATCGGCTCATCAGAAGGCTCATGGTATTTCCTAGCCGAGCAGTCTCGACAAGAGCACTCTTCTTTATAATGTATGATAATATATAAAAAAAAAGTCATGTACACACACTTAGACAAATATATTCGTCACTATTTTTTTTGCAGCGCTGGCATGTGTTTTCTGCACTTCTATGGTTGTGATAATTAATGGAATTTTGTTTCTTGTTCTCTATCGCAACACTAACCTACGTCACTATAAACTAATTGAAAATATTATTTTAATAGGTTTAAAAAAAGCAGCAGATAGCTTATGAACTCAACCGCATACCCTTTCGAACGTTAAAAACGAAAGCAACAGACTTGGTAATACACGTTCATGTCAAACACTCATCTACATATACTAAAAAATTAATATTTTCCTATTCGCCACACTCCAAATATATATATAAAACGTATATATGAATATATTTATCATATGTATATTTTTATCATGTCGAATGTTTTAAAATCAGACAGTTAAGTAACTAAAGTAGCTGAAACTGAAATGAATAATTCGCAGTCAGTATCGCTCCACTGATACAGTGATTCTTTTGTTGGCTGTTATTGATGGCTAAAATTAATGAATAATGTTTACGTTGGTAATGAGAAACAGCTTCAGTTCAAGAACCTATTAATAATCAACCTCAAGCTTCTTCACCTACTATGATCTACCTATAGCTATAGACTTAAATCTACGAAAAATCTCCACCTTTCAACAAAATCGTTAAACAGCTAAATACAATTTTTGCTCATTCTATATCAGTATGAATTCGCAAGCTGTATCTAATAAATGCAGTCTATTCGTTCTTTGACCTTAAGCATAACATTCAAAATAATAATATACAAACAATGCTGTTTACAAGAAAATCAAAAAACAAAAGTAGACTATTTATATAGAATTGAATCTTATTTTGTCGATTCAGCATATAGCAAGACATTACGAATGGATTTCTAATTTAATTTTATTCATTAGCATTAGCCAAAGTGACTTTATTGGCTTTTGTTCACAGCATAAAGACTTAAGATATGTATATATGAATTACTAAAGAATTCGTAAATATGTAAAAGTATATGTGAAAATATGTTTTTATACTCATTCACGAAAATGAAATACTCGTGTATGCCCTCGTTAGATAAAGTGTTAAGATTTTGTCGATACACCCACTAGAGGCATGGAAAATCGGAAAATACATGTTCCTGTATCTCAGAAACACTACTTGTTGAAGTCCTAGAGAGTTGAGGTTAGAAATTTATGCTCGCGTTGAGATTCCAAGATCAAAAAGCTATGGCAACTAATTTGGTAAAACTTTATCTTTACATTTTGAGCTAGACATTTGGCATGTGATCCTATACCCTATAAATATCAACCAAAAATTATATATCCACGCCCACTGTGGGTGTGGAAAATCGGATCTGACTAAAGAGTGATTTTTAAGCTTTTGTTATATTGTTATCATGCTAGAGACTGGAGAAATGTTATATATGTATACTCGGGTTAATATCAAAAAGTTATGGTGAATATATCTACGCCCACAAGATGTATGGTGAGCTCCTCTGTCGATTCCTTAAAAATTATTTTAAACCTCTTTTGGGGATTGTAAACATAAAAAACAGTTACCACTTCGATCGACTGTCAAAAAATTATATGTCTACGGCCACAGGGGACCGTACAACTTTTGAGCTATAAACTTACAATTTAATGACCTTTGATCACCCTTAATATGCTAAATGATTTCCAAATATGATAAATTATGATATATAAGTAATAATAGTGACGAAATAATAAATAAAAAACAAGTAAGGAAGTCGAGGCCCTGAACCATTCGAATAACCGATATTGCAAAGAGGCTATGATTATTTTATATATTTATATATTGCAAGCAACACATACATATGCACGCGGACGTAATAATGAGCACGCGCTCTGCTAACTGAGCAGCGAGTGCGCTTGGACTGCAATATGGCTATGATATGGAAAACTTCATGTTTAATAACTTTTGTTGTAGATGCACTTTCTTAATTCAATTTTCACAGTGTGATAATAGCATTCATATGTGTGTATTTGCCAAAGCACAAGTACTTGAAATGCGTGTTTTACAAATTTGGGGCGTGGCATCCATAATCCAAAAGCTACAAAATGCCCGCATTCGCTAAACCTATCTGCCCAGTAAGTTTTAAGTCACTAGCTTTAATTGTACACATAAATCAAAGTCAATGTATTGAAATTAATTCGATAATTCGAAAACGGGATGAGTTATCAAAAAAAAAAAATAGTACAAACGTTGCAGTTGGGCACTACCGACTGCGAAATACTCATATATCTATATATTGACTCAGCTCATAGAGCTGATCATGAATATATGTACTTTATGGGGTCTCCTTCTGGCTGTTACATACATTTTTACAAAATATTATACCCTGATTTCCCTGTTCTACTGTCAATTGTCAATTGGATTTAGTTAATAACTTCTTACTTAATGTATTTTAATTACATTTTCAGCATATTGACTATATATTTAACTGAATTGTAAGAAATAAGTATAGACCAAAAATCAAAATGGTCTGAAATACATATGAAACTAAATACAAAATTTGGAGACGATTATGGGACGGCAAATCGGTAAATTAAAATCTTGGGCGTGAATGAGTATTTCGCAGTCCGAAGTGCCACGGTGCAAAGCTCTTACTTGTTGTATAATGAAATATGATATATTTTTTCTCAAAATTCAACTGTTATAAGAGAATTCTAGTTGGCTTAAGCAAACTTTTTTTGAGTTTTAGCAATAACAAAATTGGACTTGTCTTTTATTTCAATAATCTATGAAATCGGATTACTAGAGGCGACCTTCTTCACACTGCTTTCGTTTTGTAATAACGTTACCTCACGCTTCTTTAGTTTTTTAATGATGACCATTAAACCAGAGTAACGTCCACCGTTGACTTAAGCCATTTGTCACAAACTTAAATCACCTTCAATGAGAACGACGTAAAATCGTATTTAATCTCTGTGTCATGGAATAAATTACATTTCAGAAAATCATTATTAAATGCAACAGCATATCATCTGGATAGCTGCTCTTGCAGACCTACCCAGCCTTTATTGAAATTCAATTTTAACATTTTCGTTAACGGTTGCCCCTCCTTCTTACTGGCCTCTTCTTACTGGCTGCTGTCTCCTGAGCTGGTTGCTCCCTGACTGATTAAATATTAATTGTACATTTTAATTAAAATAAACCTTTCCGATTACGCCAGTAAGTCGATGTTGTTTGAGTAAACTATGTGCCGCTCCCCGTCGAGTTATATTGTTCACTGATTTTCCCATTTTACAAACTGTTCAGCCAACATAGTCCCAACTACCCATATAACACGATTTTTGTACATATACCTTATACCATATACCATATACCATATACCATATACCATATACCATATACCATATACCATATACCATATACCATATACCATATACCATATACCATATACCATATACCATATACCATATACCATATACCATATACCATATACCATATACCATATACCATATACCATATACCATATACCATATACCATATACCATATACCATATACCATATACCATATACCATATACCATATACCATATACCATATACCATATACCATATACCATATACCATATACCATATACCATATACCATATACCATATACCATATACCATATACCATATACCATATACCATATACCATATACCATATACCATATACCATATACCATATACCATATACCATATACCATATACCATATACCATATACCATATACCATATACCATATACCATATACCATATACCATATACCATATACCATATACCATATACCATATACCATATACCATATACCATATACCATATACCATATACCATATACCATAT
The DNA here is from genome assembly GCA_035045555.1 of Drosophila fulvimacula. Taxonomy (NCBI): domain Eukaryota; kingdom Metazoa; phylum Arthropoda; class Insecta; order Diptera; family Drosophilidae; genus Drosophila; species Drosophila fulvimacula. Next base: position 1,528,412 of record JAWNOX010000160.1, on the reverse strand, counting down.
ACCATATACCATATACCATATACCATATACCATATACCATATACCATATACCATATACCATATACCATATACTATATACCATATACTATATACCATATACCATATACCATATACCATATACCATATACCATATACCATATACCATATACCATATACCATATACCATATACCATATACCATATACCATATACCATATACCATATACCATATACCATATACCATATACCATATACTATATACTATATACTATATACCATATACCATATACCATATACTATATACCATATACTATATACCATATACCATATACCATATACCATATACCATATACCATATACTATATACCATATACTATATACCATATACTATATACTATATACCATATACCATATACTATATACCATATACTATATACCATATACCATATACCATATACCATATACCATATACCATATACCATATACCATATACCATATACCATATACTATATACTATATACTATATACCATATACCATATACCATATACCATATACCATATACCATATACCATATACCATATACCATATACCATATACCATATACTATATACCATATACTATATACTATATACTATATACTATATACTATATACTATATACTATATACCATATACTATATACTATATACTATATACCATATACCATATACCATATACCATATACCATATACTATATACCATATACCATATACCATATACTATATACCATATACCATATACCATATACCATATACCATATACCATATACCATATACCATATACCATATACCATATACTATATACCATATACTATATACTATATACCATATACCATATACCATATACTATATACCATATACCATATACTATATACCATATACCATATACCATATACCATATACCATATACCATATACTATATACCATATACCATATACCATATACCATATACCATATACTATATACCATATACCATATACCATATACCATATACCATATACCATATACCATATACCATATACCATATACCATATACCATATACCATATACCATATACCATATACCATATACCATATACCATATACTATATACCATATACCATATACCATATACCATATACCATATACCATATACCATATACCATATACTATATACCATATACCATATACCATATACCATATACCATATACCATATACCATATACCATATACCATATACCATATACCATATACTATATACCATATACCATATACCATATACTATATACCATATACCATATACCATATACCATATACCATATACCATATACCATATACTATATACCATATACCATATACCATATACTATATACCATATACCATATACCATATACCATATACCATATACCATATACCATATACCATATACCATATACCATATACCATATACCATATACCATATACCATATACCATATACCATATACCATATACCATATACCATATACCATATACTATATACCATATACCATATACCATATACTATATACCATATACCATATACCATATACCATATACCATATACCATATACCATATACCATATACCATATACCATATACCATATACCATATACTATATACCATATACCATATACCATATACCATATACCATATACCATATACCATATACCATATACCATATACCATATACCATATACCATATACCATATACCATATACCATATACCATATACCATATACCATATACCATATACCATATACCATATACCATATACCATATACTATATACCATATACCATATACCATATACCATATACTATATACCATATACTATATACCATATACCATATACCATATACCATATACCATATACCATATACTATATACCATATACCATATACCATATACTATATACCATATACCATATACCATATACCATATACCATATACTATATACTATATACTATATACCATATACCATATACCATATACCATATACCATATACCATATACCATATACCATATACCATATACCATATACCATATACCATATACTATATACCATATACCATATACCATATACCATATACCATATACCATATACCATATACCATATACTATATACCATATACCATATACCATATACCATATACCATATACCATATACCATATACCATATACCATATACCATATACCATATACCATATACCATATACCATATACCATATACCATATACCATATACCATATACTATATACCATATACCATATACCATATACCATATACCATATACCATATACCATATACCATATACCATATACCATATACTATATACCATATACCATATACCATATACCATATACCATATACCATATACCATATACCATATACCATATACCATATACCATATACCATATACCATATACCATATACCATATACCATATACCATATACCATATACCATATACCATATACCATATACCATATACCATATACCATATACCATATACCATATACCATATACCATATACCATATACCATATACCATATACCATATACCTATATACCATATACCATATACCATATACCATATACCATATACCATATACCATATACCATATACCATATACTATATATACCATATACCATATACCATATACCATATACCATATACCATATACCATATACCATATACCATATACCATATACCATATACCTATATACCATATACCATATACCATATACCATATACCATATACCATATACCATATACCATATACCATATACCATATACCATATACCATATACCATATACCATATACCATATACCATATACCATATACCATATACCATATACCATATACCATATACCATATACCATATACCATATACCATATACCATATACCATATACCATATACCATATACCATATACCATATACCATATACCCTATATCACATGCCACATACCATATTTATATATACCATATACACATTTAACTTCTTTTATTTCCATATTAATCAGATCCTCGACTTATCATTTAAATAGTTTAATTTATTTTATTAGATTGTATATTCATTTAATTATGCCTAAATGAATTCACATTTATTTTAGATTTATTTATGCTTTTATGTTATGTATCGTTTTGTATTTCATTTAACAACATTCATTTGTAGGTTTTTTTATTGCACTTTGGACTTTTGAAATATTCACCAAAGTAAGTGTTTTCTTTTGTTGGGGACCTTATCGTAAGAATGGGTTGTTTTGCATAAACAACGTCTATGTAGAATGAGGCATTGACATTAAACGAGTTTATTAAATACTTGACATATGTATGTATGTATACTCTATTGTAAGTATATATTTATATATATGTGTGTATACTGTTGAATTGCCATTAGACCAGTTATAAAAAAATGAAACTAAGCTACATTAATAAAAGTACATAATGTTGGCAGCGAAATTGGCAATGGTCAATGTAACTATAAAGCATTCTCCATTTTGGATAATTGGATTGCACAAAAAGTCTATCACAGAAGATACACAAAAACTCAACTCACCAAAAATTAGCAACAATATATACTAATAACAATATTAACTAATACTCCAATGACTTGATTCATAATCCGTATTGATCTAGCGCCAAAGCAAGGTAAGTCCTATCAAAATATAGGAGCACCATCTATAAGGATTCCATCGAGAAGCTGCAGCTGCTGTAGCAAAAATCTTCACGTTGCTCCAATCGCTGAGTCCGGCCAAATTTCGTGAGGCGGCACGCATTAAATATGTCGTATTACCTTCTAGATGGGGTATGATGAAACGATGTCCTGTAAAAATAAGACCAATTTTGACATCTAATTTGACATCTAAAAAAATATAATAAGACTATTTTTTAAGAATTAATTTTTTTAATTTTATATCTGAGTCCAACCAAATTTGTCACAAAAACTATCTGTGCAATGGTGCGGACTGCCCGACATTGCGAAATCTTTCAAGGCTTCTTTAATGCATCCACATCTTACAACACATGCACACTCGCGCTCAGCTTATTGCGCTGTTATCGCAGCGCCGGGCTTGGGCTGGAGTATAGGAGTATATACAACAATTTAAATGTTCAATAACTATTCTTTTAGATGGACAGAGTGTGATGAATACCTTCATATCATATGTATATCCGTATTTGCAAATCACACGGCTCTAGTATTGACAATATGAATAGTTTGTGTAGGGAACAATTAATATTCTAATTGCACGGACTATATTTTAGATTCCTATGAAATTTCTATTTTAAAAATGTACATTATTATATGTACATATATTACCAATATATATATATATTTCATTCATTCCCTGAAGGCCTTTGTAGTTATTTAGAATTAATTCTCTGTAACAATTAAATAATGATAATATTTCATTCATACTTATGCACAGACTATTTCATATTAGCTATATTTGATAGAAAGTATTAAACTTCATTACACATATTTAAATTATGATATATGATATATATATATATATATATATATATATATATATATATATATATATATATATATATATATATATATATATATATATATATATATATATATATATATATATATATATATATATATCATATATCATAATTTAAATATGTGTAATGAAGTTTAATACTTTCTATCAAATATAGCTATTTATATATATAACCTACCACGATGGAACGAGAAGTCCCTTTGCTTGGCATGACTCCAATTTCCGGCACTGTATTTAAAATCACTTTCACTTATGTAGGCAACACGATATCCATAGATTTGCATCTCATCTGAGACATTAGCCATGCGTGGTGTACGTAGGTCCAGCTCGAAGGCATCCGGATAGAGGCGCTTGAGTTGGAAACGTGTTGGTCCGATGGGTTTGGCGCCAAGGCGTAACTTAATGATCCGTTCAAGCATACCCAGCGGATTAGCCACCTTGCACTTATAGTCACCGAATTGGTTAGCACTGCGAATATCCAGTTGCAAAGTTGCTCCATAGTCGGCCATGAAGATGCGATGATTGAAACCCACAATCCCTTTGCCATTGTGCAGCCACGTAAACGATGGCGGCGGTTCGCCCATCGCATCGCAGCTTAGATTCACGGAGCCACCCACATAGGCATATTGCACCGACAACGTTTCGTTGTAGAACCATTGAGGCTTGTCTGAAAAAATGGACGAAATGATGGTTGAGGAGAGTTAGGTGCTACCATAAGGACTAGACCCGCATGGATGTTCAACTAGGACGATGTTACAACTAGATTCAGCCGATTCCATCGGGAATAGCAGCACCTCCCCACCCAAAGCCCACATCCTGCATTCAAGCGTAAACTGATGACACATTTTAGCATTTATTGGGCCTTGTTCTTGTCGACAACATTTCAGTCGTCTTTGGGTTTTATTGCTCAGGAAATGCAAACATACTCGTATATTGCAGATTTGCAGCATTTCAACTGGAATACAAATTAGTTTCGTAATCCATGGGCTGCTGTTTGCTCAGTAGTGGGTCAGTGGGTATAGTCAGCTTACTCTCACCTATTATCTTCGCTCGTCCTCGTCATCGACCGATGGTAGTCGGTAGTCATTAGTACAATTTTGACGGTAATGGGAACTCAATTTCAATTTCAAAGAGGGAATTCCGGAAGAAAAGCAAATGTATGTTGCCAATTTTCTGGTTTCGTGTTAGTTTGCTTTTAGAGCAGGCGTTGGGCGAACCTTCTTTAATTGGAACTGTTTAGCAAAATGCTAGCATCAAAGTTGACACTTTGATTGACGGAAAGCAAGGACAAATAGCCAATATAATTTAGAAAACAGTGAGAATAGCCTTTGAGTAATTTGAGTCACTTGAGTCAGCTTAATATCAACATATGTATACCTAATAATAACTTTTATAAATACATATATTATTGAAAATGGATCATTTGATTTATATACAACTGTAAGGGAATTATAGTTGAACATAATTGTATATATATGCCTTATAAGTACTATTTTAAAAAAGTCTCAGTCGAGCCTTAGTATCCGTTATCCTATTCCAATACTCACGTTGTATCCTCAATAGTATCGTTATTTGATCCGAATCTGAAAATGTGGGAGTTATTCGCATGGCTCTACATGTGTATTCTCCTGCATCCGATTGGCTAACATTCTTGATAAATAGTCCATCGGAGAGTCGTTTGTGTTTCGAAGAGTTACCAGCTTAACGAAGCAACGAATAGAAATTTAGCAGACCTTTTACCTTTTACCAAGATATAATATGTTACGAACTGTTTATATATTCGCCATTGTGCAACCAGGAGACTTCCGGCACAGGTTGACCGTTTACAAAGCATTTGACCAAAGCATCGCGTCCCTCTCGCACCGATTGCACCTGTTCCGTCTTGTGAAATGATATTTTTTCTGGTTGTCAATTGAGAAAATGGAAATAGGTTGAAAATGATAAAACGCTAAAGTAAGAAGTCTGAGAAGACAGTAAAGTTAAGTAAGGTCCACACAATTCTTTTCTTCTAAATAAAAATAAGACACTAAAAGAGTAAGGAAGAGAGAAAGAGAGAGATGATCAAGGGCTTACGTTAACGTAAGTAAATAGTCTTTATAGCTGACCGATTGCCTGACAGAATATGTGAGAAGCTTAATCAAAATGTTTCAAATGTATTTTTATTGAAACTTGGTATAATGGTTTTGTTAAAATGGATGAAGGATTCGTGGTAGACAATATATATTCTCGATAAGGGCAACGAGTTGAGTCGACTTGATTTAGCCCTGTCCGTCGATCTCCTGGCATAACCAAGATTCAAATTAAGGGTGCCTACGATCGACGCGCAGCTCTTCTACTACCAACGCCACTAAATTTCAAAGTGACCAAGTAACTTAATTAGCAGATGATTCAAGCTAAATTCTATTGCATTTGTTATTTATTAGAACATAGGAAAATGTTCGCTGTGCAGCCAAGCACATTTGTCATTTGTGGGTAAACGTTTTGATGAATAACTTCTGTGTTACCCAATACATTTTGATGAAATTGTGTATAGCAAAAATCAAAATTGTATTGAATACACATGTCACTAAATACAAAATTTGGGGATAATTCGGGGTGTGGCAAATTGGCAAATTCATATCTTGGAATGTTTTGGAACTGGGTGCTGGGGTGTGAATGAGTATTTCGCAGTCGGTAGCCCCTGACTGAACCCATTGAAAATGGGAAATCAGGGTATAATGTTTTTGTGAAAATGTATGTAACAGGCAGAAGGAGGCGTGGCAGACCCCATAAAGTATATATATACATATTCTTGATCGGGACGGCAAGCCGAGTTGATTGAGCCCTGTCCGTCTGGCTGTCCGTCCGTCTATCCATCCGTCCGTCTGTCTGTATGTTTGAACGCATTGATCTCAGAACCTATAATAGCTAGAGAATTTTTTTGTAGATTCGTGTATATCACGCGCAGATCGAGTTGTTTTACAAATTCGATAACTCTTTTCGTTTTTTATCGACTATAAGCGAAAATCGATTTTCAGTTTTAAAATTATATCTTCTACATCTTTATAGTTAGAGACTGCAAATCTTGTATCTAGTTTAATGGGACCTTTATACAATTTTCATTTTTGTTAACTTTTGTATGTCACGCCCCCTTCGCCCCAATTCGCAAAACACGTATTTCAAATACTAGAGACTTGTGCTTTTGAAAATACACACATATGAATGATCTAATTACGCTGCGCAAGTTTTCTACAAAAAGTTATTCATCATTTAATTTCCCATAACGCACATATTGGCGCAGTCCCTGAGTAAACCGTCAAAAGGTTTTTTTTTATGCAAGTTACTTATTTTTTTTTAATTTATGTGGATTTAAAATCGCCGATAGTCGGGGTTCAGGGCACCTCCGACTAGAGTTTCCTTACTTGTTAAGTTTCTAAGCTTAGGTATATACTTACGATTTACAAGAAGCTCAAAGGATTTTCTTGGCTCATGAGCTGCGGATGAATCCATTTCGCAAGTCCAGTTTCCCTTGTCTTCCAGTGAAATATGCTCAAAGACCAGAGCGAGTAGACCTAAGTCGGAATCATTATTATGTATAAATGGAATATTGTGCAATTAAAGTAGGGTTTAAAACTTCTCAATGAATTAACCTGTCTTCTTTTCAATGTGAACGCGTCCTTTGGTATTTTCACGGATTTGGCCCCTGGGATCACGCCACTTTGTGTCAATATCCTTTAGCACTGTTTTGCAAAAGATGATAAAGGAGTCATTTACGAAATGCGTTATTGACGGCGTCGACGGTGTCAAAGTTAGGGGCGACGACGGATGACGGGGCAATGTATCTACTCTGGCCGTGGATGAATTGTCCAGCTCCACGTTTCCAAAGACTGCACCTGCTACAACGAACAATTTATTGGATTTATTATATTTTCCGGGAACAGAGCTGTCAGAGGGCACAGTTGATGAACAGATGCAAACTTGTATGGAAGTATGAATATTGCTCACGGTATATGCTAAAATCAATGCAAGCAGCAACTCCGATTATAATCTAATGCCCCAGCAAAAAGCATGCAAAGCACGTAGCGTGTTGACAATCCTAAACAGAATGTATCCAGCTGGCTGCTACTCTGTTTTGGAATAACTGTAAATGATTCGCCCAGATTCGCTATATATCTCTATACACTTCCTTCATCTTAGCGAGCAAGAAATTTAGAAAACAAAAGTTTGCTGCAAGCTTGAGATGTCTCAAAATTGGTCTCTCTTGAACTTTTCAACTATAACTGAAGCCTTGAACTGAACTTGAACTTTGTGATACTCGCAGTAAAATTTGGAAATTATGAATAAAACATATATATCCACCTTAAAATTATATCTCGTAGTATTGGATAAACTAGTATTAAATAATTTCACTTCTCCTCCATTTAAGTCGCAAGAAATCCACAGCAATTCGAATACACTTGACTTGAATGACATGTCTGAGATTAGTCAAGGATGATCAATATTTCGCCTCTGAGAAGTGATCGATAGTGATTTTAGAATAAAAGGAATGCTTTACAGGCCTCACATAAAGCTTTCATTTTAAACATTCTCCTAAATATTTTGTTAATATTTTTTTTCTTATACTGCAACTTGGCTTGGGATTGCCTATATTTTGCATTGAATATAAAAAAAAAGCATACATATAATGGACGAATGTAACTAGCCACTGCAGTGGCAGAGTTTGGGCCTCCATGTATGGTGGACAGAATAACAGATTGAAAAATGAGCAGATTGACAGATTGAAGCAACCAACGTACTTATATATTTGATTTGATGTCTACTCTCGCAATTGTGAATTACTCAAATTTTGGATTTGATTTCCGTTTGTTTATTATTTGAGAATATATGCTTACCATTGCTTGCTAGCTGAAGTAGACAGCAAAATAATATCAATATATCCATGTTACACGAGTTGTAGAGTATTTCGTCCTTTGATAAGGATTTTAGTTATGAGTTTTTTACTATGCTTGGTAATCCTTCAGATGATTGCACGATTTCTGTCGATTTGCGATAATTACGCTATTCACTTTTGATCAGAATAATGACACATGACAGGTCCCAAAGAGGCGTGGCTTGGCCAAAAAGAAACTACTTATGGGTCGCCAACAGCCGAAATAGTTAGGCTAGGAACACATTCACTTTCACTTTCGGCGTGGCTTCGAGGCGATTCACGCACGGATGACATCATCTTCATCAGCGCCTTGAACAGCGAAGGACTCGTTTATTTTTAGTGTTTCAACACAGCAACTCTGGCACGGCAAAGTCCTGACTTCCGGCAACATTTGTATTTAGTTGTTCCACCTTATATCGTACTGGCATTGCACTGGTAACTTGAAATACGTATAAGACTCGCGCTTGATTCTGTGTTAATGGCCCAAAGTTTGTTTTGCGATTCGTGATCCATTTCAACCGAGTGCCAAAAACGGACTGAAACCTTAAAAACGTAGACGACAGGACCTGCTCGTCGGCTATGAGTGCCGATTCGACGCGACTCTACGCGACTCGATGCGGACTCAGCTTCGACTTCAGTTGTAATTTGCTAACACTTGATTTAGTTGCTGAGCGCGTTCAAATCAGTGCAAAATCAGAAAGTGTACTGAAGGTAATTTCGGCTCATGTGGAATCCTTTATTTTCGTCACTTTATAGACTTTGTCGTCGTCTTCCAAAATGCAACAGTTCGTTCTGGCAACATTTAATATGTTGCTAACCATTCGAAGTGTTCGCTGGGGAATTTAACGAAACTTAAATAATTAAGCTTCCATAGCCAGTGGTAGCAGAAAGCTTTAAGCTGCAATTTAAGCATACAGTTATGACAATGAGAATATAACAAAAACAATCTGGGGTTGGAACTCACCAAAGCAGTTCGTATAACACTACGATAAAAATTCCATATAACAAGAAAAGCATTGCCTTGCACTTATAACAAAAAGTATCGAACTCAACACCTTAGTATAACACCAAGTTAACTATCCTATAAAATTCATTCTGACGTAAATATGATGTAGATGGCGTTTGATGTTTGTCAGACGTTTTCCTCACAATAGAACAATAGACAGAATAATTTCATTGCATACTTTTTGGCAGTTTAAACTAAACATATTTTATTGCACATTAAAGCGCCAGAGGGCTCTAGTCACTGGCACATTTTGAAACACATATATGTATGATATATCGAGAAAATATGCAGTATAAATAGTATTAAGTGTACGCGTCATTTTGTGTGTGTGCTTGTTAATGATTGTTAACACTTGTGTGTTTAATCATTAAACATTCCAATAGTACAAATTTACATTAACATATTTTAGCTACCTCTACCCTCTATCTGACACTAAATTATTTTTTAGCCTCATCATCGTATATATTCTTTAATTAAAACAAGTAAGAACGTTGCAGTCGGGCGCAACCGACTGCGAAATACTCATTCACACCGCACGCTCCCAGTTCCATAACATTCCAAGAAACCAATTTACCGATTTGCCACACCTCTACCTCTAATTATCCCTAAATTTTGAATTTAGTGTCAAGTGTATTTAATACAATTTTGGTTTTTGCTATACACAAATTTCTTATAAATCAGTTGAAAATATAATTAATATGCTGAAAATTTCATTAAAATCCTTTAAGTAACACAGAAGTTATTCAACAAAACGTTTAGGCAATTGCCAAATTTCCGCACAGTTGCACAGCGAACATTTTCTTATGTTCTAAGAAATAACAAATATAATAGAATTCAGCATGAATCATATGCTCATTAAGTTACTTGGTTACTATGTGGTTTAGTGCCGATGCTAATAGTAAGTGACGCGCGGCGATCATGGCATCCTTGGTTCTAGTCTCGGGTAAGTCGGTATTTTATACACATTTTATTTATAATTATTATTGGTTTGATAAGCACAGCGGTGGCGTGGTGGTAGAGAATTTCGACTCGTGCAAGTAGGCGGAGGTTCGAATCTGGAATTTTCTGTGTCGGCTTTTCTTTTATTTCTTTATTTTTTTGTTCTAAAATATATTTTTTTTACATTTATAATATTTAGCAATTCCATTAAGATATTAAAAGCCCAAAAAGTCAATAAATGGTGTGTTTATTGCTCAAGAAAAGTGGTTTAATTCAATTTGCCACGCCCCCAGTGGGCGTAGACATATAATTTTTGGCCAGTCCATGACAAGGGTCAGGGACAGGGCAGCGTAACTATGAATTTTGGACCCATACACTCAAAAAATAAAAAATTACAGGGTATTTTTGATATGTCAGGAGAAGATCACCAGCAACCTACCAGTCCAATTTTTAAGCTTCTAGCACTAAAACTGTAGGAGCTATAAACTCGTGCGGTTTGCCACGCCCCCTGAGAGCATAGATATATCCGCCATAGCTTATTGAACTTGGGACATTAATACAAATATATATATCAAGTCTCAAGTTTCTAGTATCAATAGTGTTCGAAATATAACAGTAGGCGCGATCTTTATAACACCTACTCACGTGCCAAATTTGGTGTTCTAGCTCTAAAACTGTAGAAGATACAGTTTCACCCGATTTGCAATATGCCATATGCATTCCAAATCTCAACTCTCTAGGATTGCTACAAGTAGTATTTCTGACATACAGGAAAATTCATTTTCCAATTTGCCACGCCGCTAGCGGGCTTATCGGGAAAATCTTGACACTTTATCTGACGAGAGTGTACACGAGTATATGTTCCAAATTTCTGTCTGCAGTCTGTAGCTTCAATAGCATAGAAATGGTTTGCGTTCATACGGACAGACGAACAGACGGACAGAAAGACGGACATTGCACAAACCCAATATAGTCATTTCACTTTGTGAATGAGTATAAAAAGTATAATTGGAATATTGTAAAAATGTTGTGCATGTTCAAGATAGTACATGGTACACGGTACATAGAGAAATGGTTACTGTCTCCGCTGTCTTTATCTGTACAATAGTTTCTTCTCTGCACCATTATAAACCGAAATACCCTACTGCAAGAATACTACAAAGCCAAGTCTAACTGAGAAGACCTCCATACTTTGGTTGGATGCATAAATAACATATTAGCTTATATTCTCACCCCGTACATACGAGCTTTTTTATGGTTTCACATGTTTTATGGCATGGTACAAGGGAGTTATTATTATAAGTGGTTGTTGAACTCGCTGTCACGTTTTTTGTTATAGTTGCATAGGTTCTATGAGCTTTTACTTTATTTAGGCACATTTTGGTGTCTTCCTTCATAGAGGGTTTGTTAGCTATAGTAAAAATGAGGAATACACAGGCAACTCCTGAAAAAAATGTGGACTGGGATAGCGATTCGGTTTTGTTGCAGGCGGCACAGCTAAGACGGGCAAAGTAGCGACCAACCGAGAAACCTGGTAAATGGTAACCGAATATAGAACCTGATTCCATTATCAGCATATTTGTTTCCTTTCCGCTGCAAGGCCTTACCTAAACAGGTAAACATCGCTTAGCGATGCTCTTAATGCACACACATAACTCAACTGTGAGGTTTGTTTTGTGTGAATGCAGGATTTTTAATTCGAGGATGGAAGGCGACATCAATTTCGATTCAAGTCGCTTTAAGCCTTCCTAAATGATCCAATTCGCAAAGAAGAATAAACTTACCATAAAATGTGTACATTATTTATTTATGGAGGCTTCTCTCAGCGGAAAATAGTAGAGTCTAGCTAACATAGAAGTTGTATAGATGAAGGGAGCACAGAGCTGTCACATTATTATAAATAATACTATATCAGCCTGGAATCTTGTGAAGGGAATTAAAGCTTTCGAAACTCCTATAAAAGGGAACAAATTCTCTTCGCTTAAGCGCGAGTATATAAGTATATAAATATAAATATAAATACAAAATAAACAAAATGTTTTGTGCACGTTTTTAATCCTCTTATAAATCATTCCAATATATACAATTATCGAATTTTGACGACTCACTTAGCTCTATTAAGAGGCTTATAATAACACTGAACATATATATATATATATATATATATATATATGTTCAGTGTTATTATAAGCCTCTTAATATCAATACTCTCAATTCCTGATATATTGAGGTATTAGTACAGCAACACAGAAATACCGAATGTCCAGAAATAAGAGGATGAAAAGTATATATACTACATAATACATATAATATATATATATTTTTCATAATAAATGACAAAGCGCATCACAGATCAATAAACCATTTTTTTTTTGTACAGATAAAACAATATTTGGGGCGTTTTTGATCTGCACGGATTTGTTATTATTTTTGGGCAAAGTACGTCGTAATTGATATTCTGAAAGGAACAAATTTAGCTTCGCATGGCATTTGAAACTTGTATTCAAATTGGTTAATCATTTGTCACTTTAATTGCAGACAAATGTGATCAGAGCTACGCTTGAAGCTCTCTCCAAAAAATTTCAATTAATATTCAAGATGCATTTCGGTTATATGTTTGGCGAGCCACAGAATCAGAATCAAAACAAAGTACCAATCACTCTGAAGGCCACCGTAACAAGCCGAGTATATGTATATATATAAGTACATACCTATTGTTCCCGAACATGAGCGAGCGATAAGAGGGCATTAGAATGCAAAGCCACTTTGGTTGATGACAAAACTATTAACAACTGTTTAGGAATAATGTGTGCCAAATAAAAGTGAAACAAAAAAAAAAAAGCGAAAAATGAGAGTGAGCAAGAAGTGATGTCAATTCCGACGTTCTTCGAAAATCTGATTCGGGTATAAATAGAGACTGCGTCCAACCAGAAGGCATCAAAACTCAATCTGCAATTGTTTAAAAAACATCAAACATCTCTCCACCGAACACTACCTGTCAAAATGATGAAGCTTGTGAGTTAAAAGCCAAAAATCACAGAAACTGCTATATATATATATATATATATATATATATATATATATATATATATATATATATATATATATATATATATATCTAATATATCTAATATATCCTCTTTCCTAGTTCGTTGTCCTTTTCGCCGCTCTGTTCGCCGTTGCCATAGCTGTGCCAGCGCCCGTTGCCCGTGCTGCTCCTGCACCAGTTCCAGTTGCTAGCCCTGAGCCAGCTCCTCAATTCTATTATGGTGCCAGTCCCTATGCCTATTCCGCCTACTCGGGCTATGCGTCCCCATACGCTTATTATGGTTAGGTGATCTACTCTACTGATCCAACCCCTGATTTTCACTCGGATTTTTGACTATTGACATGGAAAATACACAATCTATTTAGGTTTTTAGTGATAAATGATTTTGAAAACAAACAAAAATTTAATAAATGTCTAAACGAAACTAATTAATAACTAGATGTTCTAAAGTTGTACGTTTTCAAGTGTCATAGAAACCAGCTTCAATATGTGCATTGGTTTTACAAATAGCTTTCAAAAGCCATGCTGATTAATGATGAGCCAAATCATATACAAGATTTGACACAAACACGTTGCGTGGTTCCATGGTGTAATGGTTAGCACTCAGGACTCTGAATCCTGCGATCCGAGTTCAAATCTCGGTGGAACCTTGGACGTTTGATTTTTTTTAAGTATTGGTAAATCAAAACATAAAGGGAAAATTGAATTAAGGTGGGGAAAATAACTTTCAATAATGAGTTAATTATATTTATTTTGATAAAATTTGTATTTTGAAAAGCTTATTAAATTTGAACTTACATTGCCATGCGAATATCTTTTTTTATATTATTTCTGGTGGACCGCGCATATGGTTCCATGGTGTAATGGTTAGCACTCAGGACTCTGAATCCTGCGATCCGAGTTCAAATCTCGGTGGGACCTAATTGACAAATTATTTTCGTTGTTTTTTTTTTTTAATTAAATATTATTTGTGTAGATCAGTTAACTGAACTCATGCAACTTATAAATTTTCCATTATTATAAGTTTATAATGAGTTTATAATGAACAAAAATAAAACTTGTGTTTATAAATTGGTTATTGTCTTGGCTAGTAGGGCTGCCAGACTGTATGATATGTATTTCTGGTAACTTTGGGCATCAGCTGTTCAGCCAAAACTCAAACGCACACACAAAGATACAAATCTGTTTTGTGCATTGACGTTTTCAGTTATTCTGTTTATAAACATAAATATTCTAAAAATCAAATAAAAATCTTAAAAATCTAAAAAATCCGCTTGAATGATTAGCACGTTTTCACTTATCATAAATTTAAAATAAATAAGCTCAAAATTATGTGCACCTATTTGCGTTGCTTACACTTGATTTCAGAGTATATGTATTAAATATTCTTTAAAATGAATTGCAAGTGCGTTAAAAACGAATTCTAATCAAAAGCGGAAACGCTTTGGCTTTGATGTAATCGTGGTGAATTTTGCATTTGTTTATTATGTTAAGAGGCTCGCTGAAAGTATTGATTGCAATAGCGTTGAGTTTAATGTTTACCATTTCATTGGTAAAGATTGTTTTATTGATTTGGTCCTCGTATCCGGACTGGCTGCATCTCTTCAGAGACGAGTATCCATCCAGCTTCACAGCCGACGAATGGCTCGCATACCAGAGGCTGTTCCCAAATAAGGGTAAGTCAGAGACTTAGATAGTGAATTTGCCGTAAGAATTATTTTATGTAGGTAGGGTTTGTGTTCACTAATCGGGTTCTATATCTGTGTTAGACTAAGTTTTTAGTGTATTTTGGAATTTATCCAGGTGTGAATAATGTGCTTTGCAATCTCGGAGTTTCTTCCAAGAGGCACACTTTAAATAATAAATATAAAATAATTTTTAAAAAATATATGTATGTAATAATATAGAGACATTTCCCCAAAAACATCACACCCCGACCCCAAAAGTTTCCCATTGGAGGATAACCAGGTTCCACTGAGATTTGAACTCAAGTCGCAAGATTCAGAGTCATGAGAGCTAACCATTACACCATGGAACCCTTGTGATCTTCAACCAAACGCCAACAATAAAAAACAAACATATCATATCATATTAAACAAATCATATTATTTAGACGAAAAAGAAAATCAGTGAATATAAAAATAAATTTTTAGTAAAAATATTGCTTTTATCGCAGTAAATAATATTAAAAAAAAAAATTTGTTTATCAGGTTCCACCGAGATTTGAACTCGGATCGCAGGATTCAGAGTCCTGAGTGCTAACCATTACACCATGGAACCACAGTATCGACTTTGTCAATAAATAAATTTGTGTTAGCTATCAATAAGCCCTAATCATGATCAGTGGATACATTCTTAACCAAACAGAAAATATTTCTGTATTTATTATTATACCCTGAATCCATTAAAAATGGGTAATCAGGGTATAATGGTTTTGTTTCAGCCCAAATGTATGTAACAGGCAGAAGGAGGCGTGGCAGACCCCATAAGTATATATATTCTTGATCACGATGACAAGCCGAGTCGATTGAGCCTTGTCCGTCTGTCTGAACGCGTGGATCTCAGAACCTATAATAGCTAGAGACTTGAATTTTTTTTATAGATTCGTGTATATCACGCGGAGGTCGATAACTCTTCTAGTTTTTTTTTATCGATTAAAAACGAAATCGATTTTCAGTTTTAAAATTATATCTTCTATATTTAGATAGTTAGATAGTTAGAGACTCAAAATCTTGTATTTAGCTTAATGGGACTTTTATACAATTTTGACTTTTATACAAATTTTCAAAACACTTATTTCAAATACTAGAGACTTGTGCTTTTGCACATACACGCATATGAATGATATAATTACGCTGCGCAAGTTTGATTAAGAAAGTCGATCTACAAAAAAAGTTATTAAACATTTAATTTTCCATAACATGCACATATTGGTGCAGCGCAGTCGCTGAGAAAACTGCGCAGTTAGCAGAGCGTATGCGTGTGCGTGTGTATGTATGCGTTGCTTGCAATATATATGTACATATGTATGTATGTACATACTGTATATATTTACATATATATAAAATAAACATAACATTGATATAATTTAAATAAAGTCAATATAATATACATACATATGTATGTATGTGTAGAGCAAATCTATTATGTTATTAAGCAAAGCGTTTACCAAACGTTTACGTACACACTCTCGTGCTAACAGCAGCAGAAGCATCTAGAAAATTCTAAGAATTCATAACAACAACGACAAAGACAAATTGCGGATGAACTTTACGCAGAAGTTCAGCAGCTCAGTAGCAGTAGCTCAATAATTCTCTAAGCTGCCGTCAAAAATTTTTGTATGCAAGTTAGACTTATTTTTATTTTTATTTTTAAATTTAATTTAAAATTATATGCAAACTTTGAAGTGCATTTAAAACCGCCGATAGGCGGGGTTTAGGGTATTTCCTAGTCGGGCACCTCCGACTAGAGTTTCCTTACTTGTTTTTCTTTGGATTCGTTCTTCTGTTCTGTGATTAATCTAAAGAGCTTAAATTGAAAAGTTATTCGTTGTCGTTGTCGTTGTCGATTAGGTGTCTTAACAAATTATACCATTTGCATGTCATTGAAATGGAAAATCAGATTGTAGGGGTTTTGTTACAATGTTCGTAACAGGCAGAAGGAGCTGTGGCAGGACATATACATTATATATATTCTTGATCAGGGAAACGAGTAGAGTCGATTTAGCTGTGTCCGTCTGTCCGTCCGTCGGTCTGCACATATGGTTGAAGCAGATACAAGTAATTTTTTTAATACGAACCTATTCCCGTTTTAATTTTTATCGAATAATCAAATTATTATAAAATTATATATCCTACGGCTTTCAAGCTATAGACACGCTTCCTTCGAATCTTTCACAGAGCAGTGATGTCATTCATATGTTGGTATTTGCCAAAGCACGAGTCTATGGTAGTTGAAGTACATGCAAATCACGAAAGCTTTGCATTCATTACAACAGATCTGTACAGTGAATTTCAAATATCTAGCTCTTACGGTATATAAAAAACAAAGTCAATTTATCCATTTGTATCGGTAATAAGAAAACGGGTGAGTTATAGAATTTTGAAAACAAGCTCGTACAATATTTGTATCGAGTACACATTTCAAATCTCATATCTAGCTTTTGTGGTTTGCGAAATCTCTGCGTTCATACGGACGCATAGAGACGTGTCATTTGATGAAATGATGAAGCTTAAATAGCATACATATGTATGTATATGTAAATGGTTTGCGTTCACACGGACAGACGGGTGGACAGCATAACGGACATTTCACAAAACCAGTCATCTTATTTAACTTTCGTAGCTTAAAAACGGGGTTTGGATATGTGCAATGTACAATGTTTATTTAATTACATAAATATCGGCTCTGTATGTAGGAAGGCTCTACTGTACTGCCGTTTATTAGGTAGACGTCTTATAGTTGTTTTGTTAAGAGTGCGAAACAAAAAACAACCTGCTGGAATACGCAAGCCCCGAACTGGCAAGCTTTTTACTCCGAATCGCAGCTCGGCTGCTCGGCTGCTCGGCTACTCGCTTTTCGGGCGCTCGTCTCATTCACAAATGAAGTATTCTATATCAGAGCAACAAAAACAACAAAAGCTACAATAACATAGGCACAGGCAACAACAGAATTCGGAGAAAGTGGCCAGTCGTATTTTCGGTATAAAATCAATCCTAAATGTCCTTAAACGCACAGTTTTCGTTATACATCGGAACCCGCTGGACGGTTTGTTGCGCATCAAATCGCGAATTTTTTTTTCCTCATCTGGTAGTCAAAAAAAAAAAAAAAAAAAAAAAAAAATATATATATATATATATATATAAATATATATATGTAAATATATAAATACAAATAACTAAAAGCGTTAACAGCACATATAAATATTGATTCCAAGATAAAAAGAAAAATATATGAAAGTAATTAAAAGAGCGAGTACGGCTCATTGAAAATCACGCGTAACTGAATTTCCATGTTATGAATTTTGTGAAAACTAATGTGTTCCAGCCATAACCTAACTCGCGCTGCACGTGGTAGAGGGTTGAGGAGGGTCACCCTCTCGAACCATTAAAAATTTGCGACCAATCAAATTGCGCGCCAAGTTTCTGAGTTTCTGTTTTTATTTTTTTTCACTTTGGTTTATTTTTTGTGCTTTGTCTTGAGACACGTCAATTTTGTATCACTTTTAAAATTTCTGAATGTTCATTACAATATATAATAATGCATATAAATAGAATGAAAGCCTACTAAGAGCCACAAGAAAGTACTTAGCCTAGAAAAATATTGATCTCTATTCTATATATATATGTATATTAAATACAAGAAAACTATATGAATACACATTCCTCATGCAGTTCTTCGATAATCATTAACAAGTAAGGAAGCTCTAGTCGAGATCTCTCGACTAGGAGATACCCTGAACCCTTCGAATAGCCGATATTGGAAGCATGCTATGATTTTTTTTACATATATATTGCAAGAAACACATACGCACACATATGCACGGACGCAATAATGAGCACGCGGTCTGCTAACTGAGCAGCGAGTGCGCTTGGGGGTGCAATATGCCTATGATATGGCAATTTAAATGTTTAATAACTTTTTTTGTAGATGGACTCACAGCGCGATTATGGCATTCATATGTGTGTATTTGCCAAAGCACAAGTCTCTAATATTTGAAATACAGGTTTTGCAAATTAGGGGGAAGGGGGACTGGCAGCCAAAATCCAAAAACTACAAAATGTCGGCATTCACTACACCTATCTGCGCAGTAAGAAAACACTAGTCAGAGGTGCCCGACTAGGAAATACTCTAAACCCAACCTATCGGAGATTTTTAATGCACTTAACAGTTTGCATAGAATTATATAATTTTAAATTAAATTAAAAAAAAAAATTAGTTACTTGCATAAAAAAACTTTGACGGAAGCTCAGAGAATCGAGCCCGGGTCTTCATGACGGCGATCGGCGCTTCTACCAACAAAACCATTGCACTACATGAGAGTGAGATAGCGAATTCCTAAGCAAAGTTATTGAGCTACTGAGCTACTGAGCAACTGCTACTGAGCTGCTGAACTTCTGCTGAAAATTCATCCGCCATTTTTATCTTTGTTGTTGTTATGAATTCTTAGAATTTTCTAGATGCTTTTTTGCTAACCGCGCAGTTTACTCAGCGACTGCGCTGCGCCAATATGTGCATGTTATGGGAAACTAAATGCTTAATAACTTGTTTTTTGTCTTAATCAAACTTGCGCAGCGTAATTATATCATTCATATGTGTGTATGTGCAAAAGCACAAGTCTCTAGTATTTGAAATAAGTGTTTTGAAAATTTGGGCGAAGCGGGCGTGGCATCCAAAATTTAACAAAAATCAAAATTGTATAAAGGTCCCATTAAACTAAATACAAGATTTGGAGTCTCTAATTTGAAAGATGTAAAAGATATAATTTTCAAACGAAAAATCGATTTGCGTTTTTAATCGATAAAAAAATAACGAGAAGAGTTATCGAATTTTTAAAACAAACTCGATCTGCGCGTGATATACACGAATCTATAAAAAAAAATTCAAGTCTCTAGCTATTATAGGTTCTGAGATCGACGCGTTCAAACATACGGACAGACGGACGGATGGACAGACAGACTGACGGACAGGGCTCAATCGACTCGGCTTGTTGTCCTGATCGAGAACATATATACTTTATGGGGTCTGCCACGCCTCCATCTGCCCGTTAAATACATTTGGGCTGAAACAAAACCATTATACCCTGATTACCCATTTTTAATGGGTTCAGGGTATACAAAATCGGAAACTCTTTTAATTTTAATGTTATCGATGAAAAACCTTATCGGAATACAGTTATGCAATTATTTCTCACATAGCTTCAAAGGTTGAATTCAAAAACTTTCATTTCGTTTTATAGGAATTTTGGAATTTAAGTTTTATTGCACATATAAGCAACATTTGAATGAGTTAATTGAGTTTAAATGTGTTTGAATTATCAACGGTTATTTTACTTTTGATTTTCTAGATGACGCTATCGATTATGAATTATCAGCTGCTACTTTAGTTTAGGTTTGCTCGATGACATTATATATGGTAGATAAAAGCTCAGGAGTCAGTTACTCGTAACTCGAGTAACTCGATTTAAACATTCTTATTTGTTTTTTATTGGATATGTACTATGAAATTTCTAGATATTTTCCATAGTTTTAAAAAACTGTTATATTGTCGCTAATGAGTACAAATTTTAAAACCTCATCTCATCCTGGCACCGTTGGACGACCTGACTCAGATATTTTGTATCAGCCCCAACAGCAGATTCTACCACGTACTATGCATTCTACTGCACATCATCATCATTGCAACTGATGTCGCCATTTTGGTTTTTGTTTTCGTTTTCGTTGTCGGTTTTATATGGCAACCAAACCAAACTGTGTGAGTGTGACTTCGTCTGTTCCCACTAGTGCTGTAATGCGAGCCGACAAAGTTTGTCTGCAGTTATAAGCACTTTAGGTGGAAGAGTGTGTGTATGGGTCTAGTTGTATGTGTATGTGCCCACCGTGTGAATCGATTTGTGTGAGTTTTTATGTGTGTGTGCTTACTGTCCGAATTTGTAATGAAAGTGAGCTGTTCATTTGCTTTAGGGTCAGTAAGTGACCGACGTCTATTTAACTTCCCCTGCCTCTCTTCTTCTTTGTTCTATACTATATATGACTTTACCTTTACTTATATTCTTGTACTCGTTGTTAAGATAATGCTGGCGTGTCTCTTTTTATCCTAACCTATTTGAGGTCATTGGAACATAATAACCACAAATATCATTCCGAAAGAGAATAGCTTTTTTTCCAAGCAAAAGAAAACATTCGCAAGAAAGAGATATATTCATTTGAATTTTTTGTAAAAATTTTGATACCACGAAATGCTTGACTACTACACATGATAAAAATATGTAAATGAACAAAATAGGTAGTCAAGAGAGAGAATAATCCGAATAACTGCACTGATATTCTAATTGTGAACTGACAAATGCAACAACAAAGAGCCGACTCAAAACAAACGCAAATGCAAAAGCAAAACGCTCACGAGAGCCATGACAATAATGATAACTAACCGCAAAGAGATCCGCAAGCGACTGCCGTAGCAGACCCATCAACAGCAATGGAAAACAACATGTCAGAGCGGGATGGCATCAGCAGCAGCAGCAACTTCCGTCCGGCGTCTGGCGGCTTGGCCTACATAACAAAAACAGCTCCATTGTTACGAGCACATCTTAGGGTTGGGCAGCAATTCAAGCAGGCATACGCGTAGGACAGTGGGGCAGTAGGGGTGACGAAGAGACCGACGCAATAAAGGGTCTCTTGTTATGTTATGTGCACATGTCTTTTAGACTGCTGCTATCGTGTTCTTGTTGCTTTTCATTGTCACTCGAGTCATTTTTAACGGTTTGACAGTGGCCCCCGCAAATCCTTTTATGCATCCCACCCTCGTTATGCATCCCAAGTGGCGCACTTCAATGTCGTTTACTTGGAAAAACAAGCGCAATTTCCTTTCAATTTCCTCTCCTCGAAAGCAACAACAAATTGCTATAACAGGGTCCTAATGTAAATGTATCCTCCTGCCTCTATCGACCGTTGGTCAATGTTTACTAAACAATTATTTCCTCAACAATAGCAACCAGGTTCATTGCCTACTTTTCTCTTCGGCATAAGTTCGTTAGACAGCATAATTCTGACTACTTGTTCTTATGAGCTGCTTCTTCTTCTTTCGTATACACTATGTGTCCATAATAAATCGTAAAATAATTCAGTAATATCTGATTGAGTAAGCTATCCACGTTTACTCGTGCGAGGAAATAAGAATCATAGAAAATATATTTTACCAAGTATATAAGTTTTGCGATAGTTGACCAGTCGGGTACCATAGTGTAATGGCTAGCACTCAGGACTCTGAATCCTGCGATGTGAGTTAAAATCTCAATGTTTAGCAAGAGTCTTTTTTATTTCATATACGATTCATACTTTTTGTATAAGTACATGTTTTTATACCATGAACCCATTAAAAATGGGTAATCAGGGTATAATGGTTCACGCGCAGATCGAGTTTGCTTTAAAAATTCGATAGCTCTTCTCGTTCTTTTTTTTTATCGATTAAAAACGCAAATCGATTTTTCATTTTAAAATTATATCTTTTACATCTTTCAAATTAGAGACTCCAAATCTTGTATTTAGTTTAATGGGACCTTTATACAATTTTGATTTTTGTTATTTTGGATGCCACGCCCGCTTCGCCCAAAAATTCTAAATCGCGTATTTCAAATACTAGAGACTTGTGCTTTTGCACATACACACATATGAATGATATAATTACGCTGCGTTAGTTTGATTAAGACAAAAAACAAGTTATTAAACATTTAGTTTCCCATAACATGCACATATTGGCGCAGCGCAGTCGCTGAGTAAACTGCGCGGTTAGCAAAAAAGCATCTAGAAAATTCTAAGAATTCATAACAACAACAAAGACAACAAGTAAGGAAACTCTAGTCGGAGGTGCCCGACTAGGAAATACCCTGAACCCCGCCTATCGGCGGCTTTAAATGCACTTCAAAGTTTATATATAATTTTAAATTAAATTAAAAAATTAAAAAAAAAAAACAAAAAAGAATAAGTAACTTGCATAAAAAAGTTTTGACGTCAGATTAGAGAATCGAACCCGAGACTTTATGTCGGCGATCATCGCTTCTATCAACACAGTCGTTGCAATACATAAGAGTGAGATAGCGAATTCCTAAGTACAGTTATTGAGCTACTGAGCTGCTGCTACTGAGCTGCTGAACTTCTGCTTAAAATTCATCCCCAATTTGTCTTTGTTGTTGTTGTTATGAATTCTTCGAATTTTCTAGAGCTTCTGCTGCTGTTGCCATGCGCGTGTGTATGTACGTAAACGTTTGGTAAACGTTTCGTTTAATAACATAATGCATTTCATCTATTCATATGTATGTACATACATATGTATGTATATTATATTGACTTTATTTAAGTTATATCAATGTTACTCTTATTTTTTATATATGTAAATATATACAGTATGTACATGTGTACATACATACATATGTATGTATATTGCAAGCAACGCATACATACACACGCACACGCATACGCTCTGCTAACTGCGCAGTTTACTCAGCGACTTCGCTGCGCCAATATGTGCATGTTATGGAAAATTAAATGTTTAATAACTTTTTTTGTAGATCGACTTTCTTAATCAAACTTGCGCAGCGTAATTATATCATTCATATGCGTGTATGTGCAAAAGCACAAGTCTGTAGTATTTGAAATAAGTGGTTTGAAAATTTGGGCGAAGGGGGCGTGGCATCCAAAATTTAACAAAAATCAAAATTGTATAAAAGTCCCATTAAGCTAAATACAAGATTTGGAGTCTCTAACTATAAAGATGTAGAAGATATAATTTTAAAACTGAAAATCGATTTCGTTTTTAATCGATAAAAAAAGAACGAGAAGAGTTATCGAATTTCTAAAACAAACTCGACCTGCGCGTGATATACACGAATCTATAAAAAAAAAGTTCAAGTCTCTAGCTATTATAGGTTCTGAGATCCACGCGTTCAAACATACGGACAGACGGACAGACGGACAGACAGACAGACGGACAGGGCTCAATCGACTCGGCTTGTCGTCCTGATCAAGAATATATATACTTTATGGGGTCTGCCACGCCTCCTTCTGCCTGTTACATACATTTGGGCTGCAACAAAACCATTATACCCTGATTACCCATTTTTAATGGGTTCAGGGTATAAAAATGGCGGATGAATTTTCAGCAGAAGTTCAGCAGCTCAGTAGCAGTAGCTCAGTAGCTCAATAACTTTGCTTAGGAATTCGCTATCTCACTCTCATGTAGTGCAATGGTTTTGTTGGTAGAAGCGCCGATCGCCGTCATGAAGACCCGGGCTCGATTCTCTGAGCTTCCGTCAAAGTTTTTTTATGCAAGTTACTAATTTTTTTTTTTAATTTAATTTAAAATTATATAATTCTATGCAAATTGTGAAGTGCATTAAAAATCGCCGATATGCTGGGTTTAGGGTATTTCCTAGTCGGCTACCTACGACTAGTGTTTCCTTACTTGTTTATTATACAATTTAAATCATTTTCTAAATTATCATACCACACAGATAACCATTAGCCCGTGATTGGTTTTCAATTAAAATATCTTAATAAAACTTAAATAATAAACTTATACCCGTATATATTGCAACCAAAATGAAAGAAATGTAATAATATTATAATATTTTAATACGACGGCTTTAAGAACGTCAATAAATCGATGACATTATACCATAACCTGAATTAATCTAGAAAAAACACAAAAATGTGGTCACCCGAATCGGAGATAAATTCCATCGCAATGGCCACCACAATGCGACACTCGCAATCCTCCTCGTCAGGTGAGTGTGCGGAAATGGAAAGCTAACTTGAAAGCTTCAACACAGCCATTTCCATTCCCATTCGTAAGACAATGCGGAACAACGAGTTGTATGCCAAATGTGCTGTTGCTGGTTTTATGCAAGTTTTTCCGCATTTGACCCTGACCCCAATTCATATTTGGCGCACGGCTAAAAACTACAAACTTAGACTCTATAACTTTGCTGGCCACTAATGGTTTAACAATAAATTTAGTTTAAAGTCGATTTAACTGCAAAAATATATTTATGTTATGTCATGTTATGTTATGTTAAAAAATGGAAATGGTAACTACTGTAGATTTAATGTTATCGTTTAAAAACGAAATAAAAATTCAGTTATAAAATTATATCTAGTACATGTTTGGAACTAGGGTCCACAAATATGTAAAATTAAATATATTTTATTTGATATTTATACAATTTTGGTTTTTGATTCTCCTAGAATTTGCAAACAAATATTTTAAAAAGAGGCTTGTGCTTTGTTTGTACCCTGTTTTCCCATTTTCAATAGGAACAGGGTATAATATATAACTAAGTTCCAACCAAATTAAGTTCTTTCGATTCCTTATAAAGTGAATAATACAATATACTTGATTTAGTAAAAGCTTAAAAGTTGAAAGTAATTGAAGTTGCAAATCAGCTGTTAGACGTGCTGATGCAACAATTGACCTCCAATAAAAATGAAAATCATCAGGCATCCGGACAGCAAAATGTTAAATCGTAAAGCCAATACTACTATGCTGCTATGCGAATGGGAAACATTTTTATGTTAGCGCAGGCGGACATCTCCAGTAGCCGGACGAATTTTATAGTCCCAACATTTTTCGCATGATTTTCATACAAAATCCGTTCCCGCGAGCGGACACTCTCTGAGCCGGACGCGGACACGACTTTTTGAACATTTTTACACTAAATATCTCTGGCAGACAGACAAAAAAAAAAAAAATTAAATAGGCGAAGCATCGACAATGCTAAAACTGACTTTGTCGCGACGCTGCATAACGGACAACGGCGCCAACCACATCGGCGACATTGATTTCTGAAGATTGTCATACATACAAGTCAAAATAAAATTATTTTGAATCAGAAGACGAAGATATTATTCTACAGCAAGTTAATTCAATTAAAATATACAATGAGGCGTTGCACGAAATTGACAGACATAAAGAATTAGCCAGAATTTTATATACATATGTACATATGTATTAATTTTTTAGCGATTTCTTTGTCATCTCCCGCAAGCGGACATCTCCCGTAAGCGGACAAAAAAGCTGGTACCGTGCCTGTCCGTCCACGGGAGCTTTCTATAACTATATATATATATATATATATATATATATATATATATATATATATATATATATATATATATATATATATTACATATATATATAGTAGTGTATATATTTTAAATATGCTCCATGGGTTGCTTGAGGAATCGGGAATATATATATCATTGAGCTAAAGAGCCAAAATTTACTATTCACTACTTTAATGGAACGAAATCAGGACTAACGCAGCAGTTCATATTCAAATGTAATATATAATGTAATTGTCGCGCTATTAAAAGCTCTGAAGAGCTAGATGTATTCGGCAATTTGTACTTATCAAATATATGTTCAACATATATGTTGAGCAACAATTAGCTTTATTTCTCTCCCTAACAGAGTGAGAATAAGAGTATAGAATCCAAAGTTGCGAAGTGTGGACAAGAATTTTCCAAAAATAGATTCATCTGATTTGAGTTAAGTTAACTGATATAAGATAAGATAAGATATAACTATACTCATTCACGAAGCGAAATGAGTATATTGGTTTTGTGCAATGTCCTTCTTGCTGTCTGTCCGTTTTGGATATGCCCGATACGGCACTAGGGGCGTGGACGTGAACGGATGTATTTAGCAGAAATTGTAATCTCAAAACCTTATAATAATCATTTCCTTCTGCGTTATCCACAGAGTAAATTTGTATAGAGAAGAACTCGAGATGTGCAAGTACCTTGTGTTGCATAACATTTTCGTGTGTCTTGTCTGTGGTGGCTGCTGCCAAGCTGCCAAAGCTGCTCTTACACTTATGGCACCACTTAAGGCAAGTGTGGAAGATGGTTGGACGACAATGTGAAGAGTGCTTGTTATTTTAAATTTAATACGTGTTTTTCTTGCTTAGAGAGTAAATTATAAACAAACTAAGCTAGATTCTTTTAGCTTTTGTATATATATATATATATATATATATATGCAAGTGCAAACAAAACCATTAAGAATGTTGTAGTCGGGCGCTACCGACTGCGAAATACTTATTCACGTTTAAATTTAAAAAATTCCTACATATCGATTTAAGTGAGTTGAAAATATAACCAATATGTGAAGAAATTTATGTGGAGTATATGCAAAATTTTATTAAAACCCATTTACCGTCACGGTAAAATGGTTTTGTTAAAATGCCTCCTTCTTCCTGTTTAACAAAACTATTATACCCTGTTTCCGGCTATATAATATATTCACAATCTTTTATTTTGATACTGAAAAAGTATAATTTTGTAAGCAACTCTTAACTTTATTGTAAAAGTCGATATTGAGTTTTAAGCCTCAACAAAACCGTTAAAAATGGAATGGTTAAACAAATTTGTAATTAATATATTTTTGATTCGAATATAATTTTCAAGTCGGCTTTGAATTTTCTGGCAAAAATTGTAAAGTTATTAAAGTAAGCACAAGATCTTATTAGTCATATGTCTCTAATCCAGTTGCCGCCTGATGATGCCGTATTTGGCAATGAATTGATATTACTGACTGCCTGCGTCAAGTTTAAGGGAATTGTGGATCCGTTTAGTGGCAATTGTCATATGGCACTTTTGATCTATAATATGCAAGTATATCGAACAAAGCCACAAAAAAATGTTTGACCTGCGACATGCTTAAATCTTATCTGACATATGAGATTGGTGAGTCTACAATAGAATTTTGGTTGCCAAGTTTTCAGTTTTCTTAATCAAATTTTCACAGTGTGATTATGGCATTCATATGTGTCTATTTGCCAAAGCACACGTTTCTAGTATTTGATATACGGGTTTTGCAAATTTTAGGCGAAGGGATAAGGAAGGAAAATAATCATAGCATGCTTCCAATATCGGCTATTGTTTATTTGTTTATTATTGTTAATATTTATTATATTAGCGCCGTAGATGTGATGCCCTTTGACGATTACGGAAGCGTGGGTTCAAGTCCAAGTGCGGTGAGGTCGGTTTTATAGATCTAAAGCTGTAGTGCAGTGCATTTGACCAGTTCATCGAAGGACTAGGGTTAGCTACTACTAGGATTAGCTAACTGTAATTTTTGGATGCGCAAATTCCTTGGTATGTCCACACCAAAAGAGGCGTAAATATAATTTTTATGCAATCGATAATAGAGCTCACCAACTCAAAATTCGATTTTGAAGCTTAGTGTAGGATGTATGTATATTAATTTTTTTTGTTTCCACCGATCTAACCGCCATAACCTTTTGATGTCCACCCCAGTATATACTTGGTATATATACCAAGTCTCAAATCTTTAGCTTCAATAGCATAGAAATGGTTTGCGAACAGACGGACGAATAGCAAGTCAATTTTTTTATTATTATCGATAAAAAGAAAACAGGAGGAGTTATAAAATTAAACAAGTAAGGAAACACTAGTCGGAGGTGCCCGACTAGGAAATACCCTAAACGATTTTTAATGCACTTCACAGTTTGCATAGAATTATATAATTGTATATTAAATTTTTTAAAATTAGTAACTTGCATAAAATAACTTTGACGGCAGGCTTAGAGAATCGAAGCCGGGTCTTCATGACGGCGATCGGCGCTTCTACCAACAAAACGGTTGTACTATATGAGAGTGAGATAGCGAATTCCTAAGTAAAGTTATTGAGCTATTGAGCTACTGAACTTCTGAACTTCTGCTGAAAATTCACCCCCAATTTGTCTTTGTTGTTGTTATGAATTCTTAGAATGTTCTAGATGCTTTTTTGCTAACCGCGCAGTTTACTCAGCGACTTCGCTGCGCCAATATTATTACTTTATTAATGAAAGTTTATTAATGAAACTTGCGCAGCGTAATTATATCATTCATATGAGTGTATGTACAAAAGCACAAGTCTCTAGTATTTGAAATACGCGATTTAGAAATTTTGGGCGAAGCGGGCGTGGCATCCAAAATAACAAAAATCAAAATTTTATAAAGGTCCCATTAAACTAAATACAAGATTTGGAGTCTCTAATTTGAAAGATGTAAAAGATATAATTTTATCGATAAAAAAAAGCACGAGAAGAGCTATCGAATTTTTAAAACAAACTCGATCTGCTCGTGATATACACGAACTTACAACAAATTTGAAGTCTCTCTTATATGTTCTGAGATCGACGCGTTCACACATACGGAGAGGCGGACAAACGGACAGACAGACAGACGGACAGGGCTCAATCGATTCGGCTTATTGTCCTGATCAAGAATATATATACTTTATGGGGTCTGCCACGCCTCCATCTGCCCGTTACATACATTTGGGCTGCAACAAAACCATTATACCCTGATTACCCATTTTCAATGGGTTCAGGGTATAGAAAATAAGCTATGCACGAAAATAGTTTTTAAATTTCATCTCTAGTTTTTGCGTGCGTTCATACGGAAACACGGACGGATAGGTGGACAGACGGACAGGGCTGCTCAAGATTATATGTACTTTATGGCCTCTGCCATCTTTCTTTTTTCAAAAACATAGCCAGATATATAATTTTCAATGGGTTCCGAGTATACTTACTGAAATTTCCCAGTATATATGTATGTATGTATGTATATCACATATATAGCAATGAAAACTTTTCAAAACTAAAAGTTGCCTTTCAGTGTTTACTTTTTACATTTCTCACCGTTTTAATGCTGGTTACTGGAATCAGCAAAATCAAACGGAAGTTGTTCGTTTCGCACGAAGTAGGCAAACAATTATTTGGGCCTCAGAAGCTCTTCGGCATAATAGAAGCTAATATAAGGAATGAAAGAAATAGGTAAAAAAAATATAATAGTTTCCAAGTGTCAGTCACGCAACCCCTACTTTTGTACGTCTGTATATTTAGTAACAGTCAATATTGTTTCAGAGCTTTGTGGTGGCTAACCATATTTTGCATGTGGATTAGTGTTGTATTTTATTTGCCTTAAGTTAGTTAGAATATGATTTGCAATCCTTAATTGGTCAGTTGAGAAAAGAAGAGAAAGCAGCTCTATTCTTGCATTAAACATTTTCTTATATAATTATTAGTCCTCTCTCTCTCTCTCTCTCTCTCTCTCTCTCTCTCTCTCTCTCTCTCTCTGTCTTTTCGAATGCGTTTGAGTAAGTCTGCTGTCGTATTACCTATTATATAATATATTATATTATCTATTATATATGTATTATTATTTATATACATATATAAAAGTCTATTGTCACAATGTTAGTTACAATATTCCTCCCAAACCCGATTTTTATTGTGACAGCCAAAATGTGCTTATTCACTACACCTATCTGCACAGTAAATTTGAAGTCTCTAGCTTTAACAGTGTACTAAATCGAAGTCAATTTATCGATAATTAGGAAATGGGATGAGTAATTGAAAAAAAAATAAAACAAACTCATACTGCTGATCAAGAATATATATTCTTGATGGGGTCTGCGACGTCTCCTTCTGCCTGTTACATAACATTTTCACAAAAACATACCCATTTTCAATGGGTTCAGGGCATAAAAATGCATGTTTTCAATATCGGCTATCGGGTATCTCCTATTCTAGCACTCTTACTTGTTCATACTCCTAAGTGATAAGGGTTGTCCACCTTTAACATATCTTGCGCATACCCAAAAATCATGCAAAATGAAATAAAGCATACTTAGTGAAAAAGCAGTTACGTTCTCAATTTTTTAAATTTCCTGGTCGTTATAATTATATAATTATAATATTTTTATTTAAGTTTGTTTTGTTCAGTGAACAACGCCAAAACGCAAAAGACCTTTATACAAGTGATCTATAAGCATGAGAAAGATCAGAAGATCCCAAAGAACTGAAGATGAAATTCAGCAAAATATTAAATTCATGCTTTCAAATGATATCGTTCGGACCAAGAGAAAGAGTTGGAAATACTAATGCAAATAGTCAGAGGACAAGTTTATCATCAAATGAGCTCAGTGCTGCCAATGCCAAACGAACCACAAATTTTTACTTTATGGGCGGCAAAGATTCCGGAAGCGCAAGAAGGACAAATATGTCCTGATGTACAAACATGCATAACTTACAGCAAAATCTGAAAAAAATGTGGACGTTGACGATTTAAATATGAAGATACAACTGTTGTTGCCAGGGAACTTGGTATCATACAGTGGCTCTAAATTATCCCACAGAGTTTTTAAACTGACTGGATTTACCAGTCATGCCACAGCATAATTTACAATTGAAGGTTCTATCTCCATTATCCCAATTATTCTGCTTTGTAATTTTAACCCGCCACGGCTGTGAAAATATTTAATACAACGAATACCTATTATAGATGTACCAATTCAATTTTTAAGTATTCAGTTTCCCATTAGAAGCGTTGTCTGTTTCTGGCATAGATTTGAGCACACCATGGTTTTTACACCATCCTTGTTTTGTATATTCATATTTTTTTGTGTTAGATAAAGGTGGTCTTTCAAAAAATATTTTTTTTTTCCAAACTAGAAATTATATTAATTAGATGACAATACGACGTTTGTCGAGTCAGCTAGTAAATATATAATATTCAAGTGTTGTTGCCTATTAATAATCATGATTGCACGAGAAGATATAAAAAGGCCACCTCACTAAAATGTCATTGTTACAAACAATTTGTCTATTATATGAAACACTAATAGGGCGGCAATAGAACAAAAATCAATTGAGGCTATGTACAAAAAGTATTACTTTAGAAGTAAATAACGACCAACAGCACCTATAAATAAAGTCGGGGTGTACATAATGTATATAACGGAACACGCGTTGCCTTTGAACTTACGTTTCGTCAAGTCGTTTTGGTTCTCAGGTTATTTACGAAAATTGAAATATAATTGATTGGCAAGGTGAATGGCAATGCCGCAGTTGTCTGACTCAATAAGAAACATTGTAATTGTCGGTACAATTAAGTTGATTTTTACTTGTATTGTGAGTGCTTAATGAACATGGCCTGATGACGCTGTCGCTATCGATGTTGAACGTAGATATCCCAAGAGTTTCGCATTCCTTACAAACTTTGACCATTTAACTCAATTAGCTTTGATGCCAAAAGTTAGTTATATTTTATTAATATATGCCTCGTGTAGCTTAATATTTATTATCCATTGTCCTCTCTCCGTGTCTTCCAACTAGGAATCTCATCATTATCAAGTTCTGGCGATCCGGAGCATCTACCTGAGCTGCCGCCAGGTGACGAACAGCGTTTGCAACGAGCTGCCCTCCATTTGCAGCAGAAATTGATCCTGCGCGAATGGCTGCGGGAGTATCGTATGCAACATCATTACCAGCGTTTGCTGGCCGTTGAAGTGGCTTCGTTAGAGGACGTATACTGGCTGGAGGATTCGCGTGCCAGCAAAATACTCGGCAAGGATTGGCAATTGTGGTCGACTGCGCGTCAAGGGCTTCCCACATCGAAACCACAGCTGGAAGCTTTGAAGGCGCACCTGTGGTCAACGGTGGTCAAGTCAAGTCAACATCAAGACGCCTGGACATGGGG
Organism: Drosophila fulvimacula; assembly: GCA_035045555.1. Lineage (NCBI taxonomy): Eukaryota > Metazoa > Arthropoda > Insecta > Diptera > Drosophilidae > Drosophila > Drosophila fulvimacula. The sequence continues at coordinate 1,494,714 of JAWNOX010000160.1, read as the reverse complement.
CGGTATGCTTGTGGTCTCTGTTTCCGTTGCCGGTCTGGTCACACTCGCCGCCATGACACAGCCTTCTCTGGCGCCCGAAGCCCGCCATTCGCTTCTACAATATGTAACCGGAAAGTATCTCCTGCCCGCCAATTGCAGGGTTCAGTGGGACTGGAAAGATCCGGCCCATGTCGGCGGTACCATGTGTTTCGTTGTGCGCTTTTTTCAGCGCAACGGCCAGCCGTATCCCATCTGCGATACCGACCAGTTCTTCGTAGAAGTTACCGAAGGCGCACGCAAAGTGGTAACAATCAGTGAGCTGGGCTCATCCACAGATCCCAATAATGCCAACATTGCCAAAGTCAAGTTTACGGTTCGCACTGCGGGTCAATACAACATTTCCGTATTAATCGGCGCCAGTCATATAGCAGGTTCGCCTTTTATTCGCAACTTTCTGCCCGGCGCCATCGATCCACGCAGATCCCGATTCATTCGTCCTGCTAGTACGCTTATCTGCTGCGCAAGTGCTCCGACTCTAATGCACATCGAACCGAGGGATGAGTTTGGCAATGCGTGTCTTTTTGAGCAGACCGATGAGGCCTTGCAGGTACATTACGTTGCACACAACCTGAGACAAATCAATCAAATCTCTTAACACCATCTCATCCTTCACTCTATCACAGGGTTACCGTGTTGCTATTTATGATCTACATGGTGTTTCCGTTGAAAAGCTGCAGCATGCCATCGTCTTCAGCTACGACAACGTCAATTCGCGTGTCTCAGTGACTGCTCTCTTTCCAGAGCCGACATGCCTGCGTGCTACCATTAGCTATCGAGATCAGCAACTACCCAATGGAGACTTTGATATAATAGTGCTCAGCAGTAAGTACCAAAAAAAAAAAAATGGATATGATAGATATAATAGATATAACAGATATGATGATACGGGTATACTCTACCCGTATTGTAAAAGTAACTTAATATTATTATACCCTAAACCCATTCGATATGGGAAAACCGTATATAATAGTATTGTTAAAATGTATGTAACAGGCGGAAGGAACTGTGGCAGACCTATGTATATATTCTTGACAAGCGTAAAGCCCAGCCAATTTAGCTTAGTCCGTCTGTCCATATGCTTGAACGCGTCGATCTCAGAACCTATAATATCTAGTATCCAAATCTTGTATTTAGATTCATACAATTTAACACAATTTTAGTACAATTTTCATTTTTGTTATATTTTAGATGCCGCGCTGGCTACGCCTCTAGCTACTAGGGCTGTGCGCAGAGTTCAGAGTATTACTTACTCCAGTAGTCTCGACTAGAGATCGCTTAATTGTTTTATTTAAGCATCACGTCCCATTTATAAAAATTTTACATATTCTACATATTCTAAACAAGTAAGGAAGCTATGTCGAGACCTCTCCGACTAGGAGATACCCTGAACCCTTCGATATTCAAAGCATGCTATGATTATTTTACATATATATTGCAAGCAACACATACACACACATACGCACGCACACGAGCGTAATATGATCACGCGCTCTGCTGAGCAGCGACTGCGCTCGGGCTGCAATATGCCTATGACATGGGAAATTAAATGTCTAATAATTTTTTTTCTAGATGGACTTTCTTCATCAAATTTTCACAGTGCGATTATGGCATTTACATGTGTCTATTTAATAAATCACAAGTCTCTAGTATTTGCTATACGGGTTTTGCAAATTGTGGGCGAAGGGGGCGTGGCGTCCAAAATCCAAAAACTACAACTTGTCCGCATTCACTACACCTATACCTGCACAAAAAAATTTGAAGTCTCTAGCTTTAATGGTACACATAATTGAAAGTCAATTTTTCGATAATTCGGAAACGGGATGAGTTATAGAAAAAAAAAAAACAAACTTGTACTGTGAATGGTATTCATGATTTCTAGCTTTTGTGGTTAACGAGATCCTTGGGTTCATAGAGACGGACGGACGGACGGACGGACAGACAGACAGGGCTATATCGACTCAGCTCGTCGAGCTGATCAAGAATATTTATACTTTATGGGGTCTGGGACGTCTCCTTCTGCCTGTTACATATATTTTCACATAAACATTATTTACACCCTGATTTCCCATTTTCAGGGTATAAAACGCGAAAGTATAAATTGATATTACGAATTGATTTTTAAGCGATATTTACAGATTTCCTATATATGATTCAAATATATATTCTTTGCAAATCCGACTATCGTCATACTAAATAAAATAGATTAGCATTTTTCAAGATATTCAAATATAATAAAACGGATATATTATTTATATTATTAGTTAAAATTTTCGAGAATAGTCTGCATAATCTTTTTGTTCAATACGTGTTTTTTCGGCTTCTAATTCTTAAGGTAGCGACACAACGCTCGTTCATAAAAATATTGCGTCCCGAAAGCACAATATGTGCTATGAAGCAAAGCTGCTGAGTGTTTACGGAACAACAAAGAGCAAACCGCGGAAAGTATTGTGCTATGTGGGTCCGAAACAGGTGAGTGGTAGTACACAGTAGGTGCGAAATTTTTGTGCGAAATGTTGAGGCTCAGAACTCGTTGATTTTTCAGGTAACGATCAAGGAAATGATATTAAAATTCATACCCAAACGCATTGCCACCTTTCGACTGTGTCCGTCGACCAAGTTCCATTTTCTACCTCAACTGGTGACTCAATTGCACGGGCCGGTTTTCATTATAGACGATGGTGCACAGCCGCGCATCGAACTTGCGTCAAAGGATCGCAGCATAATTGCTGCAACATTCACACATTTCTTGCTGAAGAATATTGGCGGCTCAGAGACGTTTAAGGACAAACAGGATTTCTTCTACCACGAAGTGCGCAAGTTTCATGCCAGCTACTATCACGAAAAGATGGCACTCAAAGTAAATCGCGAAAAAATACTTGAGAGCAGTATGAAGGCGACCAAAGGATTTTGTGTATCAGATTGGTGTGGCAACTTCGAAGTCACCTTCCAGGGAGAGCAGGGAATCGACTGGGGTGGCCTGCGGCGAGAATGGTTCGAATTGGTTTGCAGTGCTCTATTTGACTCAAGAAGTGGGCTCTTTTGTACATTTCATGACAAGCACCAGGCCCTGGTGCATCCGAATCCGACACGGCCTTCGCATTTAAAACTCAAGTATTTTGAGTTTGCGGGAAAAATAGTAGGCAAATGTCTCTTCGAGAGTGCTTTAGGCGGCAGTTATAGGCAATTGGTGCGCGCACGGTTTAGTCGTTCATTTTTGGCCCAGCTCATTGGGCTAAGAGTACACTATAAGGTGAAACATACACTTCTCTCTTTCGTTAGAAAAGTAACGTAATTTGTTGTATTTTAGTACTTCGAGCAAGATGATCCAGATTTATACTTGTCGAAAATTAAGTACATACTCGATACGGATTTGGATGACACTGATACACTGGAGTTGAATTTCGTAGAGGATGTGTATGATAGCAGCGGCCAGCTAATTAAGTCCATAGAACTTATCCCAAATGGTGCTAAGACACGCGTAACAAATAACAGTAAAAATCAATATCTTGATGCTTTGGCACAGCAGCGACTGTGCAATAGCGTTAAAGATGAAGTAGACAGCTTCCTAAAGGGATTGAATGCAATTATACCCGATAACTTGCTGAGCATTTTCGATGAAAACGAATTGGAGGTGATTAAATTGAATTTCTGAAATATTCATATAATTATCTAAAAACCTTGTTTATTTCAGCTATTAATGTGCGGCACTGGCGAGTACTCAATAACTGATTTTAAGTCGCATCACATTGCCAATGGAAACTCGGCGGAGTTTCGACGTGTGCTTGCTTGGTTCTGGGCAGCTGTTAGCAATTTTAGCCAAACCGAAATGGCACGCCTATTGCAGTTCACCACCGGCTGTTCTCAGCTACCACCTGGCGGGTTTCAGGAGCTGAATCCACAATTCCAAATAACCGCAGCTCCAACATTTGGTAATCTCCCCACTGCACACACCTGGTACCTATCTATTAGCTTGAGTTTGATTTATTCTTTAAAAATTGATTTACATTCCAATCTTTGCATAGTTTCAATCAACTTTGCCTGCCGGACTACGAGAGCTACGAGCAATTCGAGAAGTCTCTGCTGCTGGCCATCAGTGAGGGCAGCGAGGGTTTCGGCATGGTCTGAGTCGTTATCAATGGAATTCTTTTTTTTTTATTTGCAAATAAGAAATTGCAACTAATATAGTTCCTGTGCGTTGTGTCATAGCTTTTTCCATAATTTCGAGAGGTTCTAGTTCAGATTCTCATAATTTCCTATTACTGATCTCTGAGTTAAATAATTAATGAAAGTAAACAAAAATAACAGTAATATCTGGCAGTAAATTGGCTTTACCGTCTGGAAATAGTCAATCGAGTCAAAATGCAAAAATGAATATATATCATCATCAAAAAGAATGTGATAATTGAATAATAACTAACAAGTTAATCGTAAATACTTTGTAGACTATGATGTGCAGAATGTAGCAAAACTAATTGCTTGAATATTAAAAGCAATATTTGTGTAGATTAAACAGTTTATCGACGTTCCGAATTATTTCCGATATTTGAAATGATATAAAGAAATTATAAACGTATAAAGAAACAATGTTTAGCAACAAAATGAATGTTAAACAAAATGAATTGTCAAATATCTATAGCTAATATATATAAGCAATATTCGTATTTCAAATATACACATGTAGATCTTAAAGTAGTTTTTAAATGATTAAAGATCACATTGCATTAATTTACAAACATAAGTAGTTATAAACTTCAGATGTAGTTCTTAAAATGGTTATTTTTAATTTACAAGTAAAAATCTCTTTTAATGTGATTTGAAGAATATATTTAACAATTTACTCGAAATATAAATAATGCAATGAAATACAACTACAAGGGCCGTGAAAGGCGATATACCATATACCATATACCATATACCATATACCATATACCATATACCATATACCATATACCATATACCATATACCATATACCATATACCATATACCATATACCATATACCATATACCATATACCATATACCATATACCATATACCATATACCATATACCATATACCATATACCATATACCATATACCATATACCATATACCATATACCATATACCGTATACCATATACCATATACCATATACCATATACCATATACCATATACCATATACCATATACCATATACCATATACCATATACCATATACCATATACCATATACCATATACCATATACCATATACCATATACCATATACCATATACCATATACCATATACCATATACCATATACCATATACCATATACCATATACCATATACCATATACCATATACCATATACCATATACCATATACCATATACCATATACCATATACCATATACCATATACCATATACCATATACCATATACCATATACCATATACCATATACCATATACCATATACCATATACCATATACCATATACCATATACCATATACCATATACCATATACCATATACCATATACCATATACCATATACCATATACCATATACCATATACCATATACCATATACCATATACCATATACCATATACCATATACCATATACCATATACCATATACCATATACCATATACCATATACCATATACCATATACCATATACCATATACCATATACCATATACCATATACCATATACCATATACCATATTTTCTATTTCCTAGCACTTTAACTAGTGTGTCATTTTCCGATTCGCCACGTTCCTAGTGGGCTTGTCAGGAAAATCCTGATACTTTATCAGACGAGTATATAATATTTAATAGCGGCAAAACGGTTTGCGTTTATACAGACAGGCGGGCAGACAACAAGACGGAAATTGGACTACAAAAAAATGCACATTTCACATTCGTCAAATAAATTGATGTATATGCTTTTTGTTTGAGGGTATGCCTGTATCAGTTGTCATTCATGAATGTACTTATGTACATATATGCCAAGGAGCATTCTTCTAAATTTTCATCGGTGGCTGTGGACTCTTACTTGTTAACAAATGTTTTGTCAATTGCTTTGCATGTTATATCATGCGAGGTAAATGCTATGTGACAGCTTTATCTAAATATTTTGCTCGTACAAAAAGATAATTTCTCGAAATGAGGATGCGTGAGTAACAAATTAAATGAACAGAAAGAAATTTCTAAAACGCGCTGCTGCGCGTGCTTGGTTTATTGTGTATAGATCAATTTAAACAATTATTATACACTAATTATCGGTAGACAATCAAATGGAGATACGAATGGAGAAAGTGAGTTTGTATCCGAAGATTTTAAGAATGGCACATCCCAATTAATACTGGGAACAAAATGTTCGATTGATTTACGATTTGTAATTTTACACTTTTCGTAATTGATTATAATTGCGACATATTCTTTAATTTATGCAAATATTAAAATATTAAAAATTAATATTTGTATTCATTTGGTATATTGATGACTTATAATCTTACATTTAAAAGAGTTGAAACAGATTTGTTCCTCAAATCAAAAAAAAAAGAAAAAAAAACCAATTACTTTAAAGCACCGGTTTAAAAAAGTTTGTATATTTAAAAATAATTTGAAAGATGTTTTTTTACCGCAACCAGTTCCCACTAATACATTTTGTTTTGTTCAACTGATTCATATCTTTATATCAAGGGTCTACATTATAAGTTGATGGAGATATATATATATATATAACTTATAGTCGATTGTGGATGAATATTTAATTACACATTCCTTAAGAAACCCGAATCAAAAATAGAGTAGAAAATAAAAAATAATACTTAGATAGTCCTACCGACTTCTATTCTATATAACTATCTATATAACTATTCTATATAACTATGCTTCGTAGTTAAGTTTATGCAACACCACATTTAGCTTTTATTTATGTGAGTGAAATTACTTTTAATTCATAAACTTATAATATAATTCGTAAAAACATAGTTCAAATTGTTGCTAGCAACAAAAGCCGGTACATTTAAGATTATTAGCACAATAAAATAGTGAAACTTCCTACCGATAGCAAGTAGTCACAGAAAGTGCCCTGACACACATTTAAGCAAGGAAAACAAGTAAGAGTGTTCAGGTCGGGAGGGCCCGACTTGCAGATACCCTGCCGAACATGTCGAACATCTGATTAAAACTTGCCTCGTTTACAGACTAGGTCCAGTACCTCCCATAGCATTCTCTGTTTGGATCAAATTGTAGTACTCTTTGAAAGCGTATAAAGTTTTTTTTATTTTTTTTTTTCTGCCATGCACATATGTATATGAATACTAGCAAGTCTCGAGTATGTCAAGTTTTATTAAAAGGTCGTTTGCGCTATTTAAAAACTGGTATTAAAAACATAGTGTCATAAGAGAAATTGTGACATGCTTGACAGGTAGAATACAACCAAAAATAACTTTCACGATGACCTCTTGAACTTCTCTCTAAGCATTTATAAAATGAAAACAATATTTTGCGGTGTCATTATTACTGTTATTGGTTGAATATAACAACAACAATTGCTTAGCTTTAAAATAAATAACTTAGAACTCTATTTAGGTTAGCTATTAGCTAACTAGCCGGAGCATTTGCTGGCGAGCGTGCACATCAGCGTTCGGGGACAGAAAAGCAGCCCCTTCGAACAAGTCATCTTGTGACCTTTCATTTGACCCTGTGCGGTCTTGTAGCAAACAAAATAGCTACTGATTGAGGTCTGATCTGGAATCTTATCGCCCTCCCTGCAATAATATTTACGCTTCTTCACCGATCCGCTGATATTGGTGTTGATGTTGTCATTGCTATTAAGATTGGTATTGCTGTTGCTTATGGACGGGAGTGTAAGTATGACTGGTGTAGGGCGTGGCGTGGTGGTTAGCTCGGGTAAACTGACCATGTAGGAGTCCAGCAAACTATGCTCCATGCTGGATGAGCCAGCTGGTACACTCGGTTCCGGTATGCTGCCATATTGTTGCAAAAGATTAGCAATACTCTGGCTTTTTAGCGTGGCCTCCTGTCGTCGTTTTGCTTCGGTCAGCATTTTAAGCGCCTCGATCTGCAGTCGCTTGTTCTCCTCAATCGAATAACTATTGAGTACCTGTACAGTGCCGCACTGAGCATAAGTTGCCGCATCGCATATGCGGGTCTGCTTATTAAAGCCTGTGTAGGGTGGGCAGGAGTAGGACAAGACTTTGCCATCCTTCTTACTACATACAAAGTAGCGAGTGCAATCCGTCTGATTGGGTTGACGTACGCCGGTCTGACATGTGATTACCTCTACTTTGCCAAGTTTGGATAACGCTGACGGCGATTGGGTCATCAGTGGCAATATCGACTTCTGAAACACATCCAGACTGATGAAATTGCCATTAAAGTTCACGAGCTGACTCAATGTAGATGGATATTTAATATTTCCAGGCATAACCTGAATGCTATTAGTAGAGCTCATTGGAGATGGGTACACACTATTGCCCAGTGGTTCGTTGTATACACTGCTCATGCCAGGTGGCAAATTGGGCATATACGATGGACTGTAATCAGGTCGATGCTGCTCGTTCATCGAATAGCTCTGATCCACATATGAGCCAGGTGTTAATTGATTGTTCATGCCCAACAGATCCATTGAGTCGCCACTACTGTAGGTCAGTACATGGGGCCTGTTCTGTCGGTTGTTGTTACTCTTGTGCAGGTGCTTATTATTCGCATTGCTGTTGACATAGTTTACGTTACTCGCTTCATCAGCATCTACTTCCATGCTTTCGATTTTTTGGGAATTAGGTCGTATTTTCACTTGATCTGGATCAAGATGAATCGGGAATAGATGATGACTGTCCATGGGACGAGGTAGATTTAATCCTATGGACATAGACGTTGGATAGCTCTCTGCATTGAACACGCGATGCGCATTATTCTCATTAAGATGCGGACTTGGCGTATAGTAGGAAGACACAGTGGATGCAGACGGCTGCTCTAGGGGACGAGGCGTTGTCTGTACAAATTCGCTAGCATACGGAGCCGCATATTGACCGGTATATTGGCTGCTCATTGTTGTCACGGACATCCCAGAAATAGAGCTGGAGCTGGTATTGGGTCGTGGTGTTGTCATTATAGCCATAAATTTGTTGAGATAGTTGTTGTCGCTATTGATGTTCTCCATTTGTTGATTTTTGTTGTTGTTATTGTTTGGATAGACACCCAAGCTGTTACCATAGGTATCAAGTACTTCCTTTTCGCCAGAGCTTGTGCTAGCCAGGTGAACTGGTATAACATTATTGTGAATGATCGTGGTGCTCGGCTGGACCTGCTTTTTATTATATCCGCTCGGTTTCTTGTGATTCGCATATTGCGACCTTGACGGTGAATGAGACTCATAGTCCTGCATCGAGAAGAACTGATGGAATGGATTATTATGGTTTGTCAGTATGATAGGCTGTAAAATTGGCTGCGCATAAAAAGCTCCATTATAGGCTGGAGTTTGAATCACTTTGGGCACATTCTGAGCAGAAATCATCTGCTTAGACAGTTCGAGCACAGTTTTTAATGTTTCCTCCGAAACCTTCGGCTCATGGTCGCTCATGTACTCATGACTCAGCGTTTGAGCATACTTCTGACTGTGTTCATCGCTAGAACCGTATTGAGGAAGTGTAAATGTCACTGAACCCTCTGGACGATTGACCACAATTTGAGAGTTCGAATAGCCCTGACCGTTCGAAGAAATAGGCTGGGCATTTGATAGTATAAGCTTGGTTTCTGGCTGCATGCGATGCTTCGTTAAATGCTCCTGTAAAAGTGTTTTATTCACCGTTGCTTCCGGGAGTGGAATATTTGGACTACCTAAGCTGCTAGCTGAGGCCGTCATTGGCTTTGTGGGTGTCGTTGGTGTAGTAAGTGCCATAAGTGTTGCAGTTTCTGTGTGTGCTCCCCCCAAAGGATTAAGCATATCGTAGCGATTTTTTAAATTAAAATGGGCCAAAAATGCATTCAACTGATCTGGTCGCATTTCTATTTGGGGTTTGTCCGTTTTCTGATAGGTTTGCTGCAGTCCATCAATCAACTGTGAGAGACGTTGCAAATGCGCTGTAAGAGTGGGATCAATTGAAGAGCTTGGCTGTTTATTTGATGTCATTGGCGCCGTGTTCACATCTGGTGTAGAGTCACTAATATTGACGGGTCCCTCTCGATTCTCAAGATGCACTTGACTATCCAAGTCAACAAGTTCGCCATCGCCACTGGAATCAAATTGGTTACTGGCGGAGCTTTCATACGCACTGCTTTCATGTGTAGGCTTGAAAAGTTGATCACTTTGCTCCTCGCTGCTTAAGGAGGCATCCAGCACAATCTCCACATTGTTGTCATGTAACTGTGGCGACTCCTTGAGTAAAACAGCTGACTCATCATCGCTTTTCACAATAATAACATCAGATTCTTTGCTTCCAATGCCTGACTGCTTGTTAGTTGTATTATTCACTTCACTAGGTGTTAGACACTCCCAATCCTCGGCTGGCAACACACAGGTTCCCACACTATGTTCATACACGAGTCCTTCTTTACACTTGATGGGTATCCATACGTGCGAGTTAGCTGGTAAGTCGCGGCATTTATAGAAAGCATCGCAGCGGGTTTTATGGCGACGGCTCTTTGCAGGGCATGGTTTACCTTGGAATACATACAGGAAGAAAAAAAGAAAAAAGGATAAAATGTTAAGTAAACATTTGAATTCGCGAATTGAGAGGAAAGGATCAAGTTTATTTAATGAACAATAATCGAAATCACTTCTAAAGGTAATTTTTATATCTCTAACATATTAAGGCACACATTGCAATTCAATTTATTATTATTTTTTAAATCTTAGATACCAGTTTATAAATTATTTAAATAGTTACAAAAATCACTTATGGTTCGTTAAGCCTTATAGTACCTTCCGAAAAGTAAATGAGGCTTGTTAAAAGGCAAAAATATATTAGAAGTCCATGCATATCGTTGTTAAATTTTGCGTATGAATTTCCTGTAATCCGTTTCTTTATTTTTTTCAAAAATAACCAAATGAATCGACAACTATGCTTCCGCTATAGACAAAATGCGCGATACGAATGACTGACTTTCATGATTCGTGCAATGTTAAATTTTAATAATTCTCTCTTTGCACTGGCAAAGCTTGCGCTCAGACATCGCTATTCGGAGAAATGTGAGTTAAGGCGAGACTTGAATATAGAGCAAAGCGTGATACAAGCTCGAAGTAAATTTCTTTACACTTCATTATAAATATAAAGAAAACTAAATAGAAGGTAATAATTGCTTATATAAATTTACCTGTGCTCTCAGATATAATCAAGAGCAGACTAAGTAAAAGTAAATTCACTTTTATTATGTGTTGACATTTATTTATTTAATTTTTTTTTTTTTTTCTACAACATAACTTATATATTAGAAACATATTTTATTTTTTAATGTATTTTATCGTAGGATTTCTAAATTACTTACATATATATGAATGTATTTATTCATACATAACTTTTTATTTCCAAATTTATATTTGGTTATTCAAGAATTTTAAAATGAGTTAGCAAAATAAATTTTCGTATACTATTTAAAATATGTTGACCTACCATGGAAATAATTTGCTTAATATAATCTTATATTTGTATAGTTGCATTAAATATCAAATTATATATATACATATAAATATTATTATATTTAAACAGCAATTACAGATAACTTACGACTTTATTCAATTTATCAACGTTTCAACTTTTTCATTTTTAAAGGGAAAAAAATTTTAAATATTGTATCAATAATCGAGAATCGCAATTTGATATATTATACGCTAATCGATTGTAGCTAATCGATTTTGCTCCACATTTGATAAATAATCTTGTTATATTAAATTGAACCACTAACCATACATGATAGAATCACTTACCATGGTTAGTGATCAAACCCGTTATGTTAATGGAAAGCACTACTGTATTCTATACAGTAGACATATCTTGGCAATACATTTTTACAAACTACAACAAATTAATTTCTACCACTACAAATCGAAGTGTACACTATATACTAATAATTTAGTGGCCCAATGCTAAAAGTACTAAATATGACAGCTCTCGGAGATTAGGAAATACACTACAAAATATATAATTTTATTATTGTTCAGTTTGCTTTGCGTAATTTATTGCACTTAAGTAAACATTTATTTGGTGAGAAATGACTATTGTCAAAAAATACATTCATATACATATATTCATATACATATATTAAAACAGCAAATTACTTTCATCTAAAAAAATTTTATAAATATTGCTTTTGACTTCATATTTCTAACAAAAATATACTGAATATTTAGGGGTAATTCAGTATATTTCTTTTGGTACTTTAATATTTTTATATTTTCCAAAGCTGGTAACACTTCGTCGAGACGAAAACTGAAATTTTTTTGCCAATGCATTGATTCTGCAATTTAAGTAGCACCATAAATAAATTACAAAATGTTAACTTTTATTATACTATCAAGTGCAACGCACATTTTATAAATTATTTCTAATAACGCGTAATATTGTTCGTTCTTTGTAAAACCGTATATATATATAAACTTTGGCTGATCGTGCATAAATTGTAGGAAAACAAGATCAGGAGGTAAGCGAAATATATAGACTTAAGAGCTATAGGAATAAGTGACCACAAGTGGGGAAAGCACTTCTGTAAATTTAAATATGCGTCCTATATTTCGCTAGTTTTTGGAATAAATTTGGTTCTACGCAAGAATGTCCGCGTCGCTGCGACCTTTGCCTCATTTACAAACAAACATTGACACACATACCCATACATGTGAGCACACACATACGCTGTAAACAGTGCATTACATGAGTAAGCGTGCATTAGTGCTGGGGTAATGGTTCGTTCTGTGCGGGTGTACAATGGACAAACCAATATGTTTGCTTCTGAGCACTTGCGCTTCAGGTGTATCAATACATAGCCTATAGTAATCTCAGACCCCAACTCACCTTAGTGTATGTATGTCCATATATATATATAAAATTTATTTCAATTATTTCTTTCGCATATACATTTGATGCCCAAAAATATATAGATAAATATAAATATATACATATAGATGTATATGTATATTCACAATTCCGCCGCTTTTGCATGTGGTTCACGCAGCTGTTGTCTCGCTTCGGTGATTACATAGCTATTTAAGTTTCCTTTTGCCCATAATCTTGGCTTGCCCTCATCATATCAGTAAAGTATATACAATCACAATACACTTATAAGCAATAAACACCAAACACACACCCACACATGCAATAACAAGTGCATACTGGTTATTAATAATAAATATTCAATTGTATTCGCAAATTATTTCAAATTTGAAAAAATGCAATTTAATGCCTTTGCATTTTATAAAATTGAAGTTTTATACTTTATTTCCCAGTTGATATTTTAAATAACTTTCAGTGACATTTTTATAGTTAAAGTTATATATAAATATATATATATATATATATATATATATATATATATATATATATATTTGTTGATTTTAATATGTATTACACATATATTATATATATATTTTATATATTATTACCTGCGTACTTTCTGTTTGTGACTCATTGCAACGATAATATAACCCATTCAGAGAAGGCAAGTGGTGGCAGTTGTACTCCAGAAAGTGCGTGACATGAAAACTATTCTCAAAACTCCCATATATACACCTAATAGTTCAACATAGGCAACGTGGTCTGCTGCCTCCTAAAATGTACAATAGATTATATGAGCCACACACATATATATATATGTATATGAATGTATGATAAATGAATTCGAATTTCAATATTAATATACATACATATATATAGTCTTAATCAGTTGCTGAGTCCATACAGTCATATCTCTCTCTTTGTCTCTATCCAAACCAATCTGCCTGTCTTAAGCTCATTCTTTCTGTAGTTTCTACTAACTGATTGATACCAAAATATTTGTATGATCTTTTATTTTCAATGTATACTTATAAAGTTAGACAGAAATCTAATCAATTTTCTCATACGTGGCCATAAGAGATTATAAAAGAGGAGCATTATATAAGTATTTTGTTATTTTTAATATAAGAGAATTCAGAATTTGCTAGTTTATGTTATGTCCATGTAATAAAAATCTACAGGGATTTCTATTAATAACTTTTTGGATTCGAATCTTGCGCTGGAACTGGATGTAATTTCTTTTTTTCTTTACTGTTAAATAATGGCCGGCAATCTTATCAATTTTTTCGATTGTAATCTGTTTTGTTAACAAAAAATGTTGAACATTATCATATTGTTGTTGATTTCTTCGCAGCCCAAACTGCGTGGTGCAACTGGGCAGGATTAATAGGAAGATTAGCAAACAGCTAGGAGCAGCATTTAAATGGCTGATGGAAATGGTCAGGCAGCAGGTGCAGCTTCTCGTACTGGTAACGACAGTCTCGACGCTACACAAACTGTAAATAACACCACCACTAGTAATCCAAACCAACAAGGAGCAGCATTAGCAGTGGTTGGTACGAGTGGCCCTGCGAATGGAAGCGGAGGTAGCAATGGAAGTGGGAGCAGTAATCAAGGATATTATCAATTAAGTGTGACAAGTGAGTATTCCAAAATTAAAGAGGAAATTAAAAAAATTTACATGTCTTTTGCGTTCATTTAACAGTTGAGGAGGCCTCACTGCGCAATAATGGTTTTCTTAAACCGAATCCCTATGTGGAGCTGTTGATAGATAGCAAAAGCAAACGTAAGACCGATTTAGTTAAGAACAGCTATCTGCCCAAATGGAACGAGGAGTTTACAGTGCTAGTAAGTAGCTTGGAAAATATGCTTTAGCCCAAAACTAATCGACTTTTTTGATGTGCGATTGACTTGATTTGCTCAGATCACGCCCAATTCACAACTGCACTTTAAGGTGCTAGACCATTCGAGCTTTCGGAAGGATGCTATTCTGGGAGAGCGTGTCATTCAATTGGCTCATATTTTGCACCATTATAACGGGCGCTGCGAGTACCTCGAACTGACAGTAGATCTGTTTATCACCTCCAAGTCGGACAATCGACAAACTAAAAGTGGCGAACTAGTGGCCATTCTTAATGGTCTTAAGTTGGATATGAGCAAAGTTGGTCAGTTGCAACAAAATGGCGCTGCCGTCCAGGCAGTTAATCCTGTGGTAACCGATGCTGCTGCAGCGGGACGCAGTTGTATGATCTATGGAGGCGTACGAGCTCGCATGCGTCTACGCTCCAGCAATCAGGAACCGCCTGCGGCTACCCGCTCGCCATTATCTAATGGGTTGCCCCTGGAACAACGACGCTCAGGTGCACCACCGATTTGGGAGCAACAGCAGCAGCCACAACAGCAAGTTGCACAACCCCAGCAACCAGTGCAAATGGGTAATGGCACAGCAGCAGCAGCTGCGCCTCAAACAGCGCCGTACCCACAGCAACCACCGGCACCTGTCCAAGTTCAGCAACGTCCAGTTACGCAGACTCCACTTTATGTAAACGGTTCGATGGAAAATGGAGCGCAAGCAAACTACATGCTGGGTAGCACGCCAGAGCAAGCCGTATGTGGCCCTGGATTACCAGTAAGCAATGGCGCAGATACGCAACTGCAAACACAACCGGCGGAAGATGAGTTATTACCTGCCGGTTGGGAAATACGATTAGATCAGTACGGACGGCGCTATTACGTTGATCACAATACACGCTCCACGTACTGGGAAAAACCGACACCATTGCCGCCTGGTTGGGAAATACGAAAGGATGTTCGCGGTCGCGTTTATTATGTGGACCACAATACGCGAAAGACTACATGGCAACGGCCGAACAGCGAACGCTTAATGCACTTCCAACACTGGCAGGGCCAGCGAGCTCATGTCGTGGCGCAGGGTAATCAACGATTCCTCTATTCTCAACAGCAGCAACAACCGACGGCAGTGACAGCGCAGGTAACGCAAGATGACGAAGATGCGTTGGGCCCGCTCCCCGATGGCTGGGAAAAAAAAGTGCAATCTGACAATAGAGTCTACTTTGTGAATCATAAGAACCGCACTACACAATGGGAGGATCCACGTACTCAGGGACAGGAAGTCAGTCTAATCAATGAGGGTCCACTGCCACCAGGCTGGGAAATACGATACACGGCGGCTGGCGAACGCTTTTTTGTTGATCACAACACGCGGCGGACGACTTTCGAGGATCCCCGACCCGGTGCGCCGAAGGGTGCAAAAGGTGTATACGGTGTACCGCGCGCGTACGAGCGCAGCTTCCGCTGGAAGCTATCCCAGTTTCGGTATTTGTGCCAGAGTAATGCCTTGCCCTCGCATATCAAGATTACCGTCACACGGCAGACACTGTTTGAAGACTCATATCATCAGATTATGCGGTTACCCGCCTATGAGTTACGTCGCCGTCTGTACATAATTTTTCGTGGTGAGGAGGGTCTTGACTATGGCGGCGTATCACGCGAATGGTTCTTTCTGCTGTCGCACGAGGTGCTGAATCCCATGTACTGCTTGTTCGAGTACGCAAACAAGAATAACTATAGCCTTCAAATTAATCCTGCATCCTATGTGAATCCGGACCACTTGCAGTACTTTAAGTTCATTGGGCGGTTCATTGCCATGGCTTTATATCATGGCCGATTTATCTACAGTGGCTTCACGATGCCTTTCTACAAAAGAATGTTGAATAAAAAACTGACCATAAAGGACATTGAAACCATTGATCCCGAGTTCTATAACTCTCTCATTTGGGTACGAGACAATAATATTGACGAATGTGGTCTTGAACTTTGGTTCAGCGTGGACTTCGAAGTTCTCGGTCAGATAATTCATCACGAGCTAAAAGAAAATGGCGAGAAGGAGCGCGTCACGGAAGAGAATAAGGAAGAGTACATAACACTCATGACCGAGTGGCGTATGACCCGGTAATTATTTCATCCAATATAGAATTTCTGCACGTTGATTACCTTATTATATCCATTCTATTTTATTTAGTGGTATTGAGCAACAGACCAAGACATTCCTTGAGGGCTTTAACGAAGTTGTGCCTCTTGAGTGGCTAAAGTACTTTGATGAACGCGAACTGGAACTTATACTATGCGGTATGCAGGACGTAGATGTTGAAGACTGGCAACGTAACACTATATACAGACATTATAATAGGAATTCCAAGCAAGTGGTCTGGTTTTGGCAGGTAAGATTACTAAAGTTGACAGTTTTAGTTGTTAATTTTTTAATAATTAATATTGTACTTCCATTAAGTTTGTGCGTGAAACGGACAATGAGAAGCGAGCCCGTCTATTGCAGTTTGTAACTGGCACATGTAGGGTTCCAGTCGGTGGCTTCGCAGAACTGATGGGCTCAAATGGGCCGCAACGGTTCTGCATCGAAAAAGTGGGAAAAGAGACCTGGCTACCACGCTCACATACGTGCTTCAATCGCCTGGATTTACCGCCCTACAAAAGTTACGATCAGTTGGTGGAAAAATTGACTTTTGCTATTGAGGAAACTGAGGGCTTCTGCCAGGAATGAGTGGTACTCGATTTGTGGTCAGTTTGTTGATTAATGTTTAATTCTAATTGAGCGTCCCGTTGTCGTCCGCTATGTTGATAGTTACTGTTATTATAAAATAGCTATATGCATATACGTATGTATAACTATATGTAGACTATATTCAGTTTTCCTTGTGTTAAATGCATCCTATTAATGCGTATTCAGCATAGTTTTTCGGCTCAATCTTTGACCATATGCTCTACCGATACGAATATACAAAAAAAAAAAAAAAAAGAACGAATATTGCAAAAAAAATTTATAATGAAACAAAATTTTTAACTTGTTAGTCATTCAAACGGTCCACAAATATAAAAAGAACATATAATTAGTTGAGAAATAACTCACGGCATGTGATGTTTTATGTTCTTTCATAGTTTTATATAAAGTTGTAAATAATTTTAAATGCTGTTGTCATAAATGCAACACGTATTTATTTGGCCATCAGTTAATATTATGAAGTGCTGCAAACTTAAACGTTTTTAACTGTAAAGAAATTATTTTTCACATAAAAACACAGAGAAAAAGTTAAAAGAACAAAATATTATGCATAGAAAAAAGAAAACAATGTTATATTTCAAAAATCGTAACGACATTCTTAAATCTAAATCCATAAAATAGCAATACCTGTTGTTACCAAAATTAGGGCAAAAATCGAGCTGAAAACATGGATATGTCTAAAAACTGAAGGCGGTTTGAAATAAGAACTACGAGAGATAGACATTAAAATGTTGATGCGCTGCTTTGTAAGCAAAAGTTATATGAGAAAGGCGTATAAAGTTTATAAATTATATGATTATATATGAGAAAATTATATATAATATATTAAATTAGTTTAATGCAACGTGTACTGTATTATATAAAATAAATGCAAAATTATTTAGTGATATGCAACAACAAATCTACATTACCTAATAATATTTAACATTTAAACTAATAAGAGTGCTCATGTCGCAAAGGCTAGGAGATACCCTGAACCCTTCGAATAGCCGATATTGGAAACGTGAATATTACATATATATTGCAAGCAACACACGAACGCAATAATGATCACGCGGTCTCTTAACTGCGCTTGAGCTGCTAATATGCCAATATTATGGGAAATTAAACGTTTAATAACTATTTTTGTAGATAAACTTCCTTAATTCACTTTTTACAGTGTGATTATGACATTCATATGTGTGTATTTACCAAACCACAAGTATCTAGTATACTTTTTAAAATACTTTTTTTATACCCTGAACCCATTGAAAATGGGAAATCAGGATATAATGTTTTTGTAAAAATGTATGTAACAGGCAGAAGGAAACGTCGCAGAGCCCATAAATATATATATATATATATATATATATATATATATATATATATATATTCTTGATCAGCTCGACGAGCTTAGTCGATATAGCCCTGTCCGTCTGTATGAACGCGCTGATCTCGTAAACCACAAAAGCTAGAGTTCTGAAATTTAACATGTATACTCGTGAATACCATACGCAGTACAAGTTTGTTTTTTTCACGTTTCCGAATTATCGATAAATTTCGATCAATTTACTTTCATTTATGTGACCCATTAGAGCTAGAGACTGTGCATATAGGTGTAGTGAATGCGGACATTTTGTAGTTTTTGGATGCCAGTCCCCCTTCCCCCATAATTTGCAAAACCTGTATTTCAAATACTTGTTTTTGTTGAAGAGGCGTGGCATTCAAAATCCAAAAACAACAAAATGTTTGTATTTACTGCATGTATGTACACAGTAAATTTAGTTTCTACCTTTAACGGTACACATAAATCGAAGTCAATTAACGAAATTGATCGATAATAAAGCAATGGGGTGAGTTATCGAAAAAATCGTACTGTGTGTGATATACACGATTACATACATATGTAGCTTTTGTGGTTTAGGAGATCGCTGCGTTCACACAGTCGGATATCGGCTCAGCTCGTCGAGCTGATCAAGAATTTATTGCCCCTGTCGGGCACTTCCGACTAGAGTTTCCTTACATGTTTTGTAGATTTCTGTATATTACGCAAAGATTGTATTTCCATTTTATTGCTACGTGGTTATGCGTGTGCTATGTGCGTGCGTATGTATACAAGTGAAATCAGCATGTTTTGGAATATTTTCTCTTCGGAGGGTTCAGAGTAACTCCTAGTCGGGCACCCCCGACTAGAACTTTCTTACTTGCTTGTAGACTTTCTTATCGGAAATTTAAAAACTCCACCATATAATTGAAGAATTTTCTGGTTACAATGAATTAATAAATTCTTTTGTCCAACGTTTAAATAATCTTTAATGATGGTTGCAAGGAATCATTATTATTTGGATAATAAGCAATGTCAATAACTCATCACAGTATCAAGGAATTGAGATCATCTTGTAAGTGTAAATGAGAGATTGCAAAGACAATGTCTTACGTCCTTTATATACATAAATATCTTTTCATAATAAATACAGCGGGGAAGCTCATTTATAAATAGGGAAAAAAGTAACGGTCCCAGATGGCTACCATGAATTACAGAAGATTAGACAAAGGCTTGTTTCGAAAAAGCTGTTCTCACAACTCTTTGTCTTCTAACGTTTAAGTATGTATAATGAAATTCAGAATACAAGTGGTCAAGCTTTTCAAGTAATATATAATGGTGTTTTGAATCAAATACTTACTTAATCGGTATATGTACCACCAATTTACATTTTATTTAAAAAAAATTTTATCATTTACTAGGAAAGTAAATTCTAGTGGAGTGGTCAAGCAATCAGAAAATTTGAGAAAAGTATGTGGCAGCAGCGCCAAACAGTGCAAATATGATGTAGCGTTGTCGTAGAGGAGTTGCGCTTTGGCGAGTAGAAAGGTGTGTTCGATACCAGGTACGGTGATGTAGGTTTTCGTGCATTTTTTTCTTTTTATACCCTGAACCTATGAAGCTATGGCGAATATATCTACGCCCACTGGGGGCGTAATAAATCGGGTGAATCTGTATCTTCTACAGTTTTAGAGCTAGAACGACTAAATTTGACACGTGAGTAACTGTTTTGATTCTATAAAGATGACTACAAAATTATATGTATATGGGGGCGTGGCAAATCGGATCTGAATATAGAAATTTGCAGCTTTTGTTATATTTTGAACACTATTGATGCTAGAAACTTGGCTCTTGGTATATATACTTGTATTAACATCGAATAAGCTATAGAATATACGCCCACAGGGGGCGCACGAGTTTTTTAGCTCCTACAGTTTTAGTGCTAGAAGCTTCAAAATTAGATGGTAGCTCCTCTATCGATCGCCAAAAATTTATTTTTACGCCTCTTCTGTAATTTTCTCACTTTTTGAGTGTAACCGTTCAGAATTGACAGTTACCTTGCCCTAGACCCCTGCCATGGATTAATCAAAAATTATATGTCTACGCTCACTGGGGAAATAGGACAAAACTACAGGTTTTGAGCTATAAGCTCACAATTTATTGATTTTTTGACTGTTTTCGATCTTAATTGATTTGCTAAATAATATAAATGTAAAAGTATATATACATTAGTACAAAACAAGAAATTCCAAGATACAAATATGTATATCAATTTGCCACACCTCTAATTATTCCCAAATTTTGTATTCAGTATCATGTGTATTTAATACAATTTTGATTTTTGCTATACACCAACTTCTCTTGAATTATAATTAATATGCTGATTAATTTTTTAATTTCGTTAAAATCCATTAAGTAACACAGAAATTATTCAACAAAACGTTAAGGCAAGGTGACAAATGTGCTTGGTGCACCGCGAACATTTTCCTATGTTCTAAGAATTAACATCATGGCACCCTTGGTTCTAGCCTCGGGAGTGATCGGGTTTTTATAAACATTTTATTTATTTATTATTAGTTTACCAAACAAAGTGGTGGCGTCGTGGTAAAGATGATGAATTCTGACTTGTACAAGTAGGCGAAAGTTCGAATCTCGGTTTTTCTATGTCGGATTTTCTTTTATTTCTAAATTTTGTTGTACTAAAATAAATTTTTTACATTTATAATATTTAGCAAATCAATTAAGGTGGTAAAAGTTAAAAAAAAAGTCAATAAATTGAGTGTTTATATCATTCTCCTATTTGCCACGCCCACAACGGGCGTAGACATATCAAACTTTTTGGCTAGTCCATGACAGGGATCTTACACTCAAAAAATGCGAAAATTACAGGATATTTTTAAATAGATCAGGGGCGTACAAATAATTTGTAGCCTATCGATAGAGGAGGTAATTTTGAATATTCTAGCACTAAAACTGTAGGAGCTATAAACTCATGCGGTTTGCCCGCTCCCTGTGGGCGTAGATATATATGCTATAGCTTATTGAACTTGGGATGTTGATACAAGTACGTGGCCGGATAGCCACGGTACCAGAATTTTTGTCCGTCTGCGGGAGATGGCAAAGAAATCGCTAATAAAATTAATATGCATATTAAATTCAGATTTTTTGGTTATTATTATGTGCATACTATATATTAATATTTTACATTTTATTTTTTGAAATAATCAATTGAATAAATCAATTGTAGACTGTTTAAGATTTGTTTGCTAATGCTTAAGCTGCGAACTCGAAAAGGTATGACTGGCTAATTCTTTATATCTGTAAATTTCATACAACGCCTCGTTGTATGTTTTAATTGCATTAACTTGCTGTGGAATAATATCTTCGTGTTCTGATTCGAAATAATGTTACTTTGACTTGTATCTATGACAATGTTCAACGTCAACGTCGCCGATGTGGTTGGCGCCGTTGTCCGTTATGCAGCGTCTCGACAAACTCAGTTTTATCATTGTCGATGCTACGAATTATTCGTTGTTAGTGTTTTTTGTCCGCCTGCCAGACATATTTTGTGTAAAAATGTTGGGACTATAAAATTCGTCCGGCTACTGGAGCTGTCCTGCGGGAGCTGTCCGAAAATAGATCTTTCACTGTAGATATGCCAAGTGTCAAGTTTCTAGCATCAATAGTGTTCAAAATATAACAGAAGTTGCAAAATTTCTATATATTCAGATCCGAATTGCCACGCCCCAAGTTGGCGTGGGTATATAATTTTGTAGTCGATCTTTATAGAATCGTAACAGCTATTTGATCGTTGCAGCTCTGAAACTGTAAAAATACAGTTTCACCCGATTTGCCACGTTCCCAATGGGCATATGTCAGATGTCAGCGTGAGTATACGTTTCAAATCTAATCTCTCTAGGGCTGCTACACGTAGTATTTCTGACATACACGAAAATTCATTTTCCAATTTGCCACGCCCCTAGTGGGCGAATCGGGAAAATCTTCACACTTTATCTGACGAGAGTATAGACGAGTATATGTGCCAAATTTCTGTCTGTAGTCTGTAGCTTCAATAGCATAGAAATGGTTTGCGTTCATACGGACGGACAGTAAGATGGACATTGCATAATGTCGGTATTTCTATATCGGCTTTTCTTTTATTTCTTTGTTTTTATACTCATTCACAAAGTGAAATGAGTACACGAACCTCCGCCTACATGTACGAGTCAGTATTCACCACTTCTTGGTAGACGCCATCACTTTGTCCAGTGCTTGTCAAACCAAAAATAAATAAACAAATAAGGAAACTCTAGTCGGAGGTGCCCATAAAAAAATTTTGCCGTCAGCTTAGAGAATCGAACTCGGGTCTGCATGTCGGCGATCGGCGCTTCTACCAAGAAAACCGTTACACTACATGAGAGAGAGATAGCGAATTCCTAAGTAAAGTTATTGAGCTACTGAGCTACTGCTACTGAGCTGCTGAACTTCTGCTTAAAATTCATCCCCAATTTGTCTTTGTTGTTGTTGTTATGAATTCTTCGAATTTTCTAGATGTATATTATTCATATGTGTGTATGTGCAAAAGCACAAGTCTGTAGTATTTGAAATAAGTGATTTGAAAATTTGGGGGAAGGGGGCGTGGCATCCAAAATTTAACAAAAATCAAAATTGTATCCATTAAGCTAAATACAAGATTTGGAGTCTCTAACTATCAAGATATAGAAGATATAATTTTAAAAAATTAATTTTAACATACAACTGAAAATCAATTTCGTTTTTAATCGATAAAAAACGAGAAGAGTTATCGAATTTCTAAAACAAACTTGACCTGCGCGTGATTTACCCGAATCTATAAAAAAAAAGTTCAAGTCTCTAGCTATTATAGGTTCTGAGATCCACGCGTTCAAACATACGGACAGACGGACAGACAGACAGACAGACAGACGGACAGGGCTCAATCGACTCGGCTTGTCGTCCTGATCAAGAATATATATACTTTATGGGGTCTGCCACGCCTCCTTCTGCCTGTTACATACATTTGGGCTGCAACAAAACCATTATACCCTGATTACCCATTTTTAATGGGTTCAGGGTATAAAAATGTGTTTAACAACCGAGCTCGCTAAAGTTTGGACCAAGGATTCATATATTCGGCGCGCGACACTCCTGTTACCAACGCCATTGATTTTCATTGCGACGGAGTAATTTAATTAGCAGATGATTCACGCTGAATTCGATTGTATATGTTAATTCTTAGAACATAGGAAAATGTTCGCGGTGCACCAATCACATTTATCAATTGCCTAAACGTTTTCTTGAATAACTTTTGTGTTACTCAATCGATTTTAATGAAATTTGCAACATATTAATTATATTCTCAACTGAATTTAAGAAATTGGTGTATAACAAAATCAATTATATTAAATACATATGAGACTATATGCAAAATTTGGGTATAATTATGGATGTGGTGAATTGATATATTTGTATCTTTGGAATTTGTTGGAACTGGGTGATGCGGTGTGAATGAGTATTTCGCAGGCGGTAGCGTCCGACTGAAACGTTTTTACTTGTTAAAATTTAATTTAAAATTATATAATTCTAAGCAAACTGTAAAGTGCATTTAAAATCGCCGATTCGGTGAGGTTCAGGGTATTTCCTAGTCGGGCACTTCCGACTAGAGTTTCCTTACTTGTTTTTACTAAAATTTCCTAATAATATATATATAATATATAATGGCAAATCAATAGGTAACAGGGTCATTAAATGGTGAGTTTATAACTGATGCCTATTGCGGAATAGCAAATCGGGAAAGCCATGATCCTTAGCAGTTTTCGATTTGTTAGCTTTGAAATTTGTGACTTCCTCTATCTATCGTCCAAACAACATTTTTAACCCCTTTTTGGGCAATCCGTACTAAACAAGCATTCTACGTTACACTTTCGCACGCAAACGCAAACGCTCGAATAAGCGCGCGCTCGTGTTATGGGAAATTAAATTTATGATACGTTTTTTTCAAAGCGAGGTTATGTCAATCATATGTGTGTATTTTCCAAGGCACATATCTATAGTATTTGAAATATGTGCAAATTTTATGCGAAGGCACGAAGGCGCACGACATACATACATAATATCAATACTCTATACAACTTGCATAAAACAAAACACAACATTTTGAGGCTCTATCTCTAAAGAGGTAATAGATATCATTTTTATTACTGCCACGGCTCCTTCTGCCTGTTCAACACATTTTTACAAATAATTATGTATACCCTGATTTTGCTATTTTCAATGGGTTCAGAGAATACAAATTGTAACAAGTAATAAAGCTCTAGTCGAGACCAGTCGACTAGGAGATATCATGAATAGCCGATATTGCAAACATGCATTTCACATACATATCGCAATCAACACATACACACACATAAGCACGCACACGGGCGCAATAATGAGCACATGCTCTGCTAATTGCGCACAATATACCAATATTATCGGAAATTAAATGTTTAATAACTTTTTATAGATTGACTTTCTTAATCTAATCACAAACCACAGCATGATTATGGCATTCATATGCGTGTATGTGTCACAGCACAAGTATCTAGTATTTTAAATACGTTTGTAAATTTTTTGACGTAGGTTGCGTGGCATCCAAAATCCAAAAACTACAACATCTTTGTATGCACTATCCTATGTATGTATATGCACAGTAAATTTATGTTTTCGATTTGAATGAAGTCGGTAGCGCCTGATGGTTTTACGTGAGTTTGGTTGATTTTTGTACACAGGCAGCTAATGAAAATGAGATGCACATTCTTGTATACCATACATAGCACCACGAACCATAAAGTCTGTTAAAAATTCGATAACTCATCCCGTTTCCTTATTAACGGTTAATTTTAATTTTTTTTACTTCGTTTTTCGTATATTTAAAATTTACTGTGTCGTTCCGTCCTATGAATATAAATATTTTATAATATTTGGATTTAAGATGTTGGATAGCTTGGTTCAAGTGGTTCACGAAATATTGTCTCTTATTCTGTTCGCTGTAGGCTGTGCGGTTGTGGGGTGCGGTCTGATCACCAATCGTAAAATTTACTAAATTATATTTGCAGCGAACGTGTGAGATTTTCAACTTTGGGTATGGCTGCGTTGACCATGTTTACAGCGTGCCTGTGACCGTGTTTGCTCGCTTCGTTGGTAGCAGGTGTATTTGTAAGTTTGGTTGGCTGGTTTGTGCGCGGCTCCGCTGATTTATGCAAACTGTAGCATTTTCAATTGCATTTTCACTCGTCCTGCAGGACCTGCTGCTGCTGCAGTTTGTTGCAGTTTGTTGCCTTCGCCTTGTTTGGGCAAATGTCGCTTTTAAATCTGCAACACAGTGCCACGCTTATTGTTGTTGTCGTAGCTCGTGTTCTTCTGTTTTTGTTAGCTCATGCGGCTTGACACTTTTTAGGTAGGGGAATTTTTAGAAGGGGAATGCACAGCAGATTATATATTGGTTTAATGGGCATTTCTACGTATCCACGTCTGCTTAAGTACACATACAGTTACATTTAATTTTTTGAACAAACCCGTCATATGTCCTTATACTTTCTACTGTACTAACAACAATGGTCATTCGATTTCTAAAATAGTGTAGCAGGCCATACTGATTTTTGTACCCTTAAAGTGGGATATCAGGCTATAATTTAAAAATATAAAAATTAAAATAATATAAGCTCGACAAGCTGAGTCGATATAACCATGTCCTTTGGTTCGTCTGTGCGTGTATTTGTTCTTCCGTATAAACGCACCGATCTCATAAACCACAAAAGCTAGAGACCTTAAATTTGAATTCGTGAATACCATACGCACTACAAGTTTGTATTAATATCAATAAATACTTCGTTATTTGTATACAGTATGCAAAATATATATATATTGTATAATTTCCAATTCACTGATCCTTGTAATTAATACACAATACACCCCCTTTGCCACAAATCAAATACTAGATCCATGTGCTTTGGAAAATACACACATATCAATCACATAACCACAGCCCAAGCGCAGTCGCTGCGTAAACTGCACAGTTAGCAAAGCGCGTGATAATGCAGTCGTGCCTGTGCATGCGTATACGTGTATGTATACGTGTATGTATTCGTTTCAATATTTGTGTATGTAAAATAAGGAGGGTTGAGGGTATCTCATAGTCGACTAGTCGCGACTAGAGCACGTTTAATTGTTTGTATAAGACACTACGAAAGTGGATAACTTCCAGGGAACTTAAGAATTGCGTTTACACAATAAAAAATAATAGGCATCAATTAAAGTGTCCAGTTTATAGTTTGTTAGCCAAGAAAAGAGCTCTCAATAACAGCTATTAACACAACAATTAGCGAAAGAAGCATTCCGATACTTAAATAAGGAGGCGTGTTACAGGTAAAATAAATATAAACTTTTACTAAAGCCTAAATGAAACTTGGCCAAACATTTAAATGTTAGCGTATAAAAGGCTAGCGACATTTTGTATCTTTGGTTAAGACATTCGCTTCACGCGTATTCGTCGTCTATTTAAGTGTTATATCTAGTGATAATACAAATTAAATAGAATTATGATAAGCAGCCGGGAACCAGCCATTGGACAAAGTTTCTACAAAATACCGCATTTATCTGGGCTTATAGTGGGCATTTGGCCAGTGCATAAGCGCAGCTGGGCCATGAATCTAATTTGCGCGTTTAGTTTCTTTGTCATCTTCATCGGTGCATGTGGCGAGAACCTCTATGGTTTTGCTAATTTGGATATTTTGGTAAAAGCATTGGAAGCGTTCTGCCCGGGCAGTACCAAAGCCGTTTGTGTGCTCAAATTGTCCATATTCTTTATGCACCATCGTCAGTGGTTCCATCTCGTCGAGCGATTGCGTGCTATATTGTACAGCAACCGAAGCACCGATGCCCAGAAAATGTTAGTTGATATATCAAAAATAGCAAATCGGCTAAGTCTCCTATTGCTTGGGTCTGGTTTGCTAACCAACACGGCATTTAATATTCAGCCATTGATAATGGGGCTTTATCGCTGGGCTCTCGAATTACCGGGACGAGTGGAGCTCCCCTTTAATATAATGTAAGTGGAACTTGAAATCTGGAATATATACAGTGGCTCACAGCTTAATTCGGGCAAGCTAAAACTAAATTGAGAACTTGAATAGTATCTAAATTAATAAAGCTACAAAGTTATTTTAAACGTAGTTTTTCTTATATGTATGTTTTTTATTTTATACATAGATACTTTAAAATTTAATTTTTTTCTAAATAACACTAAAACTAAGAAAAAACAAAATTTTCACATTTTTAAGGTCACATCTTCTTTTGTGCAAAAACTTTATGTATTTTTCTTTTTTCTCGAAATTTTTTGTTCATTGCTTTTATACTTTATAAACTAATTTATGTATTACTAATTGCGCTTACTCACACTGACAAAATAAGATGTTGGAAAGTACAAGAATGGCTCCACGTACAACAAGCGGGAATTAACCATTGCGTCTTTTAAAAATGGGAATACTCCGTGGTATTGCAGAAATGGTTAATCTGTGATTGGACTCAATACAATATATCATTCAATGCTTTGTCAGAGCAAACCGGATAGCAAATAAGGGTTAAAAAACATCAAACAAAATCCGTAAAATAACGGTTAATCCGGAGTTAACGGCTCAAAAATTGACAATATATTTGGAGAATGAAACTGAGAAGAAGTGCTTAGTGGAAACCATACATCCCGTATTGTGCAATCATGATTTTAATGGCCAAGTAGCTAGAAAGAAGCCGTTTATAAACGCTGAAAAGAAACTATGTAGGTTAAACTTCGGTACTGAAGTTCCAAAGCAAACACCTTGAGCCCACACGCCTGCGTGGCGGCTTCAGGTGTTGGAAATCCAGTTTTTATCGACGAAAGCATGGAGAAAATATTCAAATATACAAGAATAATTCGTTGCTAAGTGCCGATAAACTGGAGCTTAGAGAGCGTTTTAGGTTCTACCAAGATAACGACCCCAAACACACATCGGCTATTGCGGAGACTGGACTCACGTCGTTAATACATCAGCCGAGTCTCCCGACATAAGAAATATTTTGTTTTACGGAACTTTTATACAATTTTGATTTTTGTTCTTCGCCTCAAATTTTCAAATCATGTATTTCAAATTCTAAAGACTTGTGCTTCTGGAAATACACAAATATGAATGACAAAAACAATCTCGTACTGCGTATGGTATACACGATTATACATCTAAAATTTAAGATGGACAGAAGAACGGACTGCCAGACGGAAATGGCTATATCGACTCAACTCATCGAGCTGTTCACGCTTCTTTCTGCCAGTTTATTAACTTCTGTGTGAGTCAGCACAGCTTCACATATTCTATCAAATATTTGTCAATATAGGAAAAGCTCAGTCTTTCACATATTGTATATATTTTGAACTGACCCTTAATTTGAATAAATAGACATGAAATTAAATATCAAATTTGGGCACAATTTGGGGCGTGCAAATTAGAAAATCTATAACTTAGAATGTTTTGGAATCTCCCGTCTGCGACGTTCTTAGTTGTTTAATAAAGCATAACCAAAGCATACTATTAAACAAGCACTATTAAACAATTTACTATACAGCAGCTTGTATAAAGCGATACATTGACGACACTATCGTGTTTATCTATCTGTTATCGATCAGTATAATTGATTGGCTAGTTTATTAGTTACATTCCATTTTATCCTCATCTAATCCTTGAGATGTTATTCTCAACTACATAATTATAACTTGACAAGGCAATCGATTAGATATAACTTAACATTTATTTTACCTGTACTAGAAGCCTGTATGCTACTCAGTTACACTCTTTATATCTGTTGCTGACTATATCCTTCTGGAAACTCAGGTCATAATTATCAATTACTTTCCAATTGGATTAACAGTAACATCAAAATGTATAATTACAGACTACCTGAATTTGCGACAAGGCCTTTCATATTTCCACTTTCCTATTTGCTGCTAACAGCTTCAGGTGCCTGCACTGTGTTCACCTTCAGTTTTGTTGATGGATTTTTTCTGTGTAGCTGTTTGTACATAAGCGGAGTATTTCGTGTCATACAGCACGATATTCGATCCATTTTTATTCCCATAAAGGACTGTAAGTAAAACATGAATATTGGTTCACAATTTTAATAAAATAATACATCCCAATATATAGTGGATATATACACGCCTTCAGAAAATGTCCACATACGGGCTCTGCTGGTGGGGATCGTCGAACGTCATAATGCGATTATCGACTTGTGCTCAGATCTTACCAGGCAGTTTACCATTATAGTGATGATGCACTTCCTCTCAGCAGCTTTTGTCCTTTGCTCAACTATTTTAGATATTATGTTGGTAAGTTGCATTCTCGATATAACATAAAAGAACTTATGTAAAATTCGTTCTGGCAGGTTTACTTAAAACATAATATATACAATATAACCAACACATACACGCACACAGATACGCAGGTAGAACATAAATAAGGGCGATCGAAAGTGAAAAAGCACAGGTAAAAATTATTTTTGACCATTCTATCGAAGGGGTAGAGAGGTAGGTAACTGTAATGTTGGATTCTTACACTCAAAAACTACGAAAATTTTGTTGTTCCTGGGATATTAATACGAGTATATATTCCAAGACGACAGTCTCTAGCATCAATAGTGCTCTAAATATAACAGAAATTGCAAAATCAAGAATATAGTCAGATCCGATTGAATATGTGGCAACAATGTCGGTAGGCGTGGATATATAGTTTATGGTCGATCTTTATAGGATCATAACAGTAACTCACATGCCAAATGTGGGCGTTCTGACTCTAAAACTGTAGAAGATACGTTTCACCCGGTTTTAACCGCCCATTGGATTTTTTATGTTAATTAATTTAATTTAATTTATTTGCAGCTTTTTGTCTTAAACTCTATAGCGCATTTATCGTAAACCTTAACTTATTTTTAGGCAAGTAGGCCAGTAATTACATCTTATTTGATATTACTATTTCTATGTTTATCACTATTAAATTGGGGTTTTTATAGATTTAGATTCCCCGACGGTCCAGGGGATGCAGTCTTTTGAGTTTTCTTCTGCTGTTGTTAATCCCCAGTTTGGATGCGAGCTGATTTGGGTGCGCAGAAAGTCTATCCGCGTCTCGTCCAATAGTTCTACGACTGTAGAGATTCTAAAGTCCTTATGCAGCACAGGATTGCGAACGTACCAACTGGCATCTGTCCATCTGCGAGCGCATTGTTCTGAAAAATGTTTACCTTGTTTACAGATGTCCTCGCCGCTGACCCCATAGAGGTATTCCGTAAATACAGGCACAACAATAGCCTTATATATGATGGCTTTGCTGTTAAGCGGCAGTTTGCTGGCCGACAGTTATTTTTACCAGCTTTGCTTTGCACCTTTTGGTGATCACGCTGATATGAGGTTTAAAGGTCAGCCTTCTATGAGGGTATATACTAGTACAAATTCCAAACTTCAAGCCGTAGAAATTTAAAATAAAAAGTTAATAGCTCTTCGGAGAGTTCAGGGTATCTCCTGACTAGGAGCATCATCAATTAAAGTTTTCATATTTGTTTTCGGTATAATGATATATTAAACTTCGAGTATAATCAAATTAAAACGAAAGCATTTGATATCAACTAATCATAACTAATTTTTCTTTTATTTTATGTACAACTCGCTGGACTCGCGCACTGCCAGAACACTTCCTCGTTAAGTGGTTTAACCTACATCTGCTACAGCGTTGCCGCCCTGACTCAACTCTTTCTCTATTGCTACGGCAGTAATCACGTCAGCGAAAGTGTAATTTCGATTATTTATATATATATCCGATACATGAATATATATATATATATATATATATATATATATATATATATATATATATATATATATATATATATATATATATATATATATATATATATATATATCATGCTTCGGGGGATTCACGAAATCTCCTAGTTCCGTCGACTAGAGCTTTCTTACTTGTTAACAAACTCAAGCCTCTAATTGCAATGTCCGCTATATAATTTTGCTCTCATAAATATTATTTTGAAAATCAATCGCTAAGTTTACAAAACTTACTGTGAAATTTATCGGATCTTCGCAGAATTCAGGTTAACATCATAGTCTCATCTAGAACGAAAGTTATTCAAAACTTAATTTATCAAAGTCAAGGGCATATGCGTATTTTGCCATGTATGTATGTACATTATTTCTTATAGATATACCGAATATTCTTGGCCAGATTTGCTTAAATCAAAATCAAATTGAAGAACAATAATTTAACACTGAGTCCGAAGTATAGCAATATACACATGTCTTATAGATATGTATATTGCAATACTTTTTTACTATTACCAACTAAATTGTGATTATTAAACACAATTTTCATTTGTGGTGAGATAAGGCAACTGCTACTCATCTGTTTCTCGCCTCTTAAGTTATCAATAATCCTATCAATCCTTGTTTCTTATAGAGCTTGACCGTGGCTGAAACGCTCTACGATATTGAATGGTACAAATGCGATGTCAAGACTAGAAAATTAATTTTAATGATTTTGCGTCGCTCGCAGAGGGAAACGACAATAGCGGTGCCGTTTTTTACCCCTTCGCTGCCCGCCTTCAGATCGGTAGGACTCATACATGTTAATAAACGTATGTTATATATAAATATATAAATTCTAGATACTTAGCACAACCGGCTCGTATATAGCGCTTCTGAAAACGTTTCTCTGAACCTGCGTATGATTGATGCTTGGACGAGAAGGCGACATCACAATATTGCGCATTGTTCACTTTTTCCCCTTCACTCACATGAAGGATGCGCGCGTTCCGCAATCGCAGTTGACATAGCCGCTGCAATATAGAGACCTATATTATATGAAATTAAAAGGTTAATAACTTATTTGTAGAAGGAATTCTTAATCAAATTTTTACAGACACAAACACAGGCATTAATGTCTTTCATATGTTCGTAAAGCACAAGTCTCTAGTATATAAACTACGCATGCAAATTTACTGCGAAGAGGAAAAAGTCAAAATTCTTTGTATTCATTTCACGGATCTCCGCAGTGAATTTGAAATGTTTGGCTCTAGCGGTATACAGAAAACAAAAGCAATTTATCGATTGTATCGATAATAAAAAACGGTATGAGTTATCGAAATTTAAAAACAATCTAGCACTGCGTATGGTATACACCAATATACATTTTAAATTTATTTTTGCTAGTTTTTTTATGTAAAAATATTTTTATATATTAATACATATGTGTGGCTTTATTTTAATAACACTTGTTTCATTCAGTTTTAATTTTAACAGAAAGTAGAACTTTACACAAATGTTATATGTCATACATTAAAATTTTTAATATACCTTGTATGTAGTAAAAAGTATACAAATTAAATTAAATGTTGAATTTTCAATCAATAGCGGCATCTATCGGAGTTAAAATAAAACAGCATATAATTCGCAATCAATAGCGCCATCTAACAAACGTAAATTTAAACTTGAGATTCTTAGAATATTATAGATGTCGCGTTGAATGCGTGTGTGTGAAAATTGCTTGTCTCGTTCTTTCGCAGTTTTATTTAATAACTTCTGCGTTACTAAATGCATTGTAATACAATTTGCAGCAATGATCATCATACTCTATCGAGTAATGATATTTTCAAAATATAAAACTTTTTATAAGAAATAACAACCGAACTCAAATTGGAAGTATCTGAAATAGAAAAAAAATTTGGAGACTAGTTCCAAAAATAAAGGAAATATAATTTTAAAAGTAAATTTTATTTAATTTTTAATCGATAACATTAAAACGGGAAATTTAGCGACTATTCCAAACAAAATCAATCTTCGCGTGCTAACTGGAACCTCCATAGAAAGCCCTTAAGTCTGTAGTATTATAGATTCTGAGATCGGCGGACAAACGAACAAACGGAATCCACTGAATTAACTCAGTTCGTCTGATCAAGACTATTTGAAATAGGTTTTTGCAATATTTTTTTTTTGCATCCAAAAAATAACAAAAATCTAAATTGTATAAAACCGTCAAGATTTTCAGGCTATAACATTAGAGATTGCACTCAGCTGTAGATGGCGCGAATACCTCGACTGAATATACCTGGGGCTGCGTAAAAGGTGACGGACCTAATGGCATTCATTAGAAGAGTGTCTTAAATCCCGAGATCTGAAATTGATTGATTAAGAAATTGATTAAAATCAAAGTTATTCGATTTCTGTTGCTTGTAATATTTAGCGTGTAATATATCGTGACGCGAATACAAACTTCAGATTATTTAGTTTATCTATTGGGAAAGGAATAAGTGAATGTACATCTATAATTAATAAACTTTAGTAATTGAGATCATCGGCTTCGTATAGGTAAGTGCTGTCTTGCTTAGTTTTACCAGTGCAATATTAACATTGCCTATTTGCAGCAAATTACCACTAATCAAGAAAGTATATTCTGAACGGTCTCGATAAACAGTTAGACAAGTGCTGTACTGCCAAAGTGCCTGCGTTCCACTTGGATACCGGGAGAAGTGCAAACTTGCCCGCGATGGCTCCCACCGCCAATTGAAGCATCAACAATGGTGCGGCATAACAGAAACAAGCAACGAGAGCTTTTACAGAAGAAAGTTCCGAATTCGCCGCAATTCCGAAAACTAGGACTTGCTCCTTGAGACTCATGAAGGGGTAGCACTGCTAACCGACAATTATCTGTGCTAAGTGAATTATTTTTTTAATATTTGCACTGAACGTAAATCTCCCTATGTTAACTTGCAGCTGCTTGCTATGTAAAGGAAAAGCGAGTCAAACAGATTTAAAATCATTCATACATACATGCATACATAAATACCTATGTACATATGAGAATGTAAACGCATAAATAAAAGTGTTACCAGTCCAAATACAAAATAAGAGAGACCATTTTTTAAAATAGCCCTACATTTTTTAAATCTAAGTAGTCTAAATTCTTATAATTATTTATATTTTATTTCGTTTATATTCAACAAGATCGTTATAGTCTGGCGCTGCAAAATTCTTATTCGTCCAACGCCCCTGAATCGGTATACATGTACATACATATACATATATCATTTTAGGGAAATCAATAGAAGAGGTCCACAGTAATATTGTCATACAATTTTTAGTTTCTCATTGAAAAAGGGTCATATACTGTTTTTTTTTTTTGATCTACGACGCAACCAATGGGTGTATACATATAATTTTCGGCCAATTCCTTGAAGGAATACTAACTTTTAAAAATTACAGAATATTTTTTATATTTAAGATATTATAAGATATCTTAAGAATTTATTTCTCCAAGATTTAGGAACATATTTATTTAAGCGATGGTTGCCAGTACTTTGAACCATTTAATAGTACCAACCCTCAGTAGTAACTCTTTTACAGTACCAAAAGTTGCTGTTTATGACAATGTTATTTACAGCACTGTTAAGCTAAATTAAAAACCATTGGGTTGTTGACAAAGCTATTTCTGTAAACTGTACTAAAATGTAACTAAGTGATTCTTTTTACGTGCCTGTCCCAATCTTAACTTAGATTATGATAAGGATATATGTATGTACCAATGTACAAATTTGTATACTAGTTCACGATATATGTACACATTTTTGTTTTTATACAATGAACTTCGCTATGCTATATGATTGCTTGTTGTTCTAGGTATGCAATTTTCCTAACGTATGTATGTACATATGTATGTATGTATTGTATATGTATGTATATATATCTGCATATATATGTATATGTATGTATGCATGTATGCAGCATAATGCTGATTAGAAATTTGACTTAACAACTAATAATCTATGGAAGGCAGCATTTAATTATTGTTTTCGACAGGAACGTAACTCGCGCACGTACCAATTTCCGATCAAGTGTTCACTGTAAATTTAACAGTGTGGAGGGACACTTACGTAGGTCAAACTTGTACCACAAATCATGAATCAAATAATTAACATCTACTGTATGTATTTACAACATCTCTCTCAATCTCTCAATGCCCTGCGGCTTTCCCTTTTTTTGCACTCGCAGCGAGATTAAAAGATTTATTAACTTAATATGCCATGACATTACTAAAATATTATTATTTTTTATACATATTTATATTATTATATATTATATTATTATTATTTATATATATACATATATGCGTTTTTAACTGTATAGGTTCCATAAACGTATGAAAAATTATATTAAATTAAACATTTTGAACCAATAGTGCCATCTATGTTTTGATTTGATTCGAGCAGTTGATAATGTTCAATTCATAGCGCCATCTAGGAAATCTAAACTAAAACTTATGGTTCTTTGAATTTCCTAAATGCACTCGATTCTCTCAGAAAACCGAATTCCTATATATGTACGTAAATTTATTGAGCTACTAAACTACTGCTACTGAGCTGATAAACTGAACTTTGTTGTTGTTATGAATTCTTAGAGTTTTCTAGATGATTCTGCTGCTGCTACCACGTGCTTTTGTACGTAAACATTTGAAGCACATCTTGTTTAATAACATAATAGATTTGATCTCTACATACATACATATGTATGTTGTATGTATATTATATTGATTTTATTTAAATTATATCAATGTTATTCTTATTTTATATATATGTACATATGTAAATATATACATTATGTACATACATATGTGTATTTAAAGCAACGCATACATACACACGCACACGCATACGCTCTGCTAACTGCGCAGTTTACTCAGCGACTGCGCTGCGCCAATATGTGCATGTTATGGAAAATTAAATGTTTAATAACTTTTTTTGTAGACCGACTTTCATTAATGTAAAGCGTAATTATATCATTCATATGACTGTATTTGCCAAAGCACAAGTCTCTAGTATTTGAAATACGTGTTTTGAAAATTTGGGCGAAGGGGGCGTGGCATCGAAATTTAACAAAAATCAAAATTGTATTATAATATAAATTGGAGTCTCTAACTGTAAAGATGTTGAAGATATAATTTTAAAACTGAAAATCGATTTTTGTTTTTAATCGATATAAAAACGCGAAGAGTTATCAAATTAAAAAATAACTCGATCTGCGCGTGATATATACGAATCTACGAAAAAAAGTCTCTAGCTATTATAGGTTCTGAGATCGACGCGTTCAAACATGCGGACAGTCCTAATCAAGAATATATATACTTTATGGGGTCCACGCCTCCTTCT
This sequence comes from Drosophila fulvimacula, assembly GCA_035045555.1. Lineage (NCBI taxonomy): Eukaryota > Metazoa > Arthropoda > Insecta > Diptera > Drosophilidae > Drosophila > Drosophila fulvimacula. Next base: position 1,457,518 of record JAWNOX010000160.1, on the reverse strand, counting down.
GCCTGTTACATACATTTGGGGCGCAACAAAACCATTATACCCTGATTAGCCATTTTTAATGGGTTCATGGTATAATAACTATTGTTACTAAGTTTTCTGCATACGATATATATGTATGTACATGTACCCATAGGTACTCCACTAACTGTGCATTTTCAGAGCGTCGTAATGTCATTCATATGTGTGAATGGCCAAAGCACTAGTTTTCGAAATATGTGTATTTCTTGTAAATATAGGGCGAATGAGAGTGGTATCCAAAATATAATATATACATATATCAAATATATATATAAAATATTTTTATTCATTTTACGGATCTACACAGTAAATTTGAAATCTCTACCTTTAACGGTATAAGAATGACGAAGTCAATTTATCGATAATAAGGAAACGGGATGAGGTATCTAATTTAATTAATAATTTCATTTAATAATAACACATACACTTTAAACTTTGTATCTGTGGCTTTTGTGGCATGTGAAATCAGCGCGTTCATACGGGCGGACAGGCGGACATGGCTACATCAACTCAACTCGTCGAGTTGATCAAGAAATATAATAAACAATGAAAATCTCGTTCACATATTGCCTATATTTGCAACTGAACATCAATTTGTAAAATTTGGAGCCGGTATTCAAAATTTAACAAACATCAACATTTTACAAAACTCCTATGAAACTCAATGTGAAATTTGTAGACTCTAACTTACTAAATTTCTATTTCGCTTTTTATCGATTAAGTTAAAACTGAAATAGTTTTAATAGAGAGAGAGTTCTGAGTTTGTGAGAGTGAGATGTGTTTTTGTTTGCGCTCCGTACTTTTGATTATTTCTGTTCTTTAATTTGTTATATATTTACACATTATTTGTATATTGGTGATTATTGCAATTTTGGTTTCATACTGCCGTGATTTGTGCTTCTAAACATTGTGTGTGTGTGTGTGTTTTTTTTTGTTTTTACAATAGTTTTGCGAGCGTCGGTGTATATCTAATTTGCAATTTTCGTTTTAGTATTTCTATTATTTCGTTTTTATACCCTGAACCCATTAAAAATGGGTAATCGGGGTATAATGGTTTTGTTGCAGCCCAAATGTATGTAACAGGCAGAAGGAGGCGTGGCAGACCCCATAAAGTATATATATTCTTGATCAGGACGACAAGCCGAGTCGATTGAGCCCTGTCCGTCTGTCTGTCTGTCCGTCTGTCCGTCCGTCCGTCTGTCCGTATGTTTGAACGCGTGGATCTCAGAACCTACAATAGCTAGAGACTTGAACTTTTTTTTTTATAAATTCGTGTATATCACGCGCAGGTCAAGTTTGTTTTAGAAATTCGATAACTCTTCTCGTTCTTTTTTTTATCGATTAAAAACGAAATCGATTTTCAGTTTTACAATTATATCGTCTATATCTTGATAGTTAAAGACTCCAAATCTTGTATTTAGCTTAATGGGACTTTTATACAATTTTGGTTTTTGTTAAATTTTGGATGCCACGCCCCCTTCGCCCAAATTTTCAAAACACTTATTTCAAATACTAGAGACTTGTGCTTTTGCACATACACGCATATGAATGACATAATTACGCTGCGCTAGTTTGATTAAGAAAGTCGATCTACAAAAAAAGTTATTAAGCATTTAGTTTCCCATAACACGCACATATTGGTGCAGCGCAGTCGCTGAGAAAACTGCGCAGTTAGCAGAGCGTATGCGTGTGCGTGTGTATGTATGCGTTGCTTGCAATATATATGTACATATGTATGTATGTACTCATGTACATACTGTATATATTTACATATATATAAAATAAAAATAACATTGATATAATTTAAATAAAGTCAATATAATATACATATGTATGTATGTATGTGTAGAGCAAATCTATTATGTTATTAAACGAAACGTTTACCAAACGTTTACGTACACACGCGCGTGGCATCTAGAAAATTCGAAGAATTCATAACAACAACAACAAAGACAAATTGGGGATGAATTTTAAGCAGAAGTTTAGCAGCTCAGTAGCAGTAGCTCAGTAGTTCAATAACTTTACTTAGGAATTCGCTATCTCGTTATTATGTACTGCAACTGCTGTGTTGGTAGAAGCCATGATCGCCGACATAGAGTCTCGGGTTCAATTCTCTAAGCTGACGCCAAAATTTTTTTATGCAAGTTACTTAATCTTTTTTTTTTTTTAAATTTTTAAATTTAATTTAAAATTATATATAAACTTTGAAGTGCATTTAAAGCCGCCGATAGGCGGGGTTCAGGGTATTTCCTAGTCGGGCACATCCGACTAGAGTTTCCTTACTTGTTATTTTATATTTTAATTTAATTTAAAATTATATTCAAACTTTGAAGTGCATTTAAAATCGCCGATAGGCTACTAGAGTTTCCCTACTTGTTTTTTTGATGAATTGTTTAACATTTCTATGTATCAGATGAACTCAATTTCTAATAATTTAAATCGTTCTCTTGATCTTGTTTTTACTAATGATGACGCCAGCATTAATGTTTTAAGATCATCCCCCTTTTGTATACCTGAGGATTTATATCGTCCAACACTAGAGGTTTTAATACCTATTTACTGTCCACCAACTTTTACGCCCTTATCATCTAAAAAGCGTCGTTGTTTTAATAAATGTAATTTTGTTTTGCTTAATGATCTCATGCAACAGATTGGTCTCCTTTATATGAGGCAGTTGATGTAAACTTAGCAGTTTCAACATTCTACAGTAATTTAAATGGTATTCTAGACAAGTGTGTTCCTATGTGTCTTTCTAAATCTTTTCTAATAAACCTCCGTGGTTCACTTCGACTCTTTCAACTCTAAAAAATGTTTAATCTAAATGTTTTAAAAAGTTCAAAAAGTCGCGTCGGTTGTTGACTGGTCTAAATACTCCTTAGCTAAGCCCAATTTCAATATTTTAAACTCTCGTTGTTATGAGAATTACCTTATACGCTGTAAAAGGCAGTTTGCTCGTGATCCCAAAGGATTTTATTCATTTGTAAATTTGAAGCGTAAATCTTCTGTGTTTCCATCCTCGTTTTTCCTAGGTTGTGACAAAACTTGTAATGATCAACATACCTCTGATCTATTTGCAAATTTCTTCCAATCCACTTACTCAGCTGCCATTCCAGAAACCAATTCATTTCCAATTTTAAATTCTACTATTAATGGAAATACCATTATCGTTTCTAATATTTCTCCTGTCTCTCTTTTATCCGCTATGCGTACGTTGAAATCGTCGTTCTCTCCGGGGGCGGATGGTATTTCTAGTTGTGTGATTGAAGAATGCAGTGCTTCTTTGTAGTCACCTTAATAAAGTTTACTGTTTAATTTGTCTCTTGATACCTCGGTATTTCCTTCAATTTGGAAAGAATCATTTATTATTCCTCTGTATAAAAAAGGAGGAAGATCTGATATTTCAAATTACAGAGGCATTGCCAAGCTTTCTGCTATTCCGAAGTTATTTGAAAAAATTATAACTTCTAATTTACAGCACTTTTGTAAATCTATTATTTCACCATCGCAGCATGGTTTTGTTTAGAATCGATCAACCTCTACAAACTTATTAGAATTTTCATCACTAGCTTTTTAAATAAAATGCAAACAGTTGTTATATACACTGATTTCAGTAATGCATTTGACTCTGACTTGACCAATTGGGATTTTCTACTAAACTTCTGGTTTGGATTGCTTCCTATTTAAAGGGTAGAACCCAAAGACTTCTGTTAAGAACATCTATTTCGAAGGTCATATTTGTCTCTTCGGGTGTTGCTCAGGGTAGTCCCTTGGGCCCTCTACTTTTTTCCCTATTTATAAATGACCTTCCCAGCTGTATTTCTTACTCTAGAATATTCATGTATGCAGATGACGTAAAACTCTGTCTCTCATACAAGAACTCAATAGATCATCTACGCCTACAGGATGATCTAATTTCCTTTCAAAATTGGTCTAAAGCCAATCAGTTGCATCTAAAGTGTTCTAAGTGTATGACAATGACTTTCAGTCGTACCGCTCCATTTTTTGCTGATTATACAATCAACAATGTGTCCGTGCAACGTATTTCTACAATCAAAAATCTCGGTGTGCTCTTTGACTGTAAACTTAGTTTCAATACCCATATTCTAACCATTGTTAATGAAGCCAAAAGTGTACTTGTTTTATTAAACGATGGTCTAAAGAGTTTAATGATCCGTTTGTCACAAAACTTCTTTTTGTCTCGCTGGTACGCCCTATTTTAGAATATTGTTCTATTATATGGTCGCCACAGCATAAATTGTATCAGGACCGTATTGAATCGGTTCAGAAGCAATTTCTTCTTTTTGCCTTGCGCAATGTTAACTGGGATCGTAACCTTCGTCTACCGTCCTATCGTAATAGGCTTATTCTTTTAGATCTTCCATCGTTAATCAATCGTAGAGTAGTCTTGGGTATTGCTTTTCTACATAAGTTGATTAGTATTGATTCGCCTTCTCTTTTATTTCAAGTCAATTTTCTAGTTCTATTCCGTGCTTCTCGTCACTTTTGTCCTCTTTATTTACCTATATGTAACTGTAACTATTCCTTGTACAGTGCGTTTCGTGTTCTATGTACTAATTCCAATACTTATTTTCATGTATTTAGTTCTGAACTCTCTCTTTCCTTAATAAAATCTTCTCTTTTAGCATATTTCAGAGAAATCACACACACACCACAGTTGTTAGAATGCACCTATGCAATTCTCCTTACTTGTGTAGTGATTTCTCTTATCGTATTTTACTTTTTAAGATTTTTATTTTTTCTTATATTTTTATAACCTTTTTTTAACTTCTTCTATCTTGCTTAGTTTCAATGATATCACAAACCATATCTGGCTGTGATTTGGGGCATAGCTCGCTGGTACGGCAAATAAAACACCCCCATCGGGTTGGTGATATCATTGTTATATATTGTTAGTATTAGGCTTTTTCTTTTCCCTATTCTTTTATAAATTTTAATTTTGTTAATTTTATATATAAATAAATAAATAAACAAAATTCAAAATCTCTAGCTATTATATGTAGGTTCTGATGTCGACGCGTTTGGAGATACTAAGAGACAGACGGACAGGACTAAATCAGATCGTCTCCATATCAAGAACTGTTAACGGTATACATATATAAATAACAAGAAGACTAATGTGTTGAGAGAGCGACTCCAACAACGGAACTGTTGATAAAGAGCGGAGTAGCAGAACGTGGCAGCAATACTTGCGCACATTTCATTCATGCACATCTTATTGCACATTACTGCAAATATATAGGCACCGGAGTGCCATATAAACAAGCCTACGCTATTTCATTACTTCCCAAGAACCCTGTCAATTAATTTTGGTTCATTCTATTGCGGATAAGTCTGCAGCTAAGAAAACATGGAGTGCTAATGCAAAGCAAAGAATAAATTCATTTTTATTGATAACATGTGATTTAATGATACGAAACGATTATTTCCAGCGACCTTTTTGAAGTATTTCTGTTGCGGGTGCTAACAGACCAGATATTTAAGACATATGTATGGAAAGACATAGGAAAGTCGCATTTAATTAAACAAAATACCAAAAATTGATAGCTGAATGAAAAATACGATTCAAAGCTGAAAACTAATTAGAAACCGCATTTTCTCGCCATGCGTAAAATTTGAGTATCCCAAAGATATACTCATTTAAAGAACATTTTGATGCAACTTAAATTACAGATCGTCCTTGAAGTATTTTTTTTTTTTTTTTTTTTTTTTTTTTTTGGGATTATTTCTTGTCAAATTTGACCAAACGCATGTCATCGCCAACGGTCTCCAAGTCCTCTGGGTCGCGGCGAAAGCGGTAAGTACCAACGTCCTTGTGGGCAGTTTCCGGAAGCTTGACTTTGATACCCTTGTATTCGAAACTACCTTCCCGTTTCTCGGGCACCACGAGCATGTTGTCCGCTTTGTATTCACTGTCATTTCCAATTTCCATGTGCTGCGAAGTGTTCTGGACGGTGGGACCTTCGTCGTCATCAACGTTGCTACTCCAACCATCGATTTCTATGGGCACAATCGGTAGTCCGTCCTTGTCTAGTATACTAGTGTTAGAGCTACCGATGCCAGAATCGCCAGATTCAGGTTGGTTTTCTGGTTCTATGTTCGAACACGCATTACCAGCCGGTTCCAAATTGATGGCACTTGTTGCAATGGATGTGGCTGAGAACGAACAGTTATCAAGCGAGGGCGCCGAGGTTAGAAAATTGCGCGTAAATTCCACATCTCCCTTTGCCAGATCGTATACATTTATGTCTGTTACCGCAACGTCATTTCTGTTTGATGACCCTCCTGATTTCGATCGAAGTTTTGAGTCGGTGATCAAATTGGCTCTAATTGGGTAATTGTAAGTCGAATAAATAATTCTCGACATTAGAATGTTTTTGCGGAGCATGCAAAGATTTCGAAACATTTTAAATCTAATTATTTTCAGACGTCTCTTGAACTAGAATTCAATGAATTATAAGATTACAATTTTATTTTAAAACGGAAGTCCGAGCTTATGTTATGCCGAAAGTATTGACTTATATGAATTTTTGATTACTCCGTCCAGCTGGCATCTGAGAGTAGAAAATCAAATCTCGATTTCATCGGCTACTTTGATGATACAATTAAAGCACTGAATCATAAGAAAAAGGTGGTTATTTGTAAATTATTTCAAGCTAATATACGCGTGACCATTATTAGTATTCCGAATGATATTGGAAATTAAAGACACAATAATATATATAAACACCCATTTCAGACTGAGACTTTCAATCTATTCACTTCAATTAACGGGAATCATTAATATTTTTTATTTTCGTTAATCTAAATCACTCACAGGCTACTTTCATTATTATCTATGTTTTTATATTCATTCCATTTATTATTTGCCATTCATTATATACCTATTGGGATGCCATATAAAAATAAATATATATATGTATATATGATATATATTAGGTGCAATTTAGCGTTTGCGTTTAGCAGCCGAACTCTTAGATTCGAAGCTTGCTTTGCGCTTGCCAGTAGTTAGTGACATCGGGATGGTCTGTCCGTGGCCTGCTTCATTTTCCTGTTTGCCCGTCCGGACTTCTCGATTTACTTTGTAGGCAGCGCTCATGCGCTTTATGTTCTCCTTGTGGACGATCTCATGATTGACAATTCGATATGGATAATCTACGCCAAGCACACATCCAAAATCACGCTGATCCGCAAGACTTGCTTTCCATGGCTCATAAATATAGGCTGCTGGGTATTTAGTCAGTTCGGGCACGTATTTCCTTATGTAGGCGCCAGTACGATCAGTTTTCTTTCCGAACGCAACAGGACTGTAGACACGAAAATATTGATGGAAGAATGCAGAGGCTGAGAGCCACATCCAATTGCCAGCATTTAATGCCCAGTCGTGATCGAGCAGCAGCTCCTCAAAGACGCGTTGACCATCTTCCCAGCTAATCCACAAATCGCCACGCGTCAAGAAACAAGCGACTGCATGACGCGCCAAATGATGGATCCAGCCTTCTTGGCGTAGCTGTCGCATAATGGCATCGATAAAGGGATAACCAGTTCGTCCATGGGCCCATGCATCCAAATGATCGGGGCGCTCTTGCCAAGGTATTTGCATACAGTAAATGTTGCCCAGCATTCGATTGAAATTGGGTTCGGCTGCAGCAGCTGTATAATAAAATTCTCGCCATAGCAACTGACCCACCAGTGAAACTGGTGGCTTTGAGTGCTTTGGGTGCCGCTTCAGTATCTCTTGAAGTCGTTGGTGTACCAAACGGGCACTAAGGCAGCCGAACTTTAAATACGGGCTTAGAACGGTAGTGCTTGGCTCCAACGAATTTGGCGATGTGTTAGGCTTCTGAAAACTGGCGACCCAATGTTCGTCACGAAGTGATGTATCTAGGCGACGCAGTGCCTCTGTTTCACCTGTTTATTAAGAGTTTCATGTATAAATACATACGTTTATATTTTTTTTATTGATTTGCTTACCGCCTGGAAACTTGTTAAGGCCCAGTTCTTGGGGCCGTTTAACCAACTGATCTAACGTTGGGCAGTCGTAAACGTCAGACTGTTTCAATTCAAATTCATCCGCAATTGGCAGCATTCCTTTAGGCAGTCTTACAGGCTTGTCCAACACCTTGGGTAATTTTAACTTCCCTATTACGCTTAGGAATTTCTGATAAGTAATAGGTGCACTGCCTAAATTTGTAGCTATGACTATTTCGGGATTGTATATGGTGTGTGAGCAATGGCTATCCACTTTAACTCCATGAGCTGCTGCTATATTTTGAACCGCTTTATCACGTTGTACAGCGTATGGCTCAATATCTGTTTCATATGTCAGTAGCTCTACGTGCCAGCGGTCGAATAAATTCGGAAATATATCAATGGGGTTACCGCGAACAATATACAGTCGTGAATTAAGATCTCTTAAGTTTTTGTCTAAGTCGAAGAGACCTTGTTGGAGAAAGCGCCAGCGGTTGCTTCCGACTTGCATCCAATCTAGTATACCGGGATCCAATACGAATATTGGTCGGACACAAAACTTATCGGGTGACACTAAAGCTTTATTAAAAATTTGCAATAGCGCAGGATTGTCGTGAACCCGGAGTCCCTTTCGAAACCAATGGACAAGTGTTCTGCGCTCCGCAACCATCTGAACTTTATTAAATAGCTATTTGATTTATTTCCAATTTGAGCTTTTTATTTCAAATTGGATAAGTACAATCCGCCTCCTTTTGTGAACTGCCATCGCTTTTACAGATTATAAGAAATACCAACTTTAATACGGTATAATATTTTGCAAGCTGCTAAAAAATACTCAACAGTATTCAGTATTTTGGTACAGAAACACCGGTAATCTTCTTTATACAATACATATAAAAATATAAATTTAATCCAAATGTTGCCTTTGATTTAATCAACGTTTAATAGACACCTTGGGTGCTTAATACAATAAACATTGGAGTACTTTTGTGCAACATTGCAGTAAATATCGCAAGGTTAAAATGGATTTGCTTGACTCAATACTTAACTCAATGGATGCCCCGCCATCAACAAATGAACAACAAAAGACGCTTATCAAAAAACAGCGCGAAATGGTGGAGCGCATGCAAAACAAGCAAAAGGAAGAGCTATTACGATTTCGAAAGTATGTGGAAGAGAGGATGGGACGATTTGCCAAGGACGATCGTACATACATTGAGTTTCAACCGTTGGACAAAGTGCATCGCTCAGTCATACATGAAATAGCTGAGAATGGCGGTTTCATTGCAATGAGTTTCGGACGAGAGGAGGAGGACCGTCACTCCGTGGTCTACAAAAAGGAACACCCACCAAGTGAGGACGAAATAACAGCCCGTCGTAATAGTGAAGGTTGGAACAAGGAGATAGCCAAAGAATACTCCAATCGACGAAAAGAACGTTTAGCCCAGGAGCAGGAGCAAACCCTGATTGAGAAGGAAGCCACTTCAGAAGCGGGCACCAGTACTGCTCATTGCAGCAGCAGCACAGAACTTGCTAGCATGAAGGTGAAACCAACCTCCAATTATAAAGCGAAATATGCCCACCTAATCGGCGAATCGGCAGCCTTACAAGCTGCCAGAAAAACGGAGACAAATCAGAGCTATGGCTTCGTGCCTAGTAAGAACAAAAAGGACATGCGTTCCATCGAACAGACGCTGGCTGATATACAGGCCAAAAAACGGCTAAAGTTACAACAGCAACAGCAGGAACATGACCAGGCGGCATCCCAGGAAGTCAATCCTGACGCAGAAAAGCGATAAAACAATTAGTAATAAGTTTAAGTATGTATTTTTTGTTTTGTTAGATTTACAGTTGATGTGCTGAGAGTAAGCTAAAAAATGTTGAGCATATACAGACTGAATTGTGTATGTTCACAGACTAAGTATGTATCTTAAAGCAATTTAAAATGTTGGCCAGTTAAGAGCATTAGTTACGGATGCTTTTAAAACCAAAAATTATATCAATTGCAGTGTCCAATTAGCAATTGCTATTTATATAATAAAACATAAAATGTTAGTCAATAGCAAGAAACTCAAAAAAGTGATATTTATTTAGTAGGCATTTTTGAGCTAAAAATGGCGGAAATCGTTCTGAACATCGAATAAAAATATGGTATTTAAAAACGCACTAAAATTAACAGAAATCAAATGTGAAGTTGATAACACGTGGATGATTGGATCATATCAGAATGTGATTGGAATTGAAAAGGAAAAGGTTGGGAAATTGCTTGTAATATTTGGGAAACGACCTTTCAGAAAACCATAAAGTTAAAATATACATATAATGAACGTTATTTAACTTTATATTATCGAACTATACATTTTTGAATAACAAACAATATTTTTATTTTTCTCCCCATTTTTAGCCGTGCTGCATGAGCTATGACTGAAGAATGTCCATGACTTGAGAGGAAGTATTTGATGAACTACTACTACTATCACTAAACGCCCAGCCAACTAATTAACCTTAAATATATGTAAGAATAGTTTGTATTAAACATACTTGTTACAAACTGACATGATGAAAACTTTGATAGGGACATCTGATGTCTGTGAAAGATTTATCAAATATTGTTAAACTGATTCGGCATTATGTTAATCTTATATTGTATTATCTTTTTGCAATACTTAGCACTGACTTAAAATTTTGTATTTTATTTTATTTTTTTCAGAAACGTTATTGGGATCACAACCATTAGAGGGCTAAATAGTTTGAAATTGAAGTAAGAATAACTTTTTATCGCATGAATTTTTGCCGCTAAAATGATGAAAACTTTGATAGGGACATCTGATGTCTGTGAAAGATTTATCAAATATTGTTAAACTGATTTAGTATTATGCTAATCTTATATTGTATTATCTTTTTGCAATACTTAGCACTGACTTAAAATTTTGTATTTTATTTTATTTTTTTCAGAAACTTTGTTGGGATCACAACCATCAGAGGGAAGTCACTCACTGGCTAAATAGTTTTAAATTAAAGTAAGAATACCTTTTTATCGCATGAATTTTTGCCACTAAAATGATGAAAACTTTGATAGGGACATCTGATGTCTGTGAAAGATTTATCAAATATTGTTAAACTGATTCGGCATTATGTTAATCTCATATTGTATTATCTTTTTGCAATACTTAGCACTGACTTAAATTTGTATTTTATTTTATTTTCTTCAGAAACTTTATTGGGATCACAACCATTAGAGGGAAGTCACTCCCACTGGCTAAATAGTTTGAAATTGAAGTAAGAATTATTAAATTTAAAGTCAAATTTATTTTATTATTTTATTATTAGTAAGCATTGCATTGATGCTCGAATAATAGACGAACCCTCGAACTGATCGATAAGCCAGGTAAATAATTTTTATTAATTATACATTAAATTGTTTTTCACAGAAGGATAACAACTTTGATAGGAAAATCTGATGTCTATGAAATCATCAATTTGTATATACAGCAAAAGATAACAAATTGTGTAACTTTTTTTAGATATTAGATCATTCAGTATATTGTTCAGCTATCCGCCAAATACATATGTTGATTTTCATTGAAATGCTGTGAAATAGTGCTGAAATCTGAATTTATGTATTGAGATTTTTAACCAGTATTGAACCTGTGTAGCTATTTAATTTTTTAATTTAATTTAAAAAAAAATTAATTAAAATGAAATATTAAATAAAAAATATATAAAACAAGTTACGTTTCAGTCGGGTGCTCATTCATACGCATTCACGCCAATTGGCTTTATGTACATATGTATGTACATGTATGTACATACATATTTGTTGTAACAAATGTTAAAGAAATTATGTTTGGCTTATATTTCATATTTCTAACAGACGGCGGTATACACGACTATTTATCGCAAATTAACTTCAAAAGCGAAATTAAGACGGACATAGCCAGTATACTCAATTAATTTTTGAGAATAAGCATATGTTGGAGTTCATTTCATTGTAGGAACAATTATTTTTCGTTTTCAGTTGTTGAGAACTACTATAATCCATGTGTTCTTCGCTGTAATCAACGTTTTACGGGTAAAAATGTTAGTTACACAGTACACATGTACATATGAGGTGGCAATACTGAAATGATTTTCGTTATGAGGGATCGAGGTGACTGACATGTTGATCAGACCCTATTGTTTTACAAGGACAGAATATGTATACATGAATTAATATGTTTTTAGTCAGTTAATCATAATAATAAATTAGAATTATATTTATATTTCATATTTGTTAATAAAAAATTACTTGCCTAATCATTTTTAGGGAAATTTTTTAAATACCAGAAAATTCGAGAAAAATAATTAAAGTTGATTTGAAGAAAAATAATTGAAATATAAAAATAAAATATACAAAAAAACATATCTTATTTTTACGATATATGTATCGTGATATAAGACTGCATATTTCAAGATGGCAGACTAAATAATATAGATCTATGTGTATTTGCCAGCATTATAAAAAATACTAAAAATTAATTGTTGAAATACAATCAGCTGATGCAATCAGCTGGTATTCAACTTCTTTCCTTACGTTTAATGAATGATGCATGTCTGAAATCCATTAAAAGTAAGCACGACACTGACACGGTGACACGGTGCATGATCTAATGGATCACGGCAAGTTTCCAAATAAGATGCCAAATAAATCGAATTCACGTCGCCGCTTGAATGCAACTGGAGGGTCATCTGGCGATTACAGCAAGGTTAGCACCGACACCACCGAGACAGATGGCTTCGTGAATGAACAATGGGCAACGCCGAATGTAGAGGAGTCAACGCCGTGGAAGACAATTGCAATCATTCTGATATTGTTCTTCGGCGGAACTGTACGCATTTTGATATTAATGTAATGCAAGTTATATTCCAAAACCATTTTTATCTTTATTTAGATCTGCATTGGCTGTGCAATCTTGGATTGGTTAGGGGGAGCAAATCAGGATCGGTCAGATCGCATTGGGGCACTAACAATTTTAGGCGCATTGACTATAATTCCAGGTGGATACTATCTATACATCCTATTGTGTATTTTAATGCATCGTACGGGCTACTCAATGGACGACATACGTAGATTGGGTTAGGAACAAAAATTTACGAAAAATATATTATAATACAATATAACGCGTTTGTATTATTTTTTTTTTAATATTCCGTTATAACTTGCATTTATTTATTGTATAAAAATATTGGAAATACATCATGTTATCAAATTTGTTGTTGACGATCTCAGAGTTTAGTAAGCAAAACATTATCTAGCTAACATTTTATTTTGATCTTCAATATTATTTACATATATTATGGCTGTCTAGCTGTAAAGGACATTGCGTAGTTTGAGCTTAAATATATATATTTTGATATATACATATGATGATTATTCAATTGAAAACAATTGCTTCACATAGTACAGTAACGGTAATGTAAGCTATTTGTGATTATATAGATTAACAGCGCTATAATATATCGGTATATGTGAAACGAAAATAAATATAAATAGAAATACAGATGCAACAAAATTAAACTACAAATCCTTAACAATTTACTCAATCATGGCTCTACAACAGTCACCTCAATAGGTGGAATAAATTTCCAAATATGCGCCTGATGTTCGTCAAGGCCAGAAGCTGAAATAGCGTTTAAATTGGCTTGTGGACCTGACACTTTTTCTAATTGACTGAAATTGGTAGCTTCTGGACATGAACGTGTCAAAATACTATTACTCTGTTGTGGTCTAGTAGCGCACTCAATGTTGGCTTTGAAGCGACCAGGCGTAAAAAATATTACTGAGCAATTGTGCTGCAATTGATCGTACTTCTCCAAAATAGGGATTATAATTCTGCAAAATAAATATCAATATTATTTGACGCATATTTATACCACACGATAAAGTTCCCAGTACCGGTTAGGTCCAGATATTGCAACGCGTGTCTCAAGATTGTAGTTCTCTATGCCATTCAAGTAGTCTTGATAGAATTTAATAGTTAATACCAAATTCTTAAGTGGATGTAAGGATTGATTTGTGAGATTGATAGAAAGTTTCGCACTCTGCCCAACGATGCAAATTAACTCATTATGTGGCTGCACTGCCGTATCCTGAAAGCTTATAGCTTTAAAAAAAAATTAGTTCAAACTTTTATAAAAACTATGTTGCAACTTACCCCATCCAAGAGGGGAGATTGTAGTTAAATTGACCATACTGTGTGACAGAACAATTCCACGTAGCGATGCAATGCCTTTTATGTCGGTGCCCGTAAGCAGCCAAGTAATTTTCACACGCCCCGCTATATGAGTTGAGCAAAGCTTACTAAGTGCATCGCTGAAGGAAAGAATTTGCGTGCGAAAACACAGCTCTGTTTTTGCGATAATAGGTTAATTAGATGTGTACAATTATATATATAATTTAAAATACCACGTTCCAGATTCTCAGCAACTTCCGCTGCACGAGCGACACATATTTGCTCCAATGAGCAACGGTCAACCGGGATAGGTACTCTACAACTTTCTTTGGCCTCGATAAGAATATTTTTGTTATCAGTGTAGTTGAGCGACATTTCTTGAGCAGTTAGGTTAGATATGTCTAAGACTAAGTAGAACTGCGATGGGCTGCAAAAAAATATATTGATTAATTACCAAATCGTAAATGCGTTAACTTATGTACATTTCTGCTGGGAGCACATCCCAATTAGTAATCAGAGTGCTAGGAAGTAGCTCAATGTTAAAAGACACCGCGCACTGTCGACAAAAGCCTTCCACTAAAGCGTCTCCACCGGAGAACTTAATGCACAATTGCGCCTCCACATATTGACTGTTCTGCGCGGGATATACACTCGATCCACTAGTGGACGAAACACCTCCTCCGCCCGGCTGTAGACTTAAAGAGGGTAGCAAATGCTGAGTCCCGGATAATTTTGAACGAACACTCATATTGTCCTGGTGACGATGTTGCGGGGAACTAACACGTAAAGGTAGACTAGCAGATTGACTGCACATATTAGAGTACTGCGATAGCGATGACGATCCATATTCTTGAGTAGTTCCGGGACCGAAGGAATTTATACAGTCCGTTGGTAGGGGACATACAAAATCAGCATCAGCATATATAATGAGCTCGAACTCAATTGTACTTAGTGGAGGTACGGGTAGCTGAGCCTATAACGGAGTTGTTATTATAAGAAATCATTGAAGATAAACTGTATATGTATATTTACCAGCAGTGTCTGTTCATCAAATTGAAACATTTTTTTTTGTGTTTCCTTCTCTACATTTGAATTAATGTTCACTTCCAGATGCTCCAGCGGTATCATACTGCTCTCATTCCTTATAGTAATAATGCAACTAGAGGACTCCCCATTGTATAGGGTGAGACTTGCAGATGTAACCACTAGGTCCGCGCTCTTCATGTTGCTAAACGATGCCGACTGTGGAAGAGATGTTTTGATAGTAATACTTGGCAAGGCAGGTATCACATCCACCAAAAAGTTAGGCGGAAAGTTGCGTCCCCGCATATTCTTCAGCCGACAGTTCGACTTTATGCCCAAAGTATGAGTACTATAACCCTGGAGATCTAGTTGTCCAGTTTCAATTGGTGTTCCATGAAGAGAGACTTGAGTGGGCACATTCGGCTGCAAGACAATTGTCTGGGGCAGCGATTCAAATACAACGCCATTTGTAAGCAGACGCATGTCAGTGACGGGCAACTCAAAGGGCAAAGGATTGCGAAGAGTTACGCATACCTCACAAAGATCGTTTTGCACCCAAAGAAAGTCTATAAAAAACATGCAATAATAAAGGCATCTATTTAAATTATTAAATTCCGCATGCCTATTTTGTTTTTATCCTTCTTTTTGTCCCGGCGATCAACAGAATTGAAGTGGATGGGTGTGAACAGAAATGGACCGCTGTCAGCTTTGGCAATTTTTATACGTTGCGGACGCAAGTGTGCAGGTAAGTCTCGTACTGTCATCTGCGTTAAGTAGGGTAAATCCGTAAGATTGGCAGGAGGTATCACAGTTCCACTGTCAAGCACCAGTGGTACGGGTGAGCCTTCACACTGTGCGCTCAGATTCTTCAATAAATAAATAATAATTTATTAGGTGAAAATCAACTATTAATTTAATTATAAAGTCGAAGGTCTATCTCATTTTAGTCTAAAGTAAGGCTCTATTAAAATGAAGTACTTTATTTATTTTTTATTTTATATATTTATTTAAATAGAAAATAATGAATAACCAACTCACATCATGTAGTATATTAAATTAATTTATAGATTGAATTCAAAGTATAATTTGTTATTATTTAAAGCCCTTACCTGTAGTTGTACAGCCATTTCGCTTTGTTCTGTGGTAGACATATTGTTCCATTGTGTTTGAAGCAGGAATGTCATGTGGCGCGTTGCCAATGCTGAGTATCCAAGACGTCGCGCTGCAGATATAAGACTCTGTACAAGATCTATTTGCAATGCTGGCCAACCAGCAGCATTCTCCAGCACTTCTAGGGGATCCAAGGATAGCAAATAACCTGTAAAGCTGCCTAACATGAGGCGATAGCTTTGAGTCCAGTCTGGTGTCTGGGTGCCCTGCTGCACATGTTTTAGCGCGGCCAATCTCTGAAAAAATGCAGCTTTACGCTGGTAACCGATTTGCTGATATAGTTCCGTGATAATTTCAAATCGCTTAACGCGATCTGATTCGCTCATACTGAGATTTATGTAAAGAATGTTTTGAAGAAACATGGCCACGTCCAGCGGCCGATTTTGCTCAATACATATACGCGAAGCTTTTAGAGCAGCTTCTGTTTCAATGGTTGCTGCATGTCGGTACTTGCTATAGTTTATTATTGCTTTCCGATAATAATTAGTTATATCTTCTGGCTTGATTATATTACCAGGCAGCTCGCCATTGCGGTTGCCATATGGCGCTACCGATATTGTCGATGTCGAGGAAGAGGATGTGGAGGTTGTGGGTGTGCCCGACGCTGAGGAATTGTTTGTCAATATGGATGAAACCGATGAACAGGAAGATGAATGTGAGGTGAAAGTATCTGTGCAGTTAGCTGATCCCGTGGACGTAGGTCCGGTGCATACTGTTGGTGCACTTATTTTCTTAGTCGCATCACTTGCACGCCACTTCTCCGGTGTGTTGCGTAGCTGTGAATTACCTAAAATTTGGTGAGAACAAATTTAGGAAAAAAAACATCAAAGTTAATCTTAACCTGCCTGTTTCTTGCAGAGATGCGTTTCTGTGCAATATTTCAATTTCTTGCATTTGTGGATACAGTATAACAGCAGAAGCTGCGCACAGACCTTCTTCAGTGGCACCCACCCACAGAGAGTCGCCAACTGAGCGCAGGGTTTCGTTTGCATTGTGATACAAGCTAAGTGCGTCATCTAAGAGACCAGCCTGTAATGACAGATCTGCCAAGTTCTTCATCACACGGCCCACACAGCGTTTGCGGTTATTGCGTGACTCCATATCTAAACCCACAAAGTCGCGCTTCTCGAAGGGCGCCAGCAGAAGGCTGACCTTATCGGCTTTTTCACGCGACCGTTCGAGACGCCTCGACTCGAGCACCCAAAACAATGCACTCAAAAAATCCCCGATCCGCGCTTCTAGATCCATGCCGATATCGTTCTCACGGTAGAAAAATGCTTGCGACTTGAAATTGGACGGCGTGGTAAACTCATCCTGAAGTCGACTAGAAAGCTGAGACTGCTTCTCCTTACTGTTTTTATCCACATTTGCGACATTTTCACCAATTGTTTGCAGCCCCGGTTGTGCATCGCCTAAAACATTTGCATTTGATGTATGTGTATCAGGTCCAAAGAATATAGCACGTGACTCGTATAACGTGCTCCCATATCTAACTTTTAGGGATTCATGGTGACGGCATAGTTCGTTCAGTTCCGTTTGGTTCTCAAACTTTCCTATCGTTATTAGGCCGAGCAAGCGGCGATGAGTTTGAAAGTCACCCCAATCGTTATGCTCCACGGGATGATCGTGAATAAAGCGGAAATATACCGTACGCACTGTGCCAGTAGAATCTATAAAGGAATAAATTAAAACCTTAAATTTTGAACATTTAACCAGTAATACAATGTGAGTGAATAGTTACCCGTTACTTTGATATTATTGACACGTCGCACCTTCTCAAAAGCTCGCTGCAAAATGCGGGCACGTGAAGGTCCCACGCCACGCAGCAGCACAAGCAGGCAGCTATGATGCAAAGCACTCTGCTCATAATCAAGACGTGACATAACTGGCTCCACGCTAGCATTAGACTGCACAAGCCCACCAGCGGCACGCATTTGTACCTTCTGTAGTTCCAACAGTTGCTGTTTTTGAGTCTCCAACTTTAGATTGATCTTCACATCTCCACTTCAACTTTGAACTTGTCGATAAGTGTTTTTGCTAATATTCTGTTCTACTGACG
The DNA here is from genome assembly GCA_035045555.1 of Drosophila fulvimacula. NCBI lineage: Eukaryota > Metazoa > Arthropoda > Insecta > Diptera > Drosophilidae > Drosophila > Drosophila fulvimacula. The sequence goes on along the minus strand of JAWNOX010000160.1, from coordinate 1,439,047 downwards.
TTAACATTGACGTGCCTCAATTGATTTCCATTCCTTCGTATTTAGATGTAGAAAACTTCGGACCAAGTGATAACATCGAATTGCCTCCCCTTTTTATTATGCTGATACCTACACTCTTCGCATGCACTGATTCTTACATTCTAAAAATTTAACCGAAATTTGGCATGCATGTTATACAAAAAGTATGTACGAATAAACTTAAAGCAATTAATAAATACCACACAGTACACAGAAACAAAACGCAAGTTAGTTTTAGTAAGTAAAAAATCTGTTTTCAGCTGCCAACCACTGTGAATGGCAAACTTGGAAATTCATGAGAATGGTGATTTGTAGAAACTTCTCTTGTTAATAAGAAATTCAAATCGTTTCTAAACATAATTTTTTAATGTTGTTTCTTATTATTATTATCATTTTTTTTTTTCAGATTTAATGCGCAAAACGAAATATTTGAAAATAACGTTGAGAAGCATGTGTAACGAAAATTTTTGTTTAAATATGTCAATTTTCTTGTCAATTTTGAACTGACCCGCTAAAACTTTCTAATTACGTCATTCGTCTCTTATTTTCGCTGCCTAAGATAGATACTTTATGCCTTATAATCGTTAATAGGCAAAATAATATAATACTGGAAAACTGTAAGTGGAATATACTTTTGTGACGTCACAATTCATTGGTAATATTTAGTACGTTTTTCAACAACAAATATATGTAAATGTGAGATTAATACAAACGTGCTCTGAACTGACAACAATTTACTTAGTAGGACGTGACAATGAATTTGCTACCAAGAACTCGAGAAGAATTTGCACAAGTAGATTATTGGAATGAGTTTTTTAAAAAACGCGGCGAAAAGGCTTTTGAATGGTAATTGTAAACAGATGTTAAATGGAGTTCAGGCTTATCAGCCGGTTTTTGCATTTTGTATTATTATTATTATTATTATTACATTTTTTAAGGTATGGCGAGTATATAGAACTTTGCGACCAAATACACAAGTATATAAAGCCAGTCGACAAAATATTAATGCTTGGCTGTGGTAATTCAAAGCTTAGCATGGATATGTATGATACCGGATTTCGAGATATAACCAATATTGACATCTCGCCAGTTGCTGTGAAAAAGATGTTAGATCTGAATTCAAAGACGCGACCAAATATGAAGTTTATTAAGATGGATGCAACGCAAATGTCATTTCCTGATGAGAGCTTCTCAGTTGCTTTGGATAAAGGCACATTGGATGCCATATTTGTAAATGATTCCAAGGAAACGAAAGAAACAGTGAATAGATATTTCACTGAAATATTACGCACGATGCGGTAAGTTTTATAATATATTTAATAGTTATGGGCATAATATTGAAAATCATTTTAACAAAAGCAATGGAGGTAGATACGTTGGCATATCCATGTTGCAGAAGCATATCCTTGACTATCTGCTGGAATTTCTACCTAGCCGTAATTGCATGTTGCGAATTGTCCATTGTCTGGATGTGGAGCGCGCTAATAGGGAAAGAAATGCAGAGGAGTCGCTAACATTACCTGTCTTTGTCATAATTGCAACCAAGTTTCAGAGCTTGCCTACGCTGATCCTTGAGTTTGGATTTGGCAACGAAAAAATGCAACGTTTTAGTTGCGCAAGGGAAATGACAAATGCTGTGGCATCTGTGCAAAAGGCAGCCCTGGTTTGCAATGGACTAGCACGCTCTAGTCTTGGTGACCATAATGAAGTCACCATGGATCTACATCGAGCTTCCGAAGAAATTGCACGATACACAGTACACGTCCTGGAGCAAGTTCCCGCTCGTGGACTTGGCAAATATGCGGCATTTATTGTCCCCCAAGGGCGTGAAACCGAATGGCTATTCGCAACAAAAGCGGGTCGCAGAAAACTACTTGCATCGGCCAAATTTCAACGATTAGCCGTAGTGACATTGCATCGTGATCAGGTTTATAGCACGCTAGAGGAGGTGAAAAGTGAACTAGCTTATAGCATTACGAATCTTGCGCCTGCTGGACTTAAAGATCAGATTCCCTATTTATCGTTGGGATCTGAGGTAGGTAAGCGGGAGACGCTAATCTCTGGTTTCTCAAAGCTATCCGGTGACTTCCGCATTGAAGAAGTAGAAATTGATGGTAAAACAATACGTCGTCTAATATTTCTTAAGAATCAGTTTGTTGTCCAATCTGAAGCATTAGTCAAAACAGGTATGAAGTTAAATTTATAAAATAAATATAATTATATACTGATAAAACTATTATAGTTAAAATCAAGGGAAAAAAGGATCGTAAAAAAATAGACTTTGGTTACCTAGCATGCCAGCATCATGTGTACATGTCTGTCGGTGTGCAGCTTGCAGCAACTATGAACTGTTCTAAAAAAGATATACAGAACGACGTGTTAGTCATTGGCCTCGGCGGCGGTGGCCTGTGCAGTTTTCTACATGCAGCATATCCGTAAGCTTTTAATTCCTATTACTTTTAACCGCTTGTAACTAACTAACGTTTCAGTCAAACACGTATTACAGCTGTTGAAATAGATCCCATAATGTTAGAAGTAGCTGAGCAATATTTTGAGCTTAAGCAAGACAGTCGCTTGCACGTTGTTATCGATGATGGGCTTGCCTTCGTGGAACGCTGTTGTAGTGAAGGTAATGAAATGACTTAATGCTTAGAAAATCATCTTATATTCTTGTTTTTGGAGGCATACAATTTGGGGCAGTCCTTTTCGATGTGGATAGCAAGGATCTTTCGCTGGGCATGAGCTGCCCTCCCAGAAGTTTTCTTGCTAATAAAATACTCTTGGACATAAAACAGATAATAGGACCCACTGGTTTGTTCATGTTAAATCTAGTGTGCCGTGATGAAAATTTGCGAGAAGAGACGATAACAAATCTGCAAGAACATTTTGCATCCGTCTGTATTTATAAATTGGACGAAGATATCAATGAGATTGTGTTCTGTGCAGTCGATGAGAGGTACAAAACACTCGAGCAATGGAAAAAACCAATGGGAACAGCTGGACGTCGTCTGAACAATGCTGTTAAAAGTCAGAATTTGAGCGACAAGGATGTGCTCGATGTTGGGGACTTTCTGAGTGAATTGAAAATATAAAAATCGGTTTGTATGGCTATTAAATATATTTTATATCGATTTACTTTAAATGAAATTACAATTAGTAAAATATTTCAATAATATTGCTAATAATAAACTATTATTATTGCAGTGTGCATTATAATTAAACGATGGGCAAGAGGAAAGAAGCTCTTAAGTGTGTCATATATATATATATATATATATATATATATATATATATATATATATATATATATATATATATATATATATATAATTAAATTAAATTAACAGCATTTTAAGGTATAACTAATAATTTGTTGACAGTCATTTGCATTTTACTGCAATACTAAGGAACTTTTGAGAAATACAGAAAATAATCATTTTGACTGGTATTTTAGAGAATTGGAGTTTAATTTACAACAAATTTTTTATTTCTCTACGTAGATAACATCAGTCGAATCGATGCCCTGTAGGTAGACCTAAATGAACACAATTAAGGGAACAAGTAATTAAGTAAAGAATAATATTAAATAATTATCCTGCCAACATCGGCAACATCAAAAAACTTTTCGGAAAATATTGAAAGCTCGCTGCTTCTTTTTCGTTGTGGATGATGTGGTACTTCCGCCACTGCTACTGCTACTAGCGGCGGCAATAGTGCTGCTCTTGCCAGTGGTTCTACCCTCGCCGAGTATGGCTTCGCCAAGTATGCGAAAGGAATTTTGTGTGGAATTCAAAGGAAAGCTAACTTCCGATAGCGAAGAATTGTCTATGCTCGCATTGGGCGAAATAGATGCCAGTGGAACTGCTGTTAAATGCTTCGAATTGGATTGCTTATCACTGCGCTTTAAGCGATACCACTCCCAAGAAGTGGCCTCATGTGCTGATTGGGATGCTTTTACGGCATTTAAATCGCTCTCCTTATTTTTGTTTTTACTGAAAGGTGACTTGAAGAACGCTGGAGACGAGACGCGGCGGTACTTTTTAATCGCCTGCCCCTTAGATTTTCCATCAACTGTATCCACAATTTGGTAGCCTGATGGTCCATCGGGCATAAATTCGTTATAGGCCAAGTCAGTGGTGGGTATGAAATTGCAAAGATCATCGTCGTCCAGTATGAGACTTTCGTCAAAGTCACTCTGCGTATGCTCTTCAGTAAGTAATTCTTGTGTGCAGTTAGCAGGCGTTGACTCCTGACGTTTTAGCTCATGTAGAGATAATTGAGGCGGTTTCTTTTTGTTTGACTTGGCTGGCATTTTATGTTTTTTTAGTGTGTCTGCAACGAATTTAATTTGTATAAGTTGAAATTTGTGTAGAAGATTCTAAATTAACTCACCCACATCGAAGAATTTGTCCAGATTTACAACGCATGACACAGGCGCAGAGTTCAAGCTTGAGTGCCACGAATGCTTTCCGCCTTTTCGCATGTGCAATGATGTTCTCGTGCCGAGCAGATGGTTCGCGATGTTGTTGTTGCTGCCATAACAAACAGAAATTTTGCGCTGCCTGCCTCCATGATCATGACCATGGGAGTCCTCCAACAACGATGAGTCTCCGCAACCGTTCAGTATTAGCATAGCTTCCTCACTAGGTCTCCGTTGCTTACCAAGCGAATGCTGCATCATTTCTTCATATGATTTACGACGGCAGAGCTTATTCTTTCTCAGTCCCATTGCCGTCGTTGGTAATAATTGGGTTTGTCGTCGGAGCTTACGATAGTAAACAGTTCCAACTACTAGCATAAGAAAGATGCATGTACCAACTATAATGATGACGAGGATGCATGCTTGTACTTGATACGTGAGAGCACGCACTTCGCCAGCCAGCGCCGCAGTTTGGTGCTGATAAAGTTGCTCCAGCTCTAGAAAGTGCCGGCTCTGATCCTCCAAAGTACGCACTGTAAGCGTCTGTTGCGTAAGGGTTTGCTGCAATTCCTCCACCTGTTTTTTATAACGACGTGATAGCTCCTCTAAATATTGACCCGACAACGACATATTGCGTTCGAGCGCCTGAAAAATACAGAGCTCGATAACATTTAAAACTGGTTGCATGGCGACATTTCTGTTATTACACTCTGAACCCATTAAAAACGGGATATCAGGGTATAATGTTTTTGTGAAAATGTACGTGTATGTACCATTCAATAGGATACGTCGTTGTTGATTTGTTTTATTTTTGCTATACACTATTATCTTACAATTCAGTTGAAAATATGATCAATATGCTGAACATTTCATTAAAATCCATTAAGTAACACAGAAGTTATTCAACAAAATGTTATGCCAATTGAAAAATGTTCGGCGGCTCGAATCTCGGACGATGTCTGTTTTTCTTGTATTTCTTTATTCTTATACCCTGAACCCATTGAAAATGGGAAATCAGGGTATAATGTTTTTGTGAAAATGTATGTAACAGGCAGAAGGAGACATCGCACACCCCATAAAGTATATATATTCTTGATCAGCTCGACGAGCTGAGTCGATATAGCCCTGTCCGTCCGTCCGTCCGTCTATATGAACGCGCTGATCTAGTAAACCACAAAAGCTAGAGATCTGAAATTTGACATGTATACTCGTGAATACCATACGCAGTCAAGTTTTTTTTTTTTTTCGATAACTCTAACTCTAACTAATTAAAGCTAGAGACTTCAAATTTACTGTGCAGGAGTAGTGAATGTAGACATTTTGTAGTTTTTGGATTTTGGATGCCACGCTCCCTTCGCCCACACTTTATTTTACATACATATATATTGAGAGCAACACATACACACACATACGCACGCACACGAACGTAACATGAGCACGCGCTCTGCTAACTGATTGCAGCGCTCGAGCTGCAATATGCCTATGATATGGGAAATTAAATGTTTAATAACTTTTTTTCTAGATGGACTTTCTTAATCAAATCAAACGGGATACGTTACCGAAAGACAAAACAAACTCGTATTGCGTATGGTATTCACGAGTATACATGTCAAATTTCAGATCTCTAGCTTTTGTGGCTTACGAGATCAGCGCGTTCATACAGACGGACGGACGGACGGACAGGGCTATATCGACTCAGCTCGTCGAGCTGAAGAATGTCTCCTTCTGCCTGTTACATACATTTGCACAATATAATAATAATAATTTTTTTTTATACCCTGAACCCATTAAAAATGGGTAATCAGGGTATAATGGTTTTGTTGCAGCCCAAATGTATGTAACGGGCAGAAGGAGGCGTGGCAGACCCCATAAAGTATATATATTCTGGATCAGGACGACAAGCCGAGTCGATTGAGCCCTGTCCGTCTGTCTATCTGTCCGTCTGTCCGTATGTGTGAATGCGTCGATCTCATAATATATAAGAGATACAGACTTCAAATTTTTTGTAGGTTCGTGTATATCACGCTTAGATCGAGTTTGTTTTAAAAATTCGATAACTCTTTTCGTTCTTTTTTATCGATTAAAAACAAAAATCAATTTTTCGTTTTAAAATTATATCTTTTACATCTTTAAAGTTAAAGACTCCAAATCTTGTATTTAGTTTAATGGGACGTTTATACAATTTTGATTTTTGTTAAATTTTGAATGCCACGCCCTCTTCGCCCAAAACTTCTAAATCACGTATTTCAAATACTAGAGACTTGTGCTTTTGCACATACACACATATGAATGATATAATTACGCTGCGCAAGTTGATTAAGAAAGTCGGTCTACAAAAAAAGTTATTAAGCACTTAGTTTCCCATAACATGGAAAATTGGTAAACTGAGTAAACTGCGCAGTTAGCAGAGCGTATGCGTGTGCGTGTGTATGCATGCGTTGCTTGCAATATACATACATATGTATGTACGTATGTATGTATATATAGCTTTAATGGGTCACATAAATGTTGCAAATGTATCGAAATTTATCGATAATTCGGAAACGGGATGAGTTATCGAAAAAAAAACAAACTCGTACTGCGTATGGTATTCACGAGTATACATGTCAAATTTCAGATCACCAGCTTTTGTGGTTTACTAGATCAGCGCGTTCATACAGACGGACGGACGGACGGAGAGGGCTATATCGACTCAGCTCGTCGAGCTGATTAATAATATATACTTTATGGGGTCTGCGATGTCTCCTTCTGCCTACATTTTCCTACATTTTCACAAAAACATTATACCCTGATTTCCCATCTTCAATGGGTTCAGGGTATAAACAGGAGACATATTGACTCTGTATTTCCATACGCAATGGGTTCCAGGTTTAAAATACCCTTTCTAATCATACTAATCTAATCATAATACAAAATATATTAGTTCTAGATCAAAGGAGCACATTTCCATATTTTTTCATACAATAATTTCAATATTTCAACATACCTTAATTCTATTTGACAGCCTAATGAATACACTCTCCGATTGCGGTCCATGTGTTAGTTTTGGTTGTAGATTCAGGCTACTTGTAGCTCCTGCAGTGGCAGATCCTCCCATATTTGCATTGCTATTAACGACAGCTGCTGCTGCTGCAGCCGCTCCACCACCTGCAGTTATTGAGGCTACCGTTGTGGTTAGTAAGCTATCGATGCTCTCCCAATTGGAAATATTGCCGTCATCTAAACCGTTGCCACTCCCTAACAAATCACCGTTGTCTGATTCGCCCGAAGTCGAAGTTGGTGGATTGTTGGTCATTGTAGGAGGGACCTTGACAGGCTGAATTTCGTTGGTATCCACTGCAGATGGAGATGGAGATAGAGGAGTAGATGGTAATAGGTCGGATATAAAAGGTGCAGTGACTTGTGGGGGCTCGTTTTGACTGTCAGTTGGAACATTGAATATATTCACATCTGACGGTGGGCCAGGTATTGCGCTGTTATCTGCCACTCGTGCATCTTGCTGCAGAGTTACTACTGGGCCTTCAGTGGGCCAGAGCATTTCATCTGACACTATTTTTAAAATGGGTGTGAGGGCCGGCACAGAATCATTAGGTTCGGTAATTTTAACCCCTTTGGTGTCCTTTGATGGATCACTTTTGGACACATTCTCTGATGCAACATAAGTTAGATCAATCTGCTGGTCAGGCACAGGCAAATCCGTTGTTTTCTCTTTGGTGCTACTTAAGTTCGCCTGTACAAGTTTGCACATGGCACCCACATATTCGGCTGGCAACATGCTTAGATAGTAACTCTGGCGTTTGTCCATGCTACTTGTCAAAGAATTTGCTTCTCTCGCTAAATTCAAACTTATATTATAGTCGAATTGACAAATGCGGGTCTGTAATAAATGTGTCCGCAATTGAGGCAGGCCAATCAGCATCTGCAGCTGCTGATATTGACACGATAGCAAGTTGTTAATGCGATCTACGATGGAGCTATTGCAGCTTTGGCAGCTGTACAGGCCAACGGTGGGTGTATAACATAGCGAAGAATCAGAGGACCAGCGTATCGCTTTAGTGGGCTTCACCAGCACCTGGGCTGCCTTTTTGACCATTTGGATGACTGCATCGGAAGCACTTTGGAAAATATTTGCACTCCCACCGTCAGTTCCAGAAAATGGTTTATGCTGCTGTTCCTGCCCACCAAAATCATCATCGAAATCATCTAATTCTTCGCTGTGACGAATCTCTGTCTCGAACGCCTCGAATTCCGATGTGCCAAATACCCGAAAAAGCGAAATTGGACAAAAGTGTTCCTTAGAGTAATGCGAATGAATGTCTACGCGCACAAACTTGCCAAACAGATGCGGATGCAGCTCAAACGTTTGCACTGTTCGTTTATCCTCTGCCGCAAATCGACCAACATTACTCCAATCACGAGTAGGAAACCGTTTAGATACTGCCACTGTAAAATTCTTGGGTGATGAGCTAAACAGCTCAAAATTTGCCAGTTCAACTTTTTGTGCCTGCACGGCCTCACATAATTCCACAACGAACCAGATTCGGCTGCCGCATGTGCTCAGCATGTACTCATCACTTGAGTGGCTCAGCACCGCGCCGGTGTTTGTAGCATCTGCATTCGATGCAATTATTTTGGCTCCACAATCGGGAGAAGCATAGTTCTTTGCCCGTAGTTTTAACGGTGTCGGCTTGCCGCTTCCAGACCCAGTGGCATCTTTACGCTGAGCTGAAGTGTTAACGACTAACTGCTCTAGCTCCATGGCTTGTTCACGACTTGCCTCTGCCTCAATTTGTTTTTGTGCCCATTCTGAGAAAACGGGCATCGGCACTTCCTTCACCGTATCATTGCTGCTTTCAATACCCACAGGATCTACGATAGCAGTCACATTTGAGTCCAAAACAGCATCCGATTCAGAGCTGGTGACTGAATTTAACTCCAATCCTCCGCCCGGATCATTGAGGTTCAGTTCAGCTAATGGTACACTCTATGATAATATTTCCTTGCCTTTGGTAAAAAGAAAACTTACCCTTTTGAGACAACTGCGCCTGAGTTTGCTGCATATGCTCTGTATTATTGTCGGAATTTTGCGGCATAGCCAAAACCAACCTCTCCTTGACATGCTCGAGCTCCACTGGCAGCTGCGCCACCGTCACGATGGGCAAATCAGTAATTATTTCAGGTAAGCTGAAACAAACATAAATATAGTATAGTTATTGGATTTGTATAATTAAGTAAGCTTTAATTAAATGGAATGTGTGAAATATTGCTAAAAACAAAAAAAAAAAGTTTAATTTCATGGTTTGTTCTAAATTTATTCTGAATCAGAATTTATGCTGATCTGTACAGACGCAGTTCAACAATGAACCATTTTTTCGAGTTTTATGGAACTTTCAGCAGTCTACTGATCACGACAAATCGTTCATTATCGACTTAATGGTATACTCCGTTGATGAACTATAAAACTTATAAGTCTAGTAAAAATATAACACGTATATAGTTGATAAATCGGACTTAATCGATTAAACTTATTCATATAAATATTTACATATATACGTATATAGCTAATTGCCTTACCTTATAAATATTGTCGATATGGCAATGATTTGTGAAAACCATAAAATCCAAAAGAACATTAGGTACATTGTTATGTTCGTTCTTAACCTTTTGAACTCGGAGCATAAAAACTTGATAATGGGTTGTAGCAGCATTTTGCTGGTACTTGTGACAACTCTAAGCACACTCTTAAATTGTTAAAATTTATTTTATTCTCTTCATACAGATTTCAAATGCAACAAGTAACAAGTAAGAAAGATCTAGTCGAGGGAGTCCGACTTGGAGTTACCTGAACCCTTCGAAGAACCGATATTCCAAAACATGATTATTTTACAACCGCTTTGCTAACTGCGCACATTGCATAGCAACTGCGCTTGCGCTGCTATATGCATATTTTATGGAAAATTAAATTTTAATTTTCAACAAATTTTAAATTTCAACAAAAGTTGAAAATTTCTTAACAAATTGGCACAGCATGATTATACCATTCATATGTGTGTATTTGATAAAGCCAAATCTCTAGTATTTAAAATACGTGTCTTAAAAATTCGAAGCAAAGGGGCGTGGCATCACAAATTTACCAAAAATCTAAATTGTATAAAAGTCCCTTAAAACTAAATACAAGATTTGGAGATATTTTTTCAAAGATGGAAAAGATATAATTTTATAATTTAATTTCGATTTTCGATTATAGTTATTGAATTTTTAAAACTAACTCAAGTCTCTAGCTCTTATATGTTCTGAGATTGACACGTTCACACATACGGACAGACGGACAGGGCTAAATTGATTCGCCTTATAGCCGTGATCAAAAATATATATACTTTATGGAATCTGCCACGCCTTCTTTTGCCTCAATAACTTTACTTAGGAATTCGATATCTCATACTCGCGCCGATAGGCGCGATAGGGTATTTCCTAGTCGGGCACCTCCACTAGAGTTTCCTTACTTGTTTTATTTATTTATTATTGGCTTGACAAGCATTGGCACTGGGTGCTGTTAAAAAATACAGTGCTCTGCTGTGAGAAGCAGTGCAATGCAATGGAAAGTGATGGTGTCGTGGTAGAGGTGATGAATTCTGACACGTACGTGTACGCGGAGGTTCGAATCGCGATTTGGTCGGTTTTTCTTTTATTTCGTTATTTTTTTGTACTAAAGTATTTTTTTTTTCATTTACATTATTTTGCAAATCAATAAAGATGGAAAGTGCTAAAAAGTCATTAAAATGTGAGTTTATAGCGCAAGCGGAAGTATTCCCGTATTTGTCACGCACCCAGTTGGCGTAGGACATATCATTTTTGGACAGTCCATGGATCTAAGGAAAGGTAGCTGTAAATTGAGGCTGTTTACACTCAAAAATTACAGGGTATTTTAAATGGGACACGACCCCAAAGGGGCGTAAAAATAATTTTTCCGATTACTATATAGGTGGTCACCAGTAAATCAAGCATATAATTTTGCACTAAAACTGTAGGAAGTATAAAATAGCTTATTGAACTTGAAAAATTAATACGAGTATATAGGCCAAGTCTTATCCCTCTAACATCAATAGTGTTAAAAATATAACAGAATTTACAAACTGCTATATAGTAAGATTTACCACGACCCTAGTAGGCGTGGGTATATATATCACGCGCAGATGGTCGATATTTATAGGATTTTAAGTTACTCACGTGTCAAATTTGGACGGTCTACCTCTAAAACACAGTTTTGTACTTATTTTAGCAGCTCGAAAACTTGAATGTAGATATCAAATAATAATTATAGCCTCATATTTTATAAAAGCGAGAATGCAAACAAAAGCCACGGCATACAAAAAAGCACCTGCATGTAGTTTTATAGCCAACCTCAAAATAAATTTAAAATGTCAATAAGAAAAGCGTAAAAACATATATATTTAGTCGTAGGTAGCATTTCTTAGCGGTTATCATGTACTTAATAACAAAAACTTTGATATATATGTATTCATTTTCCTAGTAATAAAGACCACATTATCAAGAAAGCTGGTAAAAATCTATTAATTGAAGGTTTCGTGTTTTTATGCCGTGAACCAATTGAAAATGCAAAAGCAGGGTAAAATGTTATTGTGAAAATGTATGGAACAGGCAAAAGAAGGCAGGGCAGATCCCAAAAAGTATGTATATTTTTAAGAAAGTTCTAGTCGACGGTGACCGTCTAGGAGTTACTACTAGAAGTCTCTAGCTTCAATAGTATAGAAATGGTTTGCGTTCATACGGACAGACGGACGAACAGCAAGACGGACATTGAACAACACCAATATACTCATTTCACTTAGTGAATGCAATCGACGACAGCGGTGCAGAAATTGTAGCAAATATATTTTCGACTATTAAATGATTGTAAAATGGTTACATGTGTTCTATTTGTAAAGCTAATAGTTGTACTTCCCTGCAACAACCTTTTTATGAACCCGTAAATCTTGGTTACAAATGCAAGTATCTAGTAATTTTGAGTTGCAGTAAATCGGTCAAATTAACGAAGCCTACATCGATGTCTAGCATTTTGAAAAAATTTTAGTTTCCTGGTTTGGCAAAGAACTCATAAATTAGTTGTTACCCACCATAAAAATTGCACTCGAAATCAGTTTGGGCATATATATACAACCTACACCAACAAGTTTGGCTGGAATTTCTGGCTTTTCATTTTTTGAATAGCTACATGAGATAAATTTATTTTTGGTGTAGTAGTATTTTGTTGGTGTGTTATTATGGAAAACTAAAATTTTATTACATTTGTATGCCCTGAACCCATTAAAAATGGGTAATCAGGGTATAATGGTTTTGTTGCAGCCCAAATGTATGTAACGGGCAGAAGGAGGCGTAGCAGACCCCATAAAGTATATATATTCTTGATCAGGACGACAAGCCGAGTCGTTTGAGTCCTGCCCGTCTGTCTGTCGGTATGTGTGAACGCGTCGATCTCAGAATATATAAGAGATAGAGACTTTAAATTTTTTGTAGGTTCGTGTATATCACGTTCAGATCGAGTTTGTTTTAAAAATTCGATAACTCTTCTCGTTCTTTTTTATCGATTAAAAACGAAAATCAATTTTTCGTTTTAAAATTATATCTTTTACATCTTTAAAGTTAAAGACTCCAAATCTTTTATTTAGTTTAATGGGACGTTTATACAATTTTGATTTTTGTTAAATTTTGGATCTCACGCCCTCTTCGCCCAAAACTTCTAAATCACGTATTTTAAATACTAGAGACTTGTGCTTTTGCACATACACACATATGAATGATATAATTACGCTGCGTAAGTTTGATTAAGAAAGTCGGTCTACAAAATATGTATGTTATTAAGCATTTAATTTATTTAATTATCATGCACATATTGGCGCAGCGCAGTCGCTGAGTAAACTGCGCAGTTAGCAGAGCGTATGCGTGTGCGTGTGTATGCATGCGTTGCTTGCAATACATACATATGTATGTACGTATGTATGTATATATAAAATAAATATAATATAATATATACATAGATGAAACCTATTATGTTATTAAACAAAACGTTTACGTACACACGCACGGGATCGCAGCAGCAGAAGCATCTAGAAAATTCTAAGAATTCATAACTCCAACAAAGACAAATTGGGGATGAGTTTTCACCAGAAGTTCAGCAGCACACATAAATGAAAGCAAATGTATCGAAATTTATCGATAGTTCTGAAACGGGATGAGTTATCGAAAAATAAAAAACTTGACTGCGGATGGTATTCACGAGTATACATGTCAAATTTCAGATCTCTAGCTTCTGTGGTTTACTAGATCAGCGCGTTCATACAGACGGACGGACGGACGGACAGGGCTATATCGACTCAGCTCGTCGAGCTGATCAAGAATATATATACTTTATGGGGTGTGCGATGTCTCCTTCTGCCTGTTACATACATTTTCACAAAAACATTATACCCTGATTTACCATTTTCAATGGGTTCAGGGTATAAAAACGGAAATGCTTAACTGCCATTATTTGTCAAGACGATAGATATCGATTTCCCGAAGCAAATATCAATAATATACGTCTATAATAAATATTGTCTGTGCAAATAAATTGTGTTGGTGGCAATTAAGCGGTTTTATTATTATTTGTTAAGAAACAAACAAGCGAAACCACTTTGGCATCGATATCCATTAATAAGTGACAATTGTTAAGAGCTTTAATTATGGTTAATGTTGTTTTTGTTGCCTAAGTTAAAGGGTCGTAGGATGTTTTTATTACTCTGGCAAATAAACGGAACTAATCGAGTGCACTGCTGGCACAACGTCTTACGCACAGGTTTAAAATAGAATACTTTAATTTTTTAAATTTATTCAAATATCGCGCTTCGCGGACTCTCCGAGCCAGCGTGCGAGCGCACGATCGCACCACTGGAAATCGAAATGAGAACTGAACGTGTTACAACTTGATTCAAGCAATTGCGGCCCAAGTGTGGAAAAATTTCCGCCTTATGGCATAAACAATGAGAGACAACAAACACAAGTAAGAAAAGAGTAACACATCACACAGGTGCAAAGAGAAGTAACTCTTAACTCTCCTCTCTCCTTTCTCTCACGGGTTTGCCCGACTAGAAAATACCCTGAAAATAACCGGAATAATGACCACGTGCTCTGCTAACTGCGCAGCTTGCGTAGCGACCGCGCTTGGACTGCAATACGCGTATGGATATGGAAAATTAAATGTTTTATAACTTTTTTGGTTGATTGATTTTATAAAATGTTCATAAAGTGGTATATCATTCATATTTTTTTTTTTTTTTTTTTTTGTATTTATCAAGTCTTTAGTAGTTAAATTTAAATGTTTAATAACTTCTTTCATGGATGGACTTTCCTAATCAAATTTTCACAGTGTGATTATGGCATTCATATCTGTTTATTTGCCAAAACACAAGTCTTTAGTATTCGAAATACGGGTTTTGCAATTTGGGGGCGAAGGGGACGTGGCATAAAAAATCCAAAAACTACATAATGTCCGCATTCCTACACCTATCTGCACAGTAACTTTGAAGTCTCTAGCTTTAATGGTATACATTATTGTAAGTCAATTTATCGATAATTCGGAAACGGGATGGGTTATCGAAAAAAAAACAAACTCGTACTGCGAATGGTATTCATGAGTATACATGTCAAATTTCAGATATCTAGCTTTTGTGGTTTACGAGATCCTTGCGTTCATATAGATGGACGGGGCTATATCGACTCAGTTCGTCGAACTGATCAAGAATATATATACTTTGTGGTGTCTGTATCATAAATTTTAACAAAACCATTATACCCTAGTTTCCCATTTCAATGGATTCTAGGCATAATTATTAAAATTATGAATGGAATTGAGCTAACATTTTCAAGTTCATTGTGCAGAAGTATGTACATACGATACATATATTTGTACCAAAAATATAAATATAATGTATATTGCGCGAACTAATCCGTTTCCGCAACCAAGCCAAAATGCAAGAATTTAACCACAACCAATGAAAGTATCACAAGCTATCAATACTCATAACTTAACATAACACATACATTAGCAGGAAGGATTTTGAAATAGCTTGTATTCAGATTTAAAAGATACAATTTTTAATACAACTTATTACATTTTAAATAAAACGTTTTATATATATATATATATACTTTTATTTTCTTTTCGGTTTTGTGGTTATTTATAGTTTTATGTGAAAGAGTAGAAATAAACAATTTAAGCAAATAATAAAGTACATTATTGGAATTGCAACGGAAAGTGAAATTGTTGCTCATAAATTTGCAGACACCAAACAAGCCCCGGCATAAGCGATAAGCCATAATCTTCACGCAAATGCTGCAAAGCTCATAAAAACAGTTTGGCAATTTGCCTTCAACACACAACATCCAACATCCAATAACCAGTCTGTGCCGTCGAAGAGATTAATGCCCACGGCCAAGCACCGATCGCCTTTGATGATCCTCTTTGCTTTTGTTATTTTTACACACTAAAGATTCGACATCGACATCCACATCGAAATCAACAGCTCCTTTAGTGCTTCGTGGTTTTCCACAAACAGATAAAGGTTACCGCGGCCAGAAAGTGACAATCGATTTTTTTCGCTGATGCTGTTTGTATATAGCGTTTACCGTTCACAGTTTACCATTAGTCGTCACAGCCACCGCCATCACTCGAAAAAATAAACACTTGTAATGCGAAAGTCTTTGATGTCATACATCTTATCAATGCTAAAAACAACATACGAATTGCTAAATGTTTCACTCATGAGGTGAATTTGAGGCCTGGACAATCTACAACTGCATTTCGCGAATTGAAATCAAATGATTCCTCTGTAGTAATTTAGTAATAACTAGAGTAAGGACGTTTATGGCCAATGAATGTTTAGTAGTTCATTTTAATAAGAAAAGCATTTGCTAAACAATTCTTCATCGAACGCTCATATTGCATTGCAATGCAACGCTCGTTGCTTTCAAACCAATTTCTTTGCATCTAAAAATCAACGCGATCAAGGATAATATTTTAATAGTAAATTTTTTTATCGAAAAAATAAAATAAATTTGTACTGCGTATGGTATACACGAGTATACCTGTCAAATTTTAGATCTCTAGCTTTTGTGGTTAACGAAATCAGCGCCGGATCAGCCGGACACGGCTGTATCGATCTATTTGACCTTTATGGCCTCTGCCACGCCTCCTTCTGCCTGTCACATAAGCAAAAACAATTATACCCTGATTTCAGATTTTTAATGGGTTCAGGATATAACAAACAAGGAAATAAAAACGACAATAGTTATCGAACTTTAAAAAAAACTTTATATGCGCGTGATATACAGGAACACACAAAATAAATATAAAATCTCTAGCTCCACATACATTTTAACAAGACCATTATGCCATGATTTTCCCCATTTTCAATGGGTTCATTTATTAAACATTTAATTTTCAAAAACATAGACATATTGCAGTACACGCTCAGGTGCTGCGCAGTTAAGAGAGCAGGTGCTACTACGTGGTTGCGTATGTGTATGTATGTCTTGCTTGTAATGTATGTAGCTTCTAGTCGAGCGGTCTCGACTATAACACTCTTAATCGACTTATTTTATTTTAATGTTATTTTAACTTTAAATTGTAATTCTTGAAGATTTTAAATTTGTTTATGCCATAGATTGAATAGAGTATTCATAATTGATATGCTTATGTTGATTATATAGAAATTGCTACACCTTTTATTTTTGTAAACTTGTACAGGGTAGACAACGACGAAGTTGTCCATCTCATAAGTTAAATGGAACGCCTATGATTTGGTTGGTAGACAGGAATTCAATAGTGGAAAAATGCCGGAAAAATAAAACAAATAAGAAAACTATAGTCGGGGGTACCTACGACTACGAACTACCTTTAGCCCCGTCCGATCTGCGCTTTTAAAACTATTGCAGAGCTTACATCTAGCATAAAGGGATACAGAATTAAATTAACCAATAGTTAGTACAGGGATAAATCGACTCAACTCGTCTCGCTGATCAAGAATATATACGTATACTTTATGGGTCTACCACGCCTCTTTCTACCTGTTACATACATTTTAACAAAACCATTATACCCAGTTTTCCTACTTTCAGTGAGTTCAGGGTATAAAAATAAAGAAATAACAAAAATCAATATGAAAATCAAACCGGATATTTAGTAGACAGGCTCCGCTCCTACGTCACATAAAAATCTCAAGAAAAATGCAGTAGGAATGCGAATACAAAACGAAGTGAAGGTATACGACGAGGACCATAATTTGCAATGCCGATCTGCTCAACAGGCTATTCGATACAGCTACATGAGATCAGTGATCGGTGATTGCAGTTTGACGATCAGTGATCAAATTGATCAAACAAGTCACTGTGCGCACGCTCAATCCATTAAATATAAAGGCGTTGATGTAGGCGAGACGAACTGTGTCGCTTTATTGTTGTTGCAGCAACATTATCCCACATATGCGCCGGAATAAGCATAGGCAACTATCGCTTCCATTAGTCTGATGATAGCGATCGTCGTTAGTCTGATAGTAAAATCATGTTATACGTAACTTTTTTATACCCTGAACCCATTGAAAATGGGAAATCGGGCTATAATGTTTTTGTGAAAATGTATGTAACAAGCAGAAGGAGGCGTGGTAGAAACAAAAAGTATATATATATTTGATTAGGATCCGACTACAAAAAAAATAATAATTTAACTTCTCATAATATAAAAATAGAACCATAAGTGCATAAACTGCAGAGCACGTTCTTATCTGTGCCTGCCTGCGTATGTTTCTGTTGCTTGTATTATATGAGCAAAATAAACAAACCATGTTTGGAATATAGACTCTTCTCAGATCGAGCGAAGTTCAGGGTATCTTCCAGCCATCACCGCCAACTTTTACTCTTGATCGAAATAACAAGATCATGATGCATTTTCGAAAGCCTAAGCTGCGAAGTCCTTACACATTCGCTGAAAGTGAAAGTTACGCTCATCGAAACTGCGATCACCTGTCACGTGTGAAATGTTTGCAAGAAGATTGCAACACTACTAATGCTTCATAATCGAGTCAAGTTCTGGTTTGTATTAAATAAATTTAACTAAGAGGAAATACATTTTAACCAATACATGGCAAGCAAAACTAACCAAATCTATTATTGGAACCCATTTAACATAATTTTTAAATATTTCGACCAAAATTTGTTTGCAATATTTAAATATGTTTTGCAAAGCCTTAAATTGGTCGGACGGTCTTTAAGCGGCGTGGTCGTTAACTCCCACTGGGTTCGGCCGGCTCGTAAATAATACAAACAAGTAAGAGTGCACTAGTCAAGACTGCGAGATACTGTGGAGTTTACCAAGCGACTGCGCTTGGCTGTCAATATTATTGTCTAATAACTTTTCTTGTAGATGGATTTTTCTAATCATATTTCACAGCATTTGGTGGTGATTCTTATATGGGTATTTGCCAAAGCACAAATCTCTATTATTTGAAATAGGCTTTTCGCGAATTTATGGCAAAGGGGCAAGGTTTTGAAAATTAAAAAAAAAAATCGAATTTTATTGAATATACATAAAACTATAAACTAAATTTGGAGACTCGCTCCAGAGATGTACTAGATGTAATTTAATTTTTATTCGCTAACTATCAAACGGAAATAGTAATAGCAAAATCTCACAAAAATTTGAAGTCTCTAGCTCTTCTAGATTCTGACATAGACGCGTTCACACAGACAGATCAAGAATATATATATTTTATGAGGTCTGCCATGCTTTCTTCTGACTGTTACATACATTTTAATAAAACTCGTATACCCTAATTTCCCATTTTCAATGGGTTCAGGGTATAAAACAAGTAAGGGAACTCTAGTCGGAGGTGCCCGACTAGGAAATACCCTAAACCACGCCTATCGGCGGTTTTAAATGCACTTCAAAGTTTGCATATAATTTTAAATTAAATTAAAAAAATAAAAATAAGAAACTTGCATAAAAGAAATTTTGACGTCAGCTAAGCTAGCTCAGAGAATCGAACTCGGGTCTTCATGCTGGCGATCGGCGCCTCTACCAAAAAAGCCGTTGTACTACATTGGTGTTACATAGCGAATTCCTAAGTAAAGTTATTGAGCTACTGAGCTACTGAACTTCTGCTGTCAAAATTGTATAAACGTCCAATTAAACTAAATACAAGATTTGGAGTCTCTAACTATAAAGATACAGAAGACATAATTGTAAAACTGAAAATCGACTTCGTTTTTAATCAATAAAAAAAAAACGAGAAGAGTTATCGAGTTATTTCTAAAACAAACTCGACCTGCGCGTGATATACACGAATCTATAACAAAATTCAAGTCTCTAGCTATTATAGGTTCTGAGATCCAAGTGTTGAAACATACGGCCAGGGCTCAATCAACTCGGCTTGTCGTCCTGATCAAGAATATACATATATAGTTTATGGGGTCTGTCACGCCTCCTTCTGCCTGTTACATACATTTGAGCTGCAGCAAAACCATTATACCCTGATTACCCATTTTTAATGGGTTCAGGGTATAAAAAGTAAAAGTGCTCTAGTCAGGATTTTCCAACTTTATTTATTTATATACTCGGATCTCAGATACCTTGTTATTCTAACAATTTGACACTTATCATATAACAAATATATATACACACCAATCTACAATGTATAAATTACTGCGCAGCCTACGCACGTTAAAGTATGGTCTATACTATGGGAAATTAATTGCTGAATAACGTGTCTTCTAGATTGCATTTTTAACCAAAATTAGATTGTACTGTTTGAACCACAAAAAAAAAACTTGACTGCGAAAAACTCATTCAAGCCCCAGCAACTAGTTGCAAAACATTCCAAGATATTAATATTGCGATTTGACACGCCACTAATTGTTCCCAAATTTTGTATTCAGTTTATTATATACCAACTTCTTTAATTTGAAGGTCAATTGAATACATAATTAATATGCTGAAAATTTTATTAACTAGTTACTTAATGGACTGTCACACTGTAGCTATTAGCCAATGGACAAAAGGACTTATCAGCAGCGCAAACATTTTCCTACATTCCAAGGCGCTGTTGAGTTTTTTATTTTCTTAATTGTTTTAAAAATCATTGGCACTGCTAATCGTCAAAAAAACTACATCGAAGCAATGCCAAGCAGTGCAAACACGATGTGGTGGTGTGGTAGAGGTAGTGACCCTTTAATGATTACATAGATGTGATTTCGAATTCTTTTAAATATATATTTTTTTAGCAACATATTTTTTTTTATACTCATTTTATATTTATAATGTTTAAGATATCAATATAAATGTAGGAGGTATAAACTCGTGCGATTGCCACGCTCCCTGTCGGCGTAGATATATTCACCATATATATATATTCTGCGTTGTTAACCGAAATACATACAGATACGAAATCTCATGAATTTTCCAGATTTGCCTCGCCCATAGTCGGCGAATTTGGAAAATCTTATCTTACGGTAGTCAATAGCTTCAACAGCGTAGAAATGGTTGCGGTCGTACTGACAGACAGACGGTCAGCAAAACCAATACACTCATTTCACGTCGTGAATAAATATCAAAATACTATTATGTAGCTCCTATAGGTTCTGAGATCGACGCGTTTATAATTACGTATGTATATGTATATATATATATAGAATATAGAATATATTATTGGGTCAACCAGTCCTCTTTCTGCCTGTTACGTGCAGTTCAACAAAACCATTATACCCTGATTTCGCATTTTCTATGGATTTAGGGTATAAAAGAGAAAAAGTAATATATGCCCGACTCAGTTGCTTTTTTAAATAAATTGGCCACCAAAAGATAGTCCAGACAGTTGGATAGACCAACCGGCGACAGCCAAGGAAGGCATTTAGAAAGTCACCGCTCACACGCCGTTTAAGAGCTAAGGAAAATAAATTGAAAACTGTAAAGCAAATTACCAGTAAAACGCATTGTGACAAGACTTTGCGTGGGCGCTTTTTGTTAAAGTTCGACCTATTCGCAATTGAGTTTCTTTAGCTACGAAAGAGCAGTATTGCATATAATGCCGCTCGCTGTACATCGCGAAATACTAATTACCAATCAAATAAACATTTAATTTTGTCTTTTCTTATTGTACTGTAATTATCGAGTTTCAGATATTAAATCATATCTCGTACGTTTTAGTACATATGTATATATTATATATTATCAGCAAGAAATGTACGGTCTAATACAAAAAACTACGCAGTTTACGTAGTGACTCCAATACTCATATGTTATGGAAAATTAAATGTCTAGCTTTCGACAGACTTTCTTAATATAATTTGCACAGAGTGCTTATGTTTCATTCAATCATATGCGAGTACTTGCCAAAGCAACAGTCTCTAGTACTTGAAATGTTTTTTTTTGCAAATTGGAGCGAAGGAGGCGAGGCATCCAAAATATAAAAAAATCAAAGTTGTATAAAAGTTCCATGAAACTAAAAATACAATCTCCATCTAGCTTCAAAGATGCAAACATCACTAGATGTAAATTTGTAAGTAAATTCCGACATAGTTTTTAATCGGTAACATTATGTACGAGGTTTAAACTTTTTATATGACACATATTCAATAGAATTTAATGATCATATACTGATTTGATTAATACCCATTTAGTAAAAGAGAAATTAAGAAAAAACATTTGGACAATTAGCAAATGCAAGCAGCGTGTACACACACATCGAACTAGGTGCATCTAGCATATTCTAAGAATCAAAAATTTCAGTTTAGATTGGCTGGATGGCGCTAAATGCAAGTTCGTAAATGTAATGTAATTATACCTTGGATGCATTAAAAATGAGAAAAAGGAATAGTGGGGTTTTTAAAATGTGTGTAACAAGCAGGAGGCGTGGCAGACCCAATAAATTATATGTATATACATATATATTCACGATCAGAGCGACAGGCCGAATCGACTTAGCCCCGTTAGTCTTTGTCCGTCCGTCTGTTCGTATGTTTGAACGCGTCCATCTCAGAACCAATAATAGCAAGAGTTTGTTTTTAAAAATCGATAACGTGCTAAAAAGTCAAGTCTCATCGAAGCTGTCATACATACGGACAGACAGACAGGCAGGCAAGCGAACGCGAACATGGGTCAAGAATACATACATATGTATGTATACTACTCTGCCTCCTTCTGCTGTTACATACATTTTTACAAAACCATTATACCCGTTTTCGCAATTTCAATGGATTTAGGGTATTTTTTATACATAGACAACTATCTCTCTCTCTTTCTATATTACTTTATATCGTACACTGAAAGCATTTACCCACGTTCAACATGCAGGAGAGTCGCGATACTTCACGTTTAGTGTTAAAAATTTTTATAATTTTAAGAATACGTGTTATGCCATGAAAATTCTTATAAAAATAATGAAAATTCTAATAACAACGTACCTCTCCTTTTGCTCTTGTTTTTGTTGTTTCTGTTCTTGTTCTTGTTGTTTCATAGCCGAAATGGGTCTTACCACATCGTCAACTAAATTTGTTGGTTGTGATTCATATTGTTTATCTACATCTACATTATTTGTTATATACATATTATTATTTTTATTTAATTGATTATTTGGCACAGTAGCGGTCACTTCACTTTCAGCATTTTTACTTTTTTCACTGTTAGGCACTACACTAAAATATTTGTTATTGAAATTTACATCAGACGCCAATACATTCATATTCACTGACGTGTCTGTTACCGCAGCGAATATAGTTTCTAAATGGGTACTTGGGTCGGTGCCCACCTTCATAACAATATTATCGCCATCTGGATGTGATGACGTCAAAGTTACTGACGCTTCAGGCGCCGTAGTCGTCGTCGTCGGCGTGACTACTGAAGCCTTTTCTGTTGGAATATTTAGATCATTTTTTACATTTAGCAAGCGGTTGGTGACTGAAGCCTCCTCATTCGCTACTGGCCCAGGCATTACGAAGCGTGCCTGCTGTAATTCTTCGTTGACATTATTTTCTGTTGCAACGACATCTGCCGCTGCAGCATTATCATATAGCCAGAAACAGCAACTACAGGATACAGCAAAAATATGTAAAGTGATAGAAAGATTCGTTAGAGATCGTACTTGCAATATATATGATAATTTAATTTCTTACCTTAGTATAAGATTTATGTACATAAAACGTACTAAATGTAATCTAATTTTCATTCTCTCGTGTTCCAGCGCAGACACGCAACTCTTATTATCAAGAACTCACAACAGACGGCCCTCCGCAGTGGGGAACGAGCGAGAATGTTTTAATTGTCTCGCCCACTATTACTAAAATTATTTTATTATATGTACATATTAACTATCGATGTGAAGAAGCATATGAGCTCCACACAAAACTGTCATACTGTGTTGCCTTAACAAAAAATAATATGTAAACTGCTGCTAAAAATGTCGCAGCGTAAAAACAAAAAACAAACTATAACTAAAGATGGAGGTATCACGATAGATTTAATCGATTCTTCCTATGTATGGGACTGTTCATCGTAAACGAAATTAATAATTTCTTTATGGGCATTTTCAGTTTCTTAGTGCCAAAAATAAGAAATTTGAGTATTATTTAAATTAAATTATTATTTATATATGTTCAATTGAAACATTAAAAGAAACAAACCCAAATATTTGTTATTTAATTTGAACATGCTGAACATATTCGATTTGTACTTACATATGTGAAACTTATCTGTTTATCGAAACCTTAGGGATCAAAAACAACAAACTAACAGAACATCTGTTTTTTTTTTTATTATTGAACTTAATTAGTTAATTTTCAAAATGTCATTCTTGCGAGGTTCTCTGAATTATGTTTGGTGTACAACCAGCGTGCTTGGAAAAGGTGCCACGGGTTCTGTGTTTCAGGTATAAAAATAAAAAGTTATCTGTTTTGAGAGCAACAGACTTAAACATTTTCTTTTGCAGGGAGTAAATAAGACAACTGGAGAGTCAGTGGCCGTAAAAACGTTTAATCCATACAGTCATATGCGACCTGCCGATGTGCAAATGCGCGAGTTTGAAGCTTTAAAAAAAGTAAACCATGAGAACATTGTCAAATTATTAGCTATCGAGGAGGATCAGGAAGGACGCGGAAAAGTAATTGTTATGGAATTATGTACGGGTGGAAGTTTATTTAATATACTCGATGATCCAGAGAACTCATATGGCTTGCCCGAACAAGAATTTCTCCTAGTACTGGAGCATTTATGTGCCGGAATGAAACATTTGCGTGATAATAAGCTGGTGCATCGTGATCTGAAGCCCGGCAACATTATGAAATTTATATCTGAAGATGGTCAAACTATATATAAGCTAACTGACTTTGGTGCTGCACGTGAGCTCGAGGATAATCAACCGTTTGCTTCGCTCTATGGAACCGAGGAATATCTACATCCCGATCTGTACGAGCGCGCTGTGCTCCGAAAGTCTATTCAACGGTCTTTTACCGCCAATGTAGATCTTTGGTCCATTGGGGTGACGTTGTACCATGTAGCTACTGGAAACTTGCCCTTTAGACCATACGGCGGTCGTAAAAACCGCGAGACCATGCATCAAATAACTACGAAGAAAGCGTCGGGTGTGATATCTGGGACACAGTTGGCCGAAAATGGGCCAATTGAGTGGTCGACAACACTGCCACCACATGCACATTTATCGCAAGGATTGAAGACGCTTGTGACTCCTCTGCTGGCTGGTTTATTGGAGGAGAATCGCGATAAGACATGGTCCTTTGATAGATTCTTTCAAGAAGTGACCTTAATTTTGCGCAAACGTGTCATCCACGTCTTTTTCACGAATCGCACCAGCTCTGTGGAGGTATTCTTGGAGCCCAATGAGCAAATCGATAACTTTCGAGAGCGCATATTCCTGCAAACCGAGGTGCCGCTGGAAAAGCAAATATTGCTCTTCAATAACGAACATCTTGAAAAGAAAGTATCGCCACGAACTATTGGTAATTTATTAATTACTTTTTACAGTTTTCAGTCAATAATAACAAAATTTCTTTGCAGCGAAAGCTTTTCCCAAGACAACAACTGAACAACCTATATTCCTCTACAGCAATGATGATAATAATGTGCAATTGCCACACCAATTGGATTTACCAAAATTCCCTGTATTTCCACCAAATGTTTCTGTAGAAAATGATGCGAGCCTTGCGAAGGTAACGGAGAATATCCTGGATGTTATTTCACAACTTTTGTTCAATTTCTACATTCGCAGGCTGCTTGCAGTGTGGGTCATGAATGCAAAAGACGTGTGGACATCTTTACCACGACGGATATACTAATCAAGAAGGCAGTTGAGCAATTTATAGAAATGTTAATAACCACCATTACCCTATTGTTGAAGTGAGTTAAGATAAATAAGTAAGAATGCTCTAGTCTGGATTGACCGACTCTGTTGCACAGCGTAGTGTGATCCTATACAATTGTTAGTCCAATATGCAAAATCTGTGCATTCTGTACAGTAGTCCTCATGTTTTTGGTACTCAACCAATGCTTCAAAATGAATATACATACTTAAAAGGGTCAACCTGGACCACACTTCTTTTTCCCGGTTACATACATTTTCTAAAATCAACTATACCCTGAAAGTCAAATTTCGGGGTATTAAAGAAGTGGTTTTGCATCTAAAATACGCAATTATATTTACAGAAAAACCGAAAGTTTTGACAAACTGCTGTCCACCGTTGTTGACTACTCAGATGTGGTTCACGTTATGGCAAGCGTGGTAAGCTACAGTACATTTATCTGTTTTATATACATATATTTATTAGCTCTACAAAGACAAAGGGGGACCAGGAATTAAAGTCTCTTTTCTGTTCCTTGGATGGTGTGAAGAGTGAGTTTGATGGTGCGGCCGATGTTATCATACAGATGCATAAACATTTTGTTACAGATGATGAGCTAAAGTAAGCATAATTTATAGAACGACTTCACCTTAAACTCAAACTCAAACTGGTAACATTCATAATTTACAGTGACCAGTGGTCGTCCTTGATGCATGGCAAGAAATGCCCTTGCCGCACAAGAGCCAGCGCACAGGCAAAGTATTTAGTAGAGCGGCTACGTGACTCTTGGCAACATTTGCTGCGAGACCGTGCGACACGCACTTTAACATACAACGATGAACAGTTCCATGCGCTTGAGAAAATTAAAGTGGATCACAATGGCAAACGTATTAAGCAATTATTAATGGAAAATGTGAATCCAGCCGTCGCTCAAATGGCGGAATGTCTAGCTGATTGGTATAAACTAGCACAAACGGTGTACCTGAAAACTCAGATCTTGGAGAAGGACGTGCGCGACTGTGAGCGTAAATTGCATACTATTCGCGATGAGCTTTACCACATCAAATGCGAACAGAAACTCGTCGTGGATACGAAAAATATTAGCAGTAACAACCAATTGGCAAAAATTGAGGAGCGCAATCGCCTGCGCATTATGAAGCAGCAACAATTGGAAGTGATGGCCGTGATGAGAAGAAATAGCGAGCTCATAGAGTTGATAAATAATATAGGTATTTCCCAGACTAATATAATAGGTAACTGAACTAGAGGCGTATAATGTGTCCTTTCTTATAATGGGCAAGTGCTCATATTGTATAAGTATAATATTTGTATCATAAATATATAATAAATATCTAATGAATATCTATAAATTGGTATTTTATTCGACACGGTTCCATATATTAACATATGTATGTATATTACCACTAACCATTGTTAGTGATATTACATATACTGTTTATTTATCGAACATAATTTGTGCTATTTGGATATCGATATCGGTATCGAAACCGATGCTTCATAAAAGTATTGCTACTCACGATGATATTGTGTTATCGGGTGCTACTCCTCTCCCTTGGGGTGGCATTGATATTGTTATCATTTAACTTCTGTTTTTGTTTTAATTTATTTATCATGAATTTACTGTGTACATTATGTTTTCAATACTAGCAACAGTTGGAAATGTAATTGATGCTTTGCTACTGCTGCCTATTTCTACGGCAATTGAAGGGATTGTAAATGTAATATACTATTTTCTCGCAGCTAGCTGGTTCATAGGTTACTGTCTCGTTGAAGCCGGCTGGCACGTCTGGAGAATATTATGCGATTGTTACCAAATAGCTACTATTATTGTGAAGGAGTGCAACATTTTTTATGGCGAGCTTCGGGACATTATCAACAATATTTGGGACTACATTTACTATGGCACCTGTGATGGACTAAATCTGGCCCAGTACTTGGCAGAGCAAGTGGTCCTTTTTCTAGGAAATGTACTTATCGGCCTTGGCGATTGTACACTGTGGATACTTATGCTGCTACCGCGAGCCGTTATAATTATGGTCGACTATGTTATAAGCGTGCTTGACCAGTTAGCTCGATATATTGTTGAGCGTGGCGCAAATTTATTAAACAACATCTTCCAACTCTCAATTGGTGTGGCTCTCCTTATGGTAATCTACATGTTCCGTAGATATATTCATCTACTCGCACTTTATCTGCTAAGCAGCCTTCATAATGAGATATCAACAAAAGGACGCCAGGTTTTACAGTGGTCAGTGAACTGGACTAATCAACAACTCTTTTGGCTGTTTCAAAAGTGGGATGTTTATGAGTCATCGAGGAATGATTCGGATCATCGATCACATTGTGTGGTGTGTCTTGAAAGGAACAAGAACATCGTTATCCTGCCTTGTCGACATCTATGCCTGTGTAAGGAGTGTGCCCAGCAGCTTCACCGCTTGGATGGTGGCCACCGCTGTCCTGTTTGTCGAAATGACGTCCATACACTGATGCCTGTCTATGACTGATTATATTTACTGTACACGTATGGATGTATCCATTATTTTTTATATTTTATATGTCTAAAAAATAAACAAAATCTTAAAAAACAATGGATTAAATTTAAATAAATTTTAAGATTATAAATTTAAGTTGATGCATGCATCTAAGTACAACGATACATTCTTTAAATTAGTATGTATTTCCATTATAAACAACAGATATAAAGTCGATGATTATTAAATTTTGTTATAAGTGTTATATGGTGTTTAGCGCCATCTATGTATGGATACAATGTAAATGTGGAGCTATGAAACGTAGAACGTAGGCTACTGCATGTTTAGTCCATTCATTAAAACTTCGAAAACGGCAAAAGTCATCCATTTAATAAGATTGGCACATAGATGGTGCTACCAAAACATTATTTTCTAATACATGCAATTTTATCCCTATTTAGTAATAATACCTTACTGTGACAGGGTTAAAGCAATCGCAAAAAAAGTAGCTTTTTCTTATTTCGTCCGTTCCATTTACTGCAGGACGTTGCCTAATATCTATTGCCGAGTGATATTTATATTTACATGTGTTCATTTTGTATATACGTAAATGTTCCTATTTAATTCAGGCGGAATCTAAAATTCTGTTTGGTTGTTACTCTAGATATCTCATATAGTTAGTGACAGGCTCAACATTGAGAGAATACCAAGTTGAATTTTGTTTATTTTTGTTTGATTATTTATTTATTGCAGCTTATTCTCATTAACTACAGATCTATCATTATTAAATATACCCAAAGTATTGAGATATTTAGCCATCTCGCTATTACTTCTAGTTCCAAATCAAAATCAACACATTACCTAACGCTAAGCTAGCTCCAATTCATCTTCAAAGCGCTTCATTTTGTAAAATTTAAATATTGTGTATTGATTTTCGCGCCGCAGACCTCCATAAAGGTGTTCCATATAGCCTTGTAGATGGTTACTTTAGTGTTATGTGACAGTTTGCTGGAGGCTCTCAGCATCTAATACAGTTTCTTAAGTTTCACTTTGTCTGGAAATCTGGCTGTTATGCGCCTTTTGTAAGCGGAACTCTAAGGTAATTAACGTTTGTGGCACTGGGGAATTAGGATTCCAATGACACATCCCGGTGTGGGTGGACTTTTGTGTATTGACGCACCTTTTTGGCCCAGGATCGGAAAGAGTTCAGATAAGCGCGCAGCGAGAGGACGGCGCTGTCATAAGCAAAGTTTGCAATGATTGTTCCAGTTGCATAGGACATATATAACACATATCTGAAGTGAACAGTGTGTGGACTGTTGGTTGGGCCAAGAACACCATCTCTGGGTGGTCTGCCCTTTAGCAACTGGGAATGCAGTTCCAAATAAATAGAAGGATAGCAGCTCGAAAAAAGGTAAAAAATGTGCTTCCTACAACAGTCCCAGGTGCCAGTCGAGATCAAACGCCTGTTAAAGAAGTGGTGTCCATGCTGCCTTCTAAATAAAAGCTCCTTACGCATGGAATACGTCCCAGTTGTGCCAGTACTCCTCTAAGAAGTATTCTTTCGAATACTTTAGATCTGGCAACAGACTAATTCGTCGATACGATTCAATTTCATCAACGGGTGTGCCAGGTTTGGGAATAATTCCTGCAAGCCGCGAAGTGCCGAATGCGAAACATGGCGTTGTAAAAGACAGTTATTCAATATATTTATAATAACAATCGCCTGATATGTTATTGAACCTCTTCTGGATGTTTACTGGGAGAGGTGAGAGGACGATGTCTTCCGTTTCATCTATTATTTATGAATCTTCAGTGATAACTGACACCGGTGATAACCCGCGTGAATTGCTCTTGCAGATGGTGAACAAAGGCTTAATCTGCGAAGTAGACAAGCTGTGCTCGGAAATATACAACGAGCAGTGTACAGTTTTGGAGAGTTAACATTGCTTAAAGTAAATTGAACACACACTGGAGCAAGCAGTGCACAATTTTGGTGAGTTCGGATTGGTTAACGATTTTTTACACAGTCATAAAGTAATCAACTAGTTACAGGAAATTGAACTCAAAGTAGTATATATTTAGGAACGTATAGCGAGCACAGATTATAAACATATGGAGATCTAACGTTACTTAAATAATTTCACCACGGTCTGCACTATTTTATCTGACACATGGTTCAGCTTATATAATTGATATACATACATATGTATCTTGTGGTGAAAATATATTTTATTGTTTAATTAATATTTTAGTATTTTATTATTTAATTCGAATCGATGGCCTTAGTAGCTAGCACTCCTTTCCCGTTAATTATTATATTATTCTTTTGTTTTTGTATAATAATTAATTAATAATTTAAAAAAAATATTTAATTCCATATAATGGTTTGGTTCAAATGTAACAGACAGAAGAAGGCGTGACAGACCCTATAAAGTATATATATTCTTAATCAGGGTGACAAGCCAAGTTGACTTAGCCCTGTCCGCCCGTCCGTATGGTTGAAGGCGTCGATCTCAGAACCTATACTAGGTTGAATTTTTTTTACAGGTTTATTTGTTTAAAAAAATCGATAACTGTTCTCGTATTTTGTTTTTTTTTTATCGATTAAAAATCAAAATCCATTCAATTTTAAATTATATGTCTTACATCTTTAAGCTTAGAGTGTTCAAATATTGTATTTAGTTTAATAAGGCCTTTATAAAATTTTGATTATTGTTAAATTTTGGGTGCCAAATAAATAAATAAATAAATAAATAAATAAATAAATAAATATATATATATATATATATATATATATATATATATATATATATATATATATATATATATATATATATATATATAATGGGTATCCGTCCGTATAATGACTTAAAATGTAGAACTTGTATTTATTGGTGGCCCGTCATATAAAGTTAAGATTTTAAAATTTTCAAATATTATATCTGTTATAATAAAAAAGTTATTATTTAAAATATATGGCCATACGGGGCGTGATATTAACATTCGAATCTCATTGTCTTTTATCCCATTGTAAGACCTATTGCGGTTGTCATAGGAATCGCATCTCAGTCAGCCGAAGATTAAATTCTTATTTACTTAGATCCACCCAATAAACAAATCTCGGTTGGTTAACACACATGAAATAAGAAAACAATTTTATTTATATATGAACATATACATAGAACTAAATTTCTCAAAAGTCATATAGAAAAGAAGGATAGACTAATGATTTTATCTTCAATATATTCAATCGAAATGACATGGTTTTTATTAAGTTGTTGACAGATAAATGAAATGTAAAAAAACACAAAAAAAATACAAGGATGGGTTAAAGGTTTAATATTTTGTTTGTGCACTTAGTACCTAGGATGTATATATATATATATATATATATATATATATATATATATATATATATAGTATATATATATATATACATATATATATACTTTTTTGTTTTTTTATTTTTTTTTGCCGCTAAAATGTATAGTTGTTTTTTTTTTTTCATATATTTCCCATTTCATTCTGATTATTACTAAAAAATTCAATTTCTTGCCATTCATAAAGCTTCATGGGCTTGTACAGTGTACTTATCTATTTAAAAATTAAAAGAAGGCCTTTAATAGGCAATTTTTGTACACATATGAAAATATTAAAAAATTCTGAAAAGTATTATTTATATCTCAAAAATATGCATACCCGAAATATACTTGACATTGCTAATCCTTTATACATATAAAACAACAAAATAACATCAAACAACAAAATAAAATGTAGAAGTTCTTTGTAAAAGTTCTCTATTCAAAATATGTTATGTACGAATATATACTTATATGTATGTATATGCATCTCAATATATATTATTTATAAGGTACAAAGTAGGTTTGTATTTACATATCTATATAACTACATTGGACCTTAACTAAATTGTTTTCCAACGACCAATTCTCTATCATGTAAAAATGTTAAAGTTAAAGAACTTAATTTTTTTGTTTATGGTTTACTTTACTGCTATGATTCTTCATGATATGTAAAGGCTAAACAATGGCAACATTTTTTTTTGGATTTACAATTATTTAAGTAAAATGGCCTACTCAAGTAACAAATCAATTTCATTTTTTTTTTGTTCAGCCATGTTTCAATCCGATTTGTCAAATTAGACTCACTTTTTTCCTTTTCTTATATCCGTTTATAACCGTTACTCAAGGACAAGATTAAACTAATGATCTATTTTAGGTATATATTTTGTAGAAAATGGCTGTCTACTGGACATACATATATTTTCATATATTATTTTCGGCTGTGAAATGTTGCCTTGCTTTAAACATTAAGTGAATATATTAAATATTTTAGAATTTATATTTAACATTTAATTTATAATAATTAGCTATAAAAATACAATAAACTGTAATACAATATATTGTTATTTGTTAATCAGGTATTACCAATATTATGAAAAAAATTAACAACACTTAAGTTTTGTATTGTGCCTCCAAAAGGTTGAAGAGATATGTTTCCATTTTTTAGGTATATATAGTTATTGTACTTAGTCTTAAAATTTTTATTTATAGCCATAGAGGAATATATTTGTTAAACATAAATGAACATTTCTCTAAAGGCTGCAGGATAATTATTTGCTATCTAATTTTGTATCATGTCGATTTGTTTGTATATGGTTTCCCTTTCAAAAAATGATTTGGGTATGTATATGTGTATATGCAGATGCATAAGTATATATATATATATATATATATATATATATATATAGTTTAGTTCTTATATATATATATATATATATATATATATATATATATATATATATATATATATATATATATATATATATATGGTACAAAATATAAAATTAAAATAAATCATGTACAAGTCGTAAGTATAAAGATTTACTGCCAATTTATCACAAAACCACATTCGAAGGATATGAATTGAAATAAAAAGAAACACGCAATTCTTTGAGAGAACATTGTTATCATCGAATAATGTTTCCTTTGCCTTAGCTTAAGCTTTAACTTTAACAGTAACTTTAACTTTAACTTTAACTTTGCCATTAACTGTATCATAGTTAATTGATTATTGAATAGTACTATGAAAGTACTATGAAATACTTATGCTCTTGTCAATTATGTATAATATTATCTTAGACAGTAGTTTGTGAGTTTGTGTGCAGCGCTGTATGTGTCAGACACAAATCACATAAAGGTACATCAACTCTCTCTTTGTGCAGCAGGTCGTGCGACAAAAGCTCGAATCAAGTAATAATGTATGACAACCAAACTACAAGAAGTGATCTATATATATCATATGTGCCTATCCTTATGTTCCTAGCTCTAGACTTTAAAGAATCAAAAATATAATAGTTGTTTTTAGCGAATTATCAATATATTTATAAGCATAACTTAGAATTTATTTAATGTGCATCCGGTTCATAAAACGATTGACTAGAATATGCTAAAGGCGAGAGTGGGTACTGCATGAAAGCGCTCTGATTTGTACTCGAAGGCAAGTCAAATAGGTAGTTCGAATCGGAATCGGAATCGGAACAGAGTGGACGGAAGGGTCAATGTATAGCGTAAGGGGAAGGGCGTACGAAAGTATGGGTGTGTGTGCGTGTTCTGCGCATTGTTTTTGACAGTTTCAAATTAAACAATTTAACAATTAACGTCAACAAGTTGTGAATTCTTTCTTTTTGTGTAGCTGACAAGTCACGAATAGCTTCGCCTTGAATCAGTGCTTAAATATTCATGAGCTACTCTCATTACGCACTGGTCAGTGGCCAGCGGTCTGTTGTGGTGCCTATACCAAACAACGGGACCATATAGGTACTAGCTTAGCCTAGGATAGCGGCTAAGTAGATAGTGAGGAGAATGAAAGGGTCGATCATACGTATATATAGGTAAGTAACTGCACATGAGGTGATGGAAATTGAATTATATATCTTTCTGATGTCGATATTCAATCTTGCATTCTAGCCCTTTTCTTTTTGTTTTATTGTGGCCATATGTATCTCGCATTCATTGAGATCACTTAGAACTATATACACACTGGGTTTGTAAATATTGTATAGCATTCAATATTTTTTTTACTATTTACATTACATTATCTAATTTATTACAAACATAACACAAAGGAAGCTAAGTTATGGCGCCTAAAAGGGCAACGTGGTAACGAACATGTTCTCAATGAGGGCCGGGGCTGGCACCAAATCTTCTAATTTTAGATAGAATATACGCTGCAATCCTTGTACACTTAAGGAACGTAGCTCTGGTAGTTTGCCCAACAGACGACTGAAGTAATGATGTTTCTTTTGGGCCTCCGCATTGTAGGTGACATGGTCACGCAGACTGCCTATTATCTTCATTTGTAATTGTTCTACTTTTTTGGGCTCCCGGAGTCCATGTCGTTCTGTAACAGAAGGTAGAGAACTGTATTATTGATATGTGTATATATGGGATGGGGTTACTATCCACCAACCTGTTATTAAA
The DNA here is from genome assembly GCA_035045555.1 of Drosophila fulvimacula. NCBI lineage: Eukaryota > Metazoa > Arthropoda > Insecta > Diptera > Drosophilidae > Drosophila > Drosophila fulvimacula. Next base: position 1,404,221 of record JAWNOX010000160.1, on the reverse strand, counting down.
GTGAGGGCGCAAAGGCAGGCGAAGGCCGAGATATCAATCTCTAGATTGTGAAGGCTGCGGCTAAACTCCATGATGCCATTTAACCAGTCGCCAAAGGAGCGCTGACACTGAGTGCGATGCAAAACAGTGCCGTTGCAGAAGATCATTTTGGTATCGTCGCTTCGTGCGCGGTAAGATAGCCTTAACACAAACAACTCCAGCGAAGCGGATTGGAAGAGAAGCTCCTGGTCCTCGGATGTAAGCTCTACATAACCGGGAATCTTTTCAGCAAATTGCCTGATTACATCTACCGAGCTGGTCAAGAGTTGGTAGAACTGCTGAACCTTTTCCGCTTCACTCAAACCCTGTGCACTTGCTACAGCTGGCGTCAAAGTAGTTAATGTATCGAGCGGCTCTTCGTAGTTTGAATAGTCTAGGCACGAGGAATCTGGCGTTGTATCAACATGACTTCGTACTAGAGCAGTTATCAGTGATATAGGCGGTGATGGGGGCGACTCTTGCGGTGACTTTGGCTTTGAGGGTAGACGTCCACGACGGCCCTTTAGTGAGTCGGTGCGCACTACTTCCTTCACCATGCCCACTACCAAGCATTTTTGAAAACGACAAAACTGGCAACGATTTCGTCTTCTCTTGTCGACTGGGCAGCTTTTATCTGCCAGGCATACATACTTGGAACCTTTCTGTACGGTTCGCTTAAAAAATCCTTTGCAGCCCTCGCAGGTTCTAACCCCATAATGCTGACAGGCAGCCGTATCTCCACATACGGCGCACAGCTGCGAGGAATTGGTAGACTGAAGCAATCGTCCCGCTTGGCTGTGCAGAAAGTCAGAGCCACTACCACTCACAGGTGAGTTTGCAGTGGAATTGGGTGCCGAGTTCAGTTGTATCTGCAGTGCATTGATGTCATGAGTGTTTCTAGAACCAACTATCGCTAACTTAGCCACCTTCGGGCTGTGTGCTGCAGTAGCGGGAGAAACGGACCGCTGTACAGGCAAAGAAGCTCTCCGCATGGGCGGAACAACCACAGCAGAGCCAGACCCTAAGCCTGAACCTTGGGCAGCGGTGGTTCCTGATGTTGCCGTCTCCAGTTGAGAAATGGTTGGAAATGTGGGTAAAGAATAGCGATCGCCGTTATGCGAGTTATAATTCTTTATGGATTCGAAATATTTTTGTTTAATTAGTTAAAGGGAATTTATTATAAGCAGCTCCTACTTACCAAGTTTTGATAGCTTTGTTGTTGCTGTTGCTGTCCAAAGAAGTTGTCATTGTGACCCACACCGCTGTATTCATAGAGCGAGCTGGCTGATGAGTTGGGTGAGTGATTGGAAGTACCATTGATGGCGTTGAAGTGGCCATGGTAATTGTACCCACTGCTGTTGCTGCTGTTGTTGTTGGTGTTATTGAGCCGAGGCGGATGGGCTTGCAATTGGTGCAGTGACTGTCCTGATGCAGGTACCGTATTTAGCTCAGCAATTACATCCGCAAAGCAGTCTTCATCCATTTTTAAAGTTAAAATCTGATCGGAGGGCGTGACAGTTGCTGAAGGAGATGTCTGTTTTGGGCTGCTGGCGGTGCTACTGTTGTATTTCAGAGAGTAGGTTTCCTGGAAACTTGGTAGGCTACTGCCGCATGAGAGTGGTCCCCCAATTGGTGAGATCAGTAAGTTGCTGATGCCGTGACGCTGGTGATAGGTGGCTTGTACCTGTTGTTGTTGCTGTAGCTGTTGCTGCTGCTGCTGTTGGTGAGCGTGAAGTGCGATAGCGGGATCGCTGCTAGATCGAAGGCTACGTAGGCAAATCGATTGATGATCCCTTTCGGAGACTGCGTTGGAAGGGAGCTGGTCTTGTGTTGATGGCAACCACTTATCGCGAAGACATGTCAATTTGGTGAGATTCTCAATGGAGCTGGTTATATCCTCACTGCTGCCAATCAGCGCCTCATTGGACGGCGGTACATCAATCTGCGTATCTGTATAGCTGGCGACTGATTGTTCAAGAACTGGCGAGAGCAGTGAGTTGTTGGAGTCCGATGGAAAAAATAAGTCCGAGAACAGTTCGCTATGCGTAACGGCCGCATCGGTGAGATTGCTTATCAACTGATCCTCCTCAGGAGACAGCAATGTCACTTCAGTTGACGGCACCGGTAACGGCAAGTGCTGCTGCTGCTGCTGAGGAAGCAGCTGTTCCTGCTGTTGTAATGCTTGTTGTTGATGCTGATTGTGATATTGATGACGATTGTGATGATTGTGATGATTGTGATGATGTCCAGCACCAGGCGCGACTGCAGGTACTGTCGACGTGGTTGTCGTCGTTGCCACGGCTTGTGTTGAGAAATTGTCGAACGACGAAAGTGAACTAAAGGAGCTCTGCAATTGAAGGAAGTCCGACATAGACTGAATTAGTTATTTTTGACTGATTTGTAGGATAGCTCTGGCTTAGATAAGGGTGGAGTACACTCGTCGGTTAGACATGCGCATTGTTACCGTCAACGCTGATTGGTGCACAGATTACAACCCCTATTAACATTGCAGCCATATATGTAAGTGATTTACTCTGTTCATGAATGTGAACCGAGATTAGTATATAGTATGATGTAGATGAATCTATTTACAATTTCATAGATATTTTATTCCACTATATATATAAATGTAGTATTTTCTCAGTCAAAAGTGAAATTAGAGGGTTTTTTGTTCATATTTTGTATTTATTTCCAAGTTATTAATTATCTTTATGGTAAAAAAACTGGTTAAAACTAGTCTATGTATTTTATCTCAGTTATTGCAAAGGTTCAAAATATAATAAACAAATCATTTAAAACGAAGAGTACTTTAGTTGAGACTGCTCGATTAGGAGATCTGATACTCTGAACCGTTATTCCGAACATTCTACGATACTTATTTGCATATATGCGCGCTGTGAACTGCGCAGCTTCCGAAGTGACTGCGCTTGGGCAATATGCCTACATTGTGGAAAATTAAATGTTTAATTATTGTATATTCCCTGAACCAATTAAAATCAGGGTATAATGTTTTTGTGAAAATGTATGTAACAGGAAGAAGGACACTCGTCCGTCAGACCACATAAAGTGTATGTATTCTTCATCAACTCGATGAGCTAAGTTGATATAGCCATGTCTGTCCTTCTGTCCACCCGTACAAAAGCTACATGATCGACATGTATACTCGTGTATGCCATACGCAGTAGGAGTTTGGTTTAAAAATTCGATAGCTCATCCCGTTACCTTATTATCGATCAATTTCGATAAATTGCCTTCGATTTATGTATACAGTTAAAGCTAAACACTTCTAATTCACTGTATAGATACGTAATAAATACAAAGATTTTGTAGTTTTTGGATTTTGAGCCACGCCCCCTTCGCCCCAAATTTGCACAAAACCTATTTCAAATACCAGAGACTTGCATGTGTTGCTTGCAATATTTATGTAAAATAGGCATAACATGTTTGCAATATCGGCTATTCGCAGGGTTAAGGGTATTTCCCAGTCTCATCTTGTTTGTTTTGCACTTCCACTTTCCTAATCAATGTTTCAGAGTATAATATTGGCATTAATATGTGTGTATTTGCTAAAGCACAAGTTTCTTGTAATATTTATAAATACGTGTATTGAAAGGGGCCTGTCATCCAAAACAAAATAAAAACATGACACAAAAACCGAGATTTGGAGATTCTAACTTCAAAGATGTAATAGATATAATTTTATAACTAAATTTCGACAAAGGGTCCGTCCGACAGACGGACAGGGCTCTTTCGACTAGAATATAAACACTTTATGGGGCTGCCATGCTTTCTTCTGCTCGTTACATACATTTCAACAAAGCCATTATACCCTGTTTTCCATTTTCAATGGCTTAAAGGTACAAAATTATAAAATGACTATAATAAGAAATTTTGCGAAAATGTTGATTAGAGGGAATCGTACAGTCGGTCAGAATCGCATATCAAGGATCACTGATTTCTAATTGGTTATGCTTGAAGCTTCAGATAACAGTGCTTGGCAATAATCATATTTTAAAAATTGAATTAGACAGCTATTGTGAAAGTTGTGTTATTGTTTGGGAGGTTTTCTCCCTCCTCTATAAGCGCTTCACAGTCGGTAATCAAGGAACCATTGAGAACAAATTTGTCTTGCAACATGCAATTTTTTTGTTTAGGTTGGCAAAATGAACAACATCTGGCCTTATTAGGTATCTATAAATATTATAGAATTAGCGAACTGGGCTGTTATCCGAATATAATATAGGTACAATTTTTTATGACCTACAGTTACCTATGAATGTTTATTTGCAATGGAACTCACATTGGGCTGCAGAAGTAACATGCTTGTGGTCGCTTGAGTGTAGAGCCTCGGTTGGCTGCTTTTAATGGATGCTGCAGATGGTGTGGATGTTGCTGTTGCTGCAATTGTCGTGCTTTTAACTTTTGAATCTGTTTTTGGCGATCTAACTGGAGATATTCTTTCAGTTTTCAACTTCGTTTTCTCCTCTTTCGGAATATGCTTGACGCTTTGCTCGGTTGATTTTGTGGGAGGTGTGTTACGTCGTTGAGTTCCTGTTGTTTCTATTTCTGCACCTGCAAGGATTTTAATAAGGACAGCCGTTAAGTCTTGACATTTAAAAATCTTCGCTGCAAATTTGTAAATTTGTAAATGTTAAACGGTGCCTAGGGCACCATAATCTATTCTAGTATGCCATGCTTCTCTCCCATGTGCCCTGCCCTGTACTTTTGTGACACATATACATTCATACGGCAGACATTTTTAGACGTGGTTTTCAAATTGTCTTGCGTTCACATGCAAATAACCGTATCGAATGTCTTAACTAATTAAGAATTAAGAATGTCTTAATCTATGCAATGCCTATGCAATTCTCTCCTTGGGATATCCTAAGTAAGAGACTTCTGTGTAGGGCGGTAGCCGGAGGTCGGAGATCGAAGGCCGATTGCTAAAAGACAAGCTCACGTTTCTGCTGGTAATGCTGCACCCGTGTTGGTGGTTGGCCGAGCCAAGGATCGCATCTGAATATCTTGGTTAATGCAGCACGTTAAATAAATTGTGTTGTCTGAGGCACCTATCTACACTGGTTTCCATTGCCCGACCCCCTTGGCGGGTGTGCACGTTTGATTAAAATAAATATTATGGCTTATTCGAATTGCACGACGACACTTGGACGTTTCGTTTCGATGTTCGCTGCCGCGTTCGCTGTTGCCGATTTCCTACTTGATTCGCAAATACATTTTTCATAATTTTAATTTTTTAATTTTACATAACTCTTGATTAATAATTGTAAAGTTTTTAACTTTTTACATATAAAGTGTATTGTTTTATTTATTTTCTTCTTTTAAAACAATATTATTATACCTTCAACCCATTCAAAATGTGAAATGTATTAATGTATGAACTTTGATCATCTCCTCGACATGAGTTGATATATCCATGCCCGGCTATCCGTGCGCAAGAATGCAGCGATACGCAAACCATAAATTTAGAGACATTTTCAATGACTGCTGATACGCATACGCAGTAGAAGCTTATGTTTTTTGTATACCCTGAACCCATCAATAAAAAGGGGAATTAGCTTATAATCTTTTTGTGAAAATGTATGTAACAGGCAGAAGGAGACGTCGCAGACCCTATAAATACAATATATTCTTTATCAGTGCAATGAGCTGTCCATCTGTCCGTCCGTCAGTCTGAATGAGCGCAGCGATCTCGTAATCCATAAAAGTTAGAGATATTAAATTGAACATATATACTCGAGAATACTACACGCAGTAGGATTTTTTTTTTGATAGCTCATCCTGTTGCCTAATTATCGATAATTTCGATAAATTGACTTCGATTTATGATTACCGCTAAAGTTTAGAGTTTACAGACTTCAAATCTATTGGGCAGATAGGTGTAGTGAATACCGACATATTGGAGTTTTTGAATTTTGAATTCCAAATTTGCAAAACACGTATTTAAAATGCTAGAGATTTGTGCTTTTGCAAATAGACACTTATAAATGTCATTATCACACTATGATTTTGATTAAGAAAGTGCATCCACAACAATAGTTATTAAACATTTAATTTTCCATACATAGGCATATTGCAGCCGAGACATTTTCTGTGTGTTTTGTATACTGCAACTGCAAGACAGTTTATTGTGTAGATCTATGAAAGGAATACAAAGATTTCATAATTTTGTTTATTTCAGATACCACCCTGTCGTGAAATGATATACATCAAAGTTTGATATATAAAATTTAATATGCTGTGAATGAAAGAAAGTTTATCTACAAAATATGTAAGAAAGCTCTAGTCGGAAGAGCCGATATTCCAAAATATGCTTATTTTACATATATGCATGTATTACTTACAATATTTCGGATTTTAGCATTGCTCGTCTTACTTATTTTTTCACAATTACACCAAAACAAGTACCCCGCCACTGTCGAATACTCATTTACGGGCAAAACACTGCAAAACATCGCAAAACAGTTTTTTTTTTATTTGCCTTGCTGTTATTTGACGAATTACATTTAAGATCCCAATAAAATCGAAGAAAAAATTATATGTATACGTTTAGTGGAGGCGTGAAAAATTTGATTTGACTACAGATATAGTGCTTTGTAAAAATTCGGTGGTTTACAGTGAATTTATTTAGATAATAGAAATTTTGAGTAAATAGTTGGGTTGAAAATGTAATATCAAAACAAGTAAGAGAGTTCTGGTCAAGACTGCGCCACTAGAGGATACCCAAAACTCTTCGAACATTCGATATTCCATATATTATATGCTTATTTGCAATTCACGCCCATTTACGTTGGTATCCAAATTTGATCAAAAACTAAAATTTTATAAAATATTCATAAAACTGAAAACAAGGTAACTTTGTAGGTAAATTTCGATTTCATATATGTATAATCGATCACATTAAATGCGTGCTACACAGAAACCGAAAAAATTTCTGTCCCTGTTTATTATAGGTTCTGAGATCGCCACGCCTTCTGCGTGCTACATACATTTTAACAAAGCCATTATACCCTGTTATCCCATTTTCAATGGGTTGAGGGCATAACAATAAATGTTACTTAAGCAGACATTACGCAATTAAGTAAGTAACAGCATTATTTTTTTAGCATAAATTTGATCTGACTCAAGCAGCCTACTCTTAATCATTTTTTTCAATATCATATTTTATTTACAAAGTCTGAACAGCAGGTATAATTTATTTGCACATATATCAAAGTGTAAGACAATGGGCGAAGATTTCGAATGGAAATCAAATATCATTGCAAATGCTTTTAGCTATAGCCGTGGGTCATTTAGAAAGCAATTGATCGATACCCTTTGAGCCAGCCAAGTCAAAGCTCAGAAGACAACAAAAAAATTGCTGAAAAACTACCGTGGGCTACTGTGGAAAAAGCTACCGGGAAGACCATGCGATATTTTTACAAAATACTCATCATTGCCATTGTTTTTATTAATATTGGGTTGGGCTCTGTAGTGGCATCTTGAAAAATGTATGTACCCTGGGATCAGGCTAGACTAGATTTGTCTGCATGTGTGTGCGTGCTAAGACACCAAAGCTTTTTTATCTTGGATCCTGCATTTACTATTTTTAAGTTAGTTGTTGGTTAACAAATTCACTAAACAGGCCAGCAAAGACCGACTAAACTCAAATTGTTTCGTTTTCTCGTGTCTTCTTCGCGTTACATCACCCGGCTATTTTTTTTTTTATTTTTATTTTTTTATATAAGATTGTTAATACATATTATTTTACAAGCTTTGAGTGTACTTTGAACTGCGAACCCCACTGCACGCTCTGGCTCTGCCTGATCAATGTACATGGACATATGCATCTGCCTAGTCTGACAGACACAAGCCAAAGACAGACTCAACGACAGGAACGGATAGACAGACTTGCGCAGTGACCCAAAGAAATGGTAATGCGTCGTGGTCGACGTCTTTGGCATGCAGTACGGGTCAGGCGACTCGGTGACTTTCTGGCAGCTCTGGCAGCTATGGCCAACACTGGCATTCAGTCATTAAGTCAGTGGGTACAGAAATCAGACATCTCTGGCGCTTGGGCTATTGCTTTCGTGTGAAGTTTTGTGAGAAGTATACAAATGGATTTCAGGTTTGGGCCAAGGAGTTAGTCACTTTGTCTGCTGTTGTTGTTGCTATTGCTGTTACTGTTGCTAAAGCTGCTACAGGTTTGGTAGGGGCATGGCAGAGGCGTCGATGCTATCGCCTTTGAAATCCACGACAACGGAATTGGTTGGCCCAATAGACTCTAGCATAGACCTGCGCGCAAGCCACAAACTTCCTGCAGTACCTTTGATGATGATGATGATGCCGTTCGTCTGCCTCATTGTTACTCTGGCTCTGTTTCTGTCTCTGGATATGGCTCTGGCTCTACCTTCGATTCGGTCTCTCGCTCTGGCCATGGGTACTTGTTTAGACTTTCACTATTAATTGTCGATTTTCATCGATGGCTTTTTTATTGTTGGGTTTGATGCTGCACAAAATGCAATACATAATGGGCACTGGGTAATGGGGTTGGTATTTATAGTTGAGCCAAAAAAAAAAGAAAACAATTTCTGAGAAGCTCATATCGAAACTGTATCTATTACTCAATACTCTCGAGTGGGAGACAATTTGATTGATTTATGCAATCGCATCTGCTATCCTATGCTGCATTGTTTTCGTTCCAACTCTAATTGCCTTCCTCGTCTTCGAGCCAATGCTTTGACACAAGCTTTTATCATGTTATCCTAATTTTGGAATATCGGAAAATAATGAAATTTAAATTATGGGAACGAGCAAATCAAATTGACCAATTCAAATGTACAATTCCCGATAAATCATGTTTGAATATATGTTTTATAATAGTGTCATTTGTACATTTAGTTTCGTAATAATTTTATCAAAGCCAACTTAAAAATCAAAGTAATATACATACTTGAAATAGAATATTTTATGCTAACATACTAAAAAATAATTTCTATTTTATTTACACTAATTTTCGTCTATCGAGAAACTTAAAACTGTTTTATGGTGCATCCTATTAATGTTATACTATACAAAAAAATAAAAATATTTCTCAAAAACTATAAACCTGAAGCACCCCATATCTGAGCAGTCAATAATTTGCAAAACTGCTGTCCCTTAAAAAATAACAGTAAAAACGTTGCAGTCGGGTAATACCGACAACGAAATAGTCATTCATGCCCAAGCCTTTAGTTAAAAAATATTGCTAGATATTAATTTACCGATTTGCTTCACACGGTTCAATCCTCAAATGTTGTATTTTGTGTCATATGTATTTAATACAATTTTGGTTTTTGCTATATACCAATTTCTTCTATTTGAAGGTCAATTGAATACATTCAAGTACCGATCATAGATATTCTGAGTTTAAATCGAGGCGCTGTTGGGTTTTTTATTTCTTTGCCAAGTAGTGCAACTATGATGTGGCGGCGTGGTAGAGGTGAGGACCTCAAACGAGTATGGTGAACCTTCTAGCACTAAGACTGTAGGATTGTTATGCCTAGTATATATAACAAGTTTAAAGTCTCTATTGATGCAATAGTGCTCAAAATATAACAGAATTTAAAAAATCACTATATAGTCAGAATCCATTTTCTACGCCCCAGTGGGAGTATTGGGAAAATTTTGAAACTTTATCTGACTAGGAATACACGAGTATATATACCAAGTTTCAAGTCTCTAGCTTTAATAGAAATAAATAATAATACAAATTTGTAAAACAAACACGCACTGCGTTTGGTATACATGAGAAAACATTTCAAATTTGAGATCTCTAGATTTTGCTGCTGCGAGGTCATAGAGTTCATACGGAAGCACAACTCAGCTCGTCGTCTTGATCAAGAATATACAAAGTATGGGGTCTGTCACGCCTTCTTTTGCTAGTTACGTACCTTTTTACAAAACCGTATAAAATCCATGTTGATTGAAAATTTGTTGTTGTGCCTCGTTAAATGATCATCTCGATAAATCGAAATCTGATGTAACTCGCCCAAAATGCAGGTCCCCTGCCATTTAGAATTATCTGGATTCCATTGTATTTAAATGAATCTCTCTTCTTTTCTTTTCTTGTCTTAATTCTTTAAATTCATAAATGTTATTAAATATACAAAATCTAGAAATATATAAAACAAAACCTTAGAAACAGATGGTTAAGAAGAAGTAAGAGTGCTCTTTTCAGCTGTGCCCGACTAGGAGATACCTTGAACAACAGGAAAACTGAAATCACTTTACACATGTTTTATAAACACTTGATTTACATAATGGCATTCATATGTGTGTATTTTCTAAACAATAAGTCTTTAGTATTTGATATACGTTTTTGTAAGTTTGGGTGGAATCAAAATTGAATCAAAAATTCAAAATGAGTACATAATCTGTATTCATAATATGAATATTTGGATATTTCCATCAAAAATTCATTCAGGGTACACAAATCAAAAATTGTGAATTTCAAGAGAGATAAGGTGACATCAGTAAATACATTCCCAGCTTAAGTAAAATACAACAAATTTGTCGAAACAATTCATAAAAATCTTTTTGTGCCACATTAAATGCTAAGTAAGCCACAAGACAGACGCTGCATCAAAGTCAACTACGGCACTGGTACCAACAGCGGGAACGGAGTCGTCGTTGTTTAATCGCTGCAAAAATGATTGAAGGTCATCTTGGACATTGCAGTCAGAGTCGGAGACAGAGCCGCGGCCGGCCATTTTAGTTTATCAAAGTCACTTTATAAGCGCGTGAGCGCATCTGAACCAGTTGGCGCATTCCCTTCCGTTCTCTCTCTTTCTTAGCATGAGGCTCCCCTCGAAATGTGAGCATATTCACCAATACATTGGCTCTGCCAGTTATCTGCACTCAGTGGTACTGAAACTGAGATTACGCTACTGCATTAGCCATTGTCAGCTGCGACTTCAAGCTGCCTCACGTCGCGAATTATGCAAAAGCAGATTCATAAAATTCAACTGCAGCCCGGCTTTAGATTGCGATTTGTGTCTGTTCCAAAAATTAACATGAAATCCTAATAAAAGATTTACCGTTTATCTGGTTTAGCTGTTAGGTGTTAGCCGGGCAGATGCTGCATCTGGAAACTGGTTTAATTGAAATCGGAGTGTTATATCATTTAAGAATATAAGATTCAAATGCGTGGCACTTGGATTTACCGCTGCTAACCAGTTCTATGTTCCCGACCAAAAAATATGTACTTGTCGGAACAATTATAATTAAAAACAAGTAAGAGTGCTCTACTCGATACTGATCGACTAGAAGATACACTGAAAGCTGCAAAGAGCCAAGACTCAGTTCGATATGTCCATATTATTGGAAATTAAATATTTAATAAGCAATACGAGTGCTCTTCAAATTAAAATTTCACAGCGTAATAATGTCAATAATTTTTTTCGAATTTTTAAAACAATGTATATATAAAGAAACTCACAAAATTCATAAAAGCAAATTTTGGAATATTGGCCCCTCGCAGGGTTCATGGTATCTCATAGTCGAGCAGACTCTAAAAGAACACTCTTAGTTGTTGATTTTGGCTTTCATTCGAATATCCCAAATGGGTGATCAGACCTATAACAGACCGAGGGGCGAAGACTAAAGCTGCCCTCGCGGACCACCTAATCGATTGCTTGAACAAAACAAAGCACAGTTCCCAACAGGTTGCATCAACCAGCAAAAGCAACAGCAACATCACCAACTACTTCAGCAACACCCAAAGGCAACATATTCAATAATGTCTTTGTATACAATTGTAACTGTGAGATGCAACGAGATGGTTCCAAAAAAATGTTAACCACGACTTAAAAGTTGTCTTTGTATTTGTCTGCGACTTTGGCAGAGCCTAACCCGTATGCATATTTGTCAGTGAGTTTGAGGCGTGCTCATGTAGATTTGATTCAGATTGCATCGTCTTAATGAAATCATTAGTTTTCCATATCTTACTTTCGCTATTTCGCTATTACCCATATTTCTAAATGAAATGCTACATAATACCATATGGGTAATTTTAATTACGTTAGAGCACCTCTAAGTCTACTAAGCTATAAGTTAAGATATTAGAAATACAACATTTGTTATATTCTGAGGCCATTAAAAATGGGAAAACGGGAAATAATGGGTTTGTTAAATTGTATTTAACAGGTAGAAAGAGATTTGCCACGCCTCTCCACAAACTATACAAATTCTGGATCAGGGAGACGTCTGAGTCGATTTAGCCCGGCCGTATGTCCGTATGTATGAACATATGAAATATCCTCTTTAGCACGCGCAAATCGAGTTTATAGAGTAAAAATTCGATAGCTATTTCCGTTTTTATGTAATTAGTAAAAAACGTAAATCGCAATTGAGTTGTAAAATTATATCTATCTTTGAAGTTATAATCTCCAAATTTTGTATTTAGTTTTATAGGACTTTTAAACAACTTTGAATTTTGTATATTCTGCCTGTTAGATACATTTTTACAAAGTGAAAGGTACTGTTTTTCAATTTTCTATGGTTAAGATAATGGTAGAATATTCGAAATAACGGCTCTTCCCTGGATTCAGGGGACCTCCTAATCCAACAGTCTCGAATAGAGCACTCGTTTAAATTAGGTGTCAAAAAGAAATTTTATTTTCTGTCCAAATCGGTTTTCTTATATGTTTAAGTAATTTCAGAAGCGCCTTACCAATTAAGTAATTAACACACACTGATACTTGAATATTTCTCTCGGTGAGGAATCACACATGTAGAAGAAGCTAGAGCGTCTGTTACATACATTATAACGAAATCATTTTACCCTCTTTTCTGATTTTTAATGAGTTCATGATGAAAGTGATGGAAGCATTGATTAGTTTTCTATTGTATACACTGACCAAATAATTGATGCCAATTCTAATTTGCGAATATAAACAACTTAATATAAAGTAATTTATTGTTAAATGTTGCATCACATAAATATTTATGCAAATGTATTTTGAACTATTGCATCTGTTCCCTAATTCCCCATACATATTCGTACATGCACATACTATCCACATCCAATATCCACATCGTAATGGTATGGCTTAAATTTCATGATTACAACTCTGTTCGGTGCATGGCACCAGCCTAGGTAAGGCAAACCAAAAGACGACGATTTAAATCTGACTCGGGCTTTAGTCAACTTGCAGTAAGCACGCTGCTGACTGCAGCTTAAACGTGTCTTCAAGGCGGTTATTAAATCAATAATGAAGCACACGAAGCACACCAGCAGCACTCAAGAGAGCTATGAAATCTTTTGTGGGCACCATACACCATAGAAAACATCATAATGATCTCCATCATAACGTAGCTAAAATCTGGCTAGATCATTAGCACTCGGCGCAGACATTCAACTTGTTGTTGCTGCTGCTGGTTAGCTGTGGTTGTTATTTTTATTGTTGTACTCAGTGCTGGAGTCTCTGGTACACCGGTACGGTGACACACAAACATCGTGGAGTTCACGGAACGCACCCAAAAGCCAAGCTTACAGTTTTATCCAGTAGACGCTTTGTTTTTGTTTTTAGCTTGTTGTTGTTTTTTTTTGCTCATCGTTTATTGCCAGCGTTCAAGTTTGGCTTAGTTTGAGGTGCTTCTCCTAGTTTTGACTTTGTCTTGCCTGCATCGCCTCTGCCCAGAAATCGAACTATTAACTTATTGCAGTCAGTGTAAGCAAAGTTTGAGGTGGCGCGACGTTTGCAATTCTTTGGCCACATTCCAAAACGTAAAAGGCCCGTCGTTTACGTTTGCGTTTGCGTTTGCGCCAAGGTGTCGAGGGTTAACTAAGGTGTGATAAATTTTTTGTCATTTACCACAACGTTATTATCGATATTTGAAAGGTCTAAAAAGGTCGCCTTTTGGGTGATCTAAATGCAGAGAGCAAGCTGCCATAATTGTTTTATTATCCCAGGGCCCGTAATTTACCAATGTATAACACTCGTGCAGGGCTGCAACATGACCGCCTGATTCTCCAGAGCTGCCAATGGAGTTCGCTAGTTCACATAGCCATTACCACTAACCATAACTGAATAATCTTTGTTTCACATATCTCTTTCTTGAAAGCTTATACATATATACAAATGTACATACAGTGGCTCACAGCTTATTTAAGAGCGTGTACCCCCTAAACTATTGAAGATATCAAAAAAATTTAAATGCTGTTTTATTCAGTAGATATTTATAATATTTTTGGGCTATTCAAGTGGGATCAGATCCTTTAAATCGAAATAATACTGAATAGACATGTGTTTAATAGATAGAACTTAAAACCGTGACAAAAGTACCGAAACTTTGGCAATAAAGTCATTGGAAGTGCAGTGCTCGAAATAAGCTGTGACATAGAAAAAGCCATTGATGTTAATTTTTTTATATTCATTCATTTTTAGTTGTAATCGTTATTTTATAAGTTAGAAAAACCATGAAGTGCCTAAATATATTTTAAATGACTACTGAATAAAACAGTATTTAAATTTTGTTTATATATTCAATAGTTTAGTACCCGCTCTTAAAGTTTTATTGTACCGCTGCATGAAGTTAGCTGTGAGCCACTGTACATGCAAATATGTATGAAAAAATTAATCGCGATCTGTGCTGACCGCTGTTAAGTGTTTGAATTCACTAACTGACAGCATCCACAGTTAGCATTTATCCAACTACTTCGACGCTGTATTTGCTATTATTACTACAGTCACAGCTACAGTCAATATCACAGACCGGTGCATAGATTGGGCTTTCTCACCCACACAACATAGTCGACAGCCGTGTTGATTTTTGCCGATAATTAATAGGCAAAAAACAATGATTGCGATACGTCGCCATTGGAACGCTTAACGTGAAGCTCCTTCATTCAGCTTAATATGTATACAAATTTGCCTGTTTTTTTTTTTTTATTTTCTGCAGCAACACGCAAGACCCGCTCTGGCTGCTAATAATGTTTTTAGTTAAAATTTTGCCTAGTTGAGTCTATTAATTAATTGTCGGCTAGTAGACGTAAGTTCCTACAGCTGCTGCTGGCGCGAAGAGACAAGGCTCTTCTATAGTAGCAATTAGCGTGGCATTTTAATATGCATTATAGCAGTGAAAAGATCGAAAGCCGTTTTCACAGCATCGGAAGACCATAGTCACGACATTACCCAGGACGGTTAGGAAACAGACGGTCTGGAACTGTTTTCGACAAATAAAAATGTATTGTGTTGCCATTTTAATTACATAATTTATTTATGTTGCCTATGAATATCTCTCTCAATTAAAATGTGAAGATATGTGTATTGTGTCTAAATATAGAAAAAGTTGCACAATATTAAAACTATTAGTTTTTGAATTACTATAATGATGTTGGATGAGTAATTTGATATTTTTCTTTCAGCGGAAATTCAGCGGATTCAAAATAAAAATCGGCTGGAAAATTGTATTAAATAAAGCTGTACCGCCAATTGTATGCTTAGCACTTTTGAAAACCTGTTGATGATCTCTGCATCAGTTTCCCATGACAGAGAAGACATCAAAATTGATGCCGATTTGGCGATCTGTGAATCTGTGGCAGGCAGCTTGCGCTTAATTTAGTCAAATCAACGCTTTTGTAGATGATTGTGTCTAAATCTTGTATTTGCTGAACACATTAGCAGCCTCAGAAACTGGTCAACGAAAGCAAAAGCCGATTTTGAGTCACATATTCAAACAAGTTAGATCATTGCACTCAGGTGAAACCGACCGTTCTATACTCTGTTCAAACTAATGGCTTAAATGGCTATCGATCACTGGCATCTTTCAATTTCAAATTATTTTAAATAAATAGTGATGTTGCGAAATATTGATTTTCTTTTTTTTTATTGTTGAGAGGACGCTGGATGTTGGGATGAAACTTACTTAGATATTAACAAATAGAGCGCACAGTAGCATTGAGGCATTGAAAATGATCCATTATTGCAAATCCATTTGATTTTAGGTTGAATTTACCTCTTAGATTTCGACTAACATAGAATGCTGCCATAAGTTTTAAGATTTTTATTTGGTTCTTGATAACTGTTGTTGCACTGCTGAGTGTAAATATAAATAAATATAATAAATATTTGAGTAGAAAATGTAGATTGAACTACATATAGTGTATAATAAATAAGAGCAGACTTTAATAAATTTAAACATTGGGAAAGCAAATTATTAAAATCATATTCTCCAGCCAAATGATCGATCCCAATGATTTAAATATTGAGTGTCTAATTTTACATGTTTATACTTGAGTGGAATAAACTTAATTACAAACCAAAATTTAAATAAGTGGGGGAAACTAAGTTAGAAACCACTTCACTTGGGTCAGTAATTGAATGAGTGGCTTATTTATTCTGATTGCATTTGTAGTCTGGGAGAAATTTGTGGGCTTTTCTTCCACTTGGAATAGGTATTATATTGAGAATTGGTGCATTCACGTTTATTATAATATGACATTAAATATCCGAATCGATAAATAGAAATCAGTTGGATCTATCGTCATGTTTAAATAGGTATATATGGGTATAATTTATACGTAATGGTATAATAATATAATGGTTTTATATGCAAAAGACAGAAAGAGACGTGGCAGACCTCATATAAAATAAAATAAATATATATCGGGTAACACTACTACAATTTGTAAGCTACAACGCCCAAATTTGTCACGTGTGTTACTGTTACGATCCTATAAAGATCGACCGAAAAGTTATATATTGCACTGATGGCGTGGCAAATCGAATCTGGCTGTATAAATTCTGTTATATTTTTTATTGGTGATCAATGACCTAAAAATAATTTCCTCTTCATATGAGGCGTACTAGACCAAAAAATATCCCATAGTCTTCGCAGTTTTGGACTGTAAGCATCCACCCATTTTACGGACTGGCCATTATATGTGTAAACTGAGTGGGCGTGGAAAGCAGGGAAAACCTACAGCTTAAGAATTATAAATTCACACATAAATGATTTTGCTACGACCTCCTCTATTTATTTGCCAAATATTATATAAATATATATATAGCAAAGAATGTTTTTGTAAATAAATAAAGAAAAGAAAGTCCGACATCACCACACCTAGACTCGAACCAATACCTATATACTCGTCTAAGAGTATCCCCTCCACGACACAGCCACATATATGTAAAAAAAATAACAAGTAAAGAAGCTCTAGTCGAGACTGCTCGACTAGGAGATACCCTGAACCCTTCGAATAGCCGATATTCGAAGCATGCTATGATTATTTTACATATATGTATATTGCAAGCAACACATACACACATACGCACGCACACAAACGTAATATGAGCACGCGCTCTGCTAACTGAGCAGCGACTGCGCGTGGGCTGCAATATGCCTATAATATGGGAAATAAATGTTTAATAACTTTTTTTGCAGCTGGACTTTCTTAATCAAATTTTCACAGTGTGATTATGGCATTCATATGTGTTTATTTGCCAAAGCACAAATTTCTAGTATTTGAAATACGGGGTTTGCAAATTGTGGGCGAAATCCAAATCCAAATACTACAAAATGTTCGCATTCACTACACCTGTCTGCACAGTTAATTTCTCTAGCTTTAATAGGTCACATACATGAAAGCAAATTTATCGAAATGTATCGATAGTTTGCAAACGGGATACGTTATCGAAAGAAAAAACAAACAAAACAAACGTATTGCGTATGGTATTCACGAGTATACATGTCAAATTTCAGATCTCTAGCTTTTGTCGTTTACGAGATCTTTGCGTTCATAGTTCAGTTTCAGTTTTTTACTGTATACCAAAAACGGCCCCAATTGATCGATTTGTATCGATAAGAAAACGGGATAAATTATCGAATTTTTAAAACAAACTCGTACTGCTTAAGGTACACAAGAGTAAACATTTCAAATTTTTCTTTGCTTTTGTGGTTTGCGAGATCGCCGACGGACAGACGGACGGACCGACTGATGGACTGACAAAGGAATGAACAGACGGACATGGCTGTACTAGCAGCAGATATTAGAGCTTCCTTACTTGTTTTTAATTGGCTAAACGTTTTGTTTAATAAAATATGAGTGACTAATTGGATTTGAATAATTTTCAGCATATGCTCCACAAATATTTGTTAATTTAGCAAAACTTAAATATCTTTCCGTTGTTATTCATATTTTCAACTGACCATCCATTTGAAAAAGTTGGTATATCCTAGAAATTAAAATTATATAAAATTCTCATGAAACTAAATACAAAATTTTACGAACAATGAGGAGCGTGGTAAATCGGAATATCTATATCTTGAAATGTTTTGGAACTGGACCGAGACGGAACTGGACCGAGAAGGAAATAAATATTTTGCAATCTGTACCACCCGACTATATGTCTGTATTCTTACTTGTTTTTTTTTTTATTATTTGTAGCACGTGGAAATCTAGTTTGTTTAAAAAAGACTATACTGTTTCCATTTTAATGTTATCTATTAAAAAGTGGAATCGACATTTAGTAATTAAATCATCAATGCTACGTCTTTCGTGCTAGAATCCCGAAAATGACAAATGATCAATATGATATATGCTGAAAATAAGAATTTTCCAGAATATTCCAGGAGTCGCAACTTTTAATTTAGATTTTCAAGATGGCCCTACGGATTGTGAATTGTAATCTGAAAATTTCGATAGATAAAGAAGCTGCTTTTGGGAAAGGTGGCAATATTAATTTAAAATTAACAATTTATTTTAATTTTTTATACATTTATAAAAATAATTTTTACATACTTGCATACATGACAACAAATTAGTTAAGGTTTATAGATAAATAGGGAGTTTAAGACAAAAAGCTAAAATAGCAAGCAAGAATAAAGCCAAATTTAAAAACGAAACAAAAACATTTATGTCAGATACAAACTGTGGTACAGGCAGTATCTTTTAGTTGAGTACCCCCGATTAGAGTTTTCATACTTCTTTTTTGCTTGTTCTTGTCTTGGATTATATTTCAATTGAATATATTTATATATAAATATATACATATGTTTTGTCTCTGTGTGTGCTTTATATGACACGATTAGAGCTGCGTTCAGTTCTAAGATGTGCTGGCAGTTGGTCATAAATTTATCAGATAACTATAGAAATAGAATAAAGCGCGTCCGAGTGGAACCGGTTTAACCACTTTTACTCTCATCACGGGCATCGCATCATAAGCAGGCTAGCGTCCATATCTGTGCGATAGCCGTTCTGTCTCTCCCTCTCTGTCTTCAACTCGACTTGCAGTGTGTCATCGTGCAAATGTTGCGCCGTAAACCAATTTTAATTTATGCTAATTGCTCAGCATTGTGGCAATTTGATGGCTAAGCGCAGGAAACGAACGTGAGTCCGAAATCGAAATCGAAATTAAAATCGAAATCGAAAGCAAATACGAATAAGATTCCATTCTACGCTGACTCTGATTAGAATCTGATGTAGAGTACCATCTCTAATGTAACATGCTTGTAATAACGTAAATTAGAGAAGTCACCACCTTAACTAATTTGTATTTCAATCGAATATGTATATACACATTATTCTAGTGTATTATATATCTGAATGGGTTTCTAAGATAAAGCGAAGAATTCGAAATCTAAAATTGTAGATCCTAAGCGAATCAAGACAGCAGTATGCAATTGGATAACCGTTAGCCAAAATTTGAACCCATTTTATTTGGGAAGTGATTGGCAAGGTCTACCGTTTGATCGACTCACAATTGCCAGAAATTGATGGCAATGTTGGTGTGCAATATGAGACAAAAGAGGGAAATATTTAGAAATCTTTTTATATTATTTATTATTTATTTCATTGATTTGCCTTGTCGCTCTAGCTGTTTTTGTATTGTTTTTTTTTTTTTTTTTTTTTTTTTTTATTGGGATTTTCAATCTGTGACGCCGATGATTGAGGTGTGTATTTTTTATTCCCTCACCTTTCAAATGGCGTGCTAAATGCACAGCAAGATTCTTGTTTCATCCGTTAGATCCGCAATGACCAACTGGCTATTGGCAAAGTGCTTTTTATTATGCCTTTTTACATACGTTTTTCAACCATAAATCATTCTATGCTGTGGGAATCTTTGTGTATGTATAGCAGAGCTATCTGTAACTATGTGTCGTTGTCTATTGGCTGCACAAAAAGTTCAATGCTAAACAGCGAGCAGTCAGCGCACAGCATACAAAAGAATTTGACACAGTTTAAAGCATCGTTCATTAGCCAACTTGAATTGCAGCTCTGATTCCACATACAATTGTCATGCTCAACCGACTCGGTTAACTAGGCGACAGTTAAAAGGTCGTACAAATTGAATAACACAACTGGACGAATCTGTCGATATATTTTTATATTGGCAAAACAGGACACAAATCTGAGACTCTTTTGGAAGACTATTATTTTACGATTTTCCCAATTTTTAACATTGCCATGCTGTTTAAGTGATATGTTTCAGAAATAGTTAATTCACAGAATTCAGAAATTATGTTATTTTAATATTAATGCATATTTTAATTAATCAAAATAGAATTTTTCGTAAATACTGAAGGCTAAACAACACTATGGGGAATATAGTTTCCCCCAACGGCTCAAATTGCATTCTCAAAAGTGAAGGCCTCGTTAAAGTTAAACTGCAGCTGAGGCAATAGATTGGAGCGTCTGCTCGTTTTTGTACAGTACCATCATACGTAGGTCAACTGCATGCTGCCATTTGGTCAGTCTGCTGAGAACTTTGCTGCACTTGAAATATGATGGAATGAAGCAGTCATTCTAAGTAAATAAACTAAAAATATTGTTGAAAAATTGGATTCATTATATTGTCAGCCTGATTAACTAAGTAAAGCTACTGAAAACGACATATACTAGTTGTATTGCAAGTGGATTTCGGGAAACGTTGCGTGACAAATCAATTTCTATGAATTCGAAATAGCATTATTTAACTTGCTTAAATTTCTTAAGATTTAAAAAAGGAGATGATAATAACCTGATATGACAGTCTAGCAGATACATAAAAGTCAGACGTGTCAGTTAATTGTTTTCTATAAATGCATCTATAATTCAGGATTATTTATCTGCACATTCGCATCTCTCTCTCTCTCTCTTTTTATCCCTGTTTCTCTCTCTCTCTATCTCTCTCTCTCTCTCTCTCTCTCTCTCTCTCTCTTTCCCCGTTTCTACTCAATCTAACTTCCTTTTGAGCCGATTGATTAAATTTGTAGCTTTGATCGAAATGTCTGGTAAAATTTATGATATTAAAAAATGCAAATTAGTATACATTTTTAATCAAACAAGCAGATTAAGAATATGCCATATTATGCCAATGATTATGTTGCATATCATCATTAAGCGAGAATGCGTTTAAGTCGCTGTGGAATCAGTTTGCTTGCTGTACCTATGTATTAATGGTTTAAATATAAACCGGTTAGAGCTTGGTTTCCATTTTTGAATTGTATCAGCCAAACCGATCTGTAAAAAATTGATCTATTAGAAAATTTAAACGGTTACTGTCTCGAAAATGTTCAGAACACTTTCACGGAAAATGCAACAAATGTTAGCACCTGACAATATTATGAGTACCTCTCGTAAAAGTACGTAATGTATATCTTGTTATACAGATGTTCCTTGTTTTTGTTTTGACTTCATACACGTGGTGTGTACCGTAATACGCATACGCTGTGCCAGCAGGATAATGTATAAGTAAAAAAGAAGAGAACGCCTGAGCGAGTTCGCAAGTCACACAATCTTATTCATAATGCTATCTCGCTTTCTCGTTGACGTCATCAGTATTATTTTAGACATGGCAACAAGCAGTAAAAGGATAGGTATATTAAGCAACGGCTGAGGCTCTATCGATCCATGGGTATGTGTGCGTGTGTGAGTATGCGCGTTGGTTGAAGGATACGGTGGCCAGCTGTTAATTTATCTGTGAGCAGCCAGAACCAAGGACGTCACGATTTTTAGGTACATGTCGCATCCTGTACTACATTCGAAAGCAATTGCTGATATGGAAGAGGGCTCGCCTCAACCTATACGAGGATATGTAGCTGTTCTCATACGTATTTATTAAACGGACATACATGAAAAATTAGTTTGATTGATTGATTACTTGGTTATTAATGCTCTGCTACCTGTCTATGTTAAGAATGATTTTCGCAGCACTTTTAAGCTAATTCACAAAAGTAAAACAAGTAAGGAACCTCTAGTCGAGACCTCTCGACTAGAAGATACCCTGAACCCTTCGAATAGCCGATATTCGAAGCATGCTATGATTATTTTACATATATGTATATTGCAAGCAACACATCCACACATACGCACGCACACGAACGTAATATGAGCACGCGCTCTGCTAACTGAGCAGCGACTGCGCTCGGGCTGCAATATGCCTATAATATGGGAAATAAATGTTTAATAACTTTTTTCTAGATGGACTTTCTTAACACAAGTCTCTAGTATTTGAAATACGGGTTTTGCAAATTGGGGTCGAAGGGGGCATGACATCCAAAATCCAAAAACTACAAAATGTCCGCATTCAAAAAATTTGAAGTCTCTAGCTTTAATGGTACACATCATTGAAAGTGAATTTATCAATAATTCGGAAACAGGATGAGTTATCGAAAAAAAGAACAAACTCGTACTGCGTATTCACGAGTATACATGTCAAATTTCAAAACTCTAGCTTTTGTGGTTTACGAGATTCTTGCGTTCATACAGGCGGACGGACGGACGGACGGACGGACAGACAGACAGGGCTATATCGAGCTGATCAAGAATATATATACTTTATGGGGCCTGCGACGTCTCCTTCTGCCTGTTACATACATTTTCACAAAAACATATCAATGGGTATAATGAGTGTGTTAATTTTGTACAATGTACAAACATTACGTGTAGAAGTCTTAGAGAGTTGAGGTTTGATATGTATACTCGCGTTGGCATCCTTTTATCAAAAAGAAATGATATATCTACATCCATTGGGGCGTAAGCCCAAATATGTCACGTAAGTTACTACTATGTCAACTTTTCTTTTATTTTTTTATTTTTTTGTTCTAAAATATATTTTTTTCACATTTATAATATTTAGCAACTAAATTAAGGTGGTAAAAGCCCAAAAAGTCAATACGCCCCCAGTGGACGTAGACATATCTATTTTGGCCAGGGCATGACAGGGGTGTAGGACAACACAACTGTGAATTTACACTCAAAAAATGCGAAAATTACAGGGTGTTTTTTAATCGTTCACGCCCCAAAAGGGGTGTAAAAATAATTTTTCACCGATCGATAGAGAAGGTCACCAGCAACCTACTAATCCAATTTGAAGCTTCTAGCACTAAAACTGTAGGAGCTATAAACTCGTGCGGTTTGCCACGCCCCCTGTGGGCGTAGAGATATCCGCCATAGCTTATTTAACTTGGGATGTCAACGCCAGTAGTAGTATTTCTGACACACATGACATACATGACATGGAAAATTCATTTTCCAATTTGCCACAACCCTAGTGGGCGTATCGGGAAAATCTTGACACTTTATCTGACGAGAATATACACGAGTATATATTCAAAATTTCAAGTCTCTAGCTTTAATAGCATAGAAATGGTTTGCATTCATACGGACAGACTGACAGACGGACAGACGGACGGACAGCAAGACGGACATTGCACAACCCCAATATACTCATTTCACTTTGTGAACGAGTATAAAAAGAAAAACCGATATCCCCGCAACTGGACATGAATCCACCCCTGTGTACATATGTAATCGTTAAAGGTAATCACTTCTACAACGCCCCCACATCAGTTTTGAACCTTATTGAAATCTGAACTATTCAAGAGTTCTTTATAATGCACACTAGATTATATAAATCTAAATTAAAACAACTCTGTAAATTATATATCACCGTTAGGCTTAAAATATGTATTTAAATGTGTATTCTTCAAAGTTTAACCGAACCATACAGATTATGTTGGAAAGAAATATGGTTTGGCAAAATGAAAGCGTGTATATAGAGCTTAGAGATGCATAGGAACTTTGGGTTTGAGTTGTGGTAGGTTGGTTACTATGAAATCATCATGGGGTTGGTAATGGTAATGGCCTAAAAAAAGAGAGGGAGAGTGGATATGAAACGACCTTGAAAGTAACCGTGCAGATAACTCGCACATGTATGTGAGAGTCACGAAGTCGCTTCGTTGTTCGTGTTTTTGTTTTCATTCGTTAGCCTGTGCAACTCGTATCGAACCCACAGCAGGTCATAAAGGTAGTGACGTCACAATTTTTGGGGTAGAGCAGAAACACCAACGTTAAAGCTTTAAGCAATTGCGTCATCAAATACGAGTGTATGCCACGCAGAACTTTCCCTCCCTGATAGACCATCAGCTCTTATTCGTCTCTATAATTTCCAACGATTTATTTTTGCACGTGTTGTTGGCTCTGCGAGTTCATACTGTTGCGTATTTCAGGTGCTTATAAATAGTAGACATAGCCTCTTCTAAAGGTCATTGTTTTTGTCTAAAAGTAGTACCAAGCATCGATTTAAATTCAATGCAGCCTACCCTATTCTACTGAACTTATTCTAAGGTATACGGCTGCAATATGTGTCCTTATTAGGATGAGAATTTGTAGAGGTATTTTTGTTGTTATAATGTCCGAACCAGGTGTCAATCAAGCAAGCGTCGTTAAATCTTCTTCAATCATTAAAAAACAAGTTGGGCGCCAAAAACGTCAACTGAACAAGCTTATTGGAAATATACAAGCATGCAAACTCACACATATAAGTGTAAAAAATGTGGAAAAAGAAAAAATAAAAACATCATAATAGCAAAACAGCAAAAATGATTAAATTTGAGCTTTTGCATCGGGTACAACAACAATTTGTGATCTTGGCAAATTTTCCTTCAGACAAGAATTGCAGACGCAACTAACAACAATCTGCAGCAGCAAGCAGCTATTAGCAAACATTTTTTAGTTTTTAGCTTTTAGTTTTTAGGCCCACGTTACAACACCACATGTCGTATGTTTTCGTATGTGATTGGAGCGCACAGAAAGAGGAAAACTTGTTATTCTTAGCTGATTCGTCCTCACTTATTCAAAATCGTTCTCTTTGCAACTCGTATTGGTGAATTAAAAAAGCAGAAAAAATAAACGACAAAAAATGATGGAAATACAAAAAAGGTGGACAATTTTTTTTGTAGCCACACATCGTTCTCGCAAATACTATTTTTGTACCCTGAACCCATTGAAAATTAAAAATCGGGGTATAACGGTCTTAATAAAATGCATCTATGTAAAGTATTTTTGTACTTTTGTTCTTGATCAGTTAAATGTGTTGTAGATCTCGAAGATATGTAATTTGAAATTTGTTTGTTTGTAATATTACCTCTCGATCTTACGTGAGGCTTCAGAAATATACATCGATGATAAATATCAAATAAATAGTACTTATATTTTGCTTATATTTTAAGCATTCCAATTAGACTCCACTTGTATTACAGAAAATGTTTTTTCTTATATTACTTATTTGGGAGACGAGAGTTATTTGCCATGGCAAATTTCAAAAATAAATTTAATATTATTTTATATGGACAATATAAAATAATATTAAATTTGATTTTGAAATTTGCCATGGCTTTTTTACTGTACACATTATGAACACTTATTGTCTACAACTTGGGTTTGATCATCACTTCGAACACAATCGAGGTCATTGTCTGATCAAGTGCAGTGAGAAACGAGGAACGGCTGCACTCGGTTGCTCCATACTCTGTTTGCAGGTCGCTCAACAACAATCGAAGAAATAAGCTAAATTAAAGACGAAACAGAGTAAATGCAACAACTGGCCAATGGCTAAGCAATCTTAATCAGTTGCAAATTAAAGTTTACATATGACCCACCAATAAGCAGCTAAATTAACCCACAGCAAACACAATAAATAAATATAAAAGAAAAAATACCAAAAATAAGAGGCATAATAGTAAAATTATGAGGAAAATCTGCAAATTGAGTCTTGTCAAAACGACGCCTCAAAATACATTCCCATAATGCTATTTGGCCAGATTACCCGACCACCCGAACATCCATCTATCTGACAGCAAGTTCTTGGCGTGCCAAAGTGTGATATCGCCGCGTGATGCGCGGACATTGCACTCACCGCATTATTGGTAAATTGCAAATACACTGCAATTAAATAGAAAACGAAATCAAAATACAAACTATGCGGAATCGAGTGCGTCCAATCTATTCTGGGAAAGGAGGTGGGGCGATAGAATCAGACAAATAGAATTACATTGTCTAATTATGCTGCTGTTGTTTTGTTTAAAATTGATAAACTTAGCATTTACTCGAAGAAAATGAAGAACAGTTATGTATCGCAATAGCTTACGAACCATTTTAATTTAATAAGTATAAATTATAAATAATTATAAATTGATACACATAACTCTTGCGTCATATGGGTGACCCCTTATTTCGTTTGGACCCCTCAAATAGACAATAGCGAACGATGCGATCAATCAGACTCTTGTCTCTCTGCATTGCTTATAAAATTCGCATAAATCAGCGCAGATAATTAGGCAGACGCCAGAGTCAATAATAATCATTAACAAAGCCGCAATATAATTTTTCTCTTTCTATCTCTTTTCTTTTTCGTGCTTTTTTTAAATACATATATTTCTTTCCAAACATTTGTGTTCAAATTTGTGGTTTCACGTATGAAAATAATCAAAAAAAAAAATTTATCCCTTCAAACAACAAAGAAACAATTGATCAAAATATCTGTCCGTCTGTTCGTCCGTCTGTCCGTCAGTCCGTCCATCCGTCCGTCTGCCCATATGTTTGAATTCGTCGGTCTCAGAACATATAACAAAAAAGTTATTAAACGTTTAGTTTCCGAGGTTGTTTTGAAAATTCGATAGGTCATCCCGTTTTTTTCTTATCGATAAAAATAGATTCACATTGTTTTTTGTGTCCCGCTAGAGCTAAACATTTCAATTCACTGCGTAGATCACAGGGGTATATCGATACTCTGGTAGCCTTTTGCAAACAGTGGAATTTAAGGATTAACTCACTTAAAACTATAAACCCGTGCCTTACGCTGAAATGAACGAAATTTGATATAATGAAAAATACAAAAACCGTGGACCATATATGGCTCGTGGTTATTAAACCCTGAACCCATTGAAAATGGGAAATCAGGGTATAATGTTTTTGTGCAAATGTATGTAACAGGCAGAAGGAGACCCGCAGACCCCATAAAGTATATATATTCTTGATCAGCTCGACGAGTTGAGTCGAACTAGGCCTGTCCGTCTGTCCGTCTGTATGAACGCAAGAATTTCGTAAACCACAAAAGCTAAAGATCTGAAATTTGACATGAATACCATACGCAGTACAAGTTTTTTTTTTCAATAACTCATCCCGTTTCCAAATTATCGATAAATTTCGATAAATTCACTTTCAATTATGTGTACCATGAAAGCTAGAGACTTCAAATTTTTGTGCAGATTGCACAATTTGCAAAACCCGTATTTCAAATACTAAAAACTTGTGCTTTGGCAAATAAACACATGAATGCCATAATCACACTGTCAATTTCATCAAGAATGTCCAGCTGCAAAAAAAGTTATTAAACATTTAATTTTCCATATCATAGTCATATTGCAGCCCGAGCGCAGTCGCTGCTCAGTTAGCAGAGCGCGTGCTCATATTACGTTCGTGTGCGTGCGTATGTGTGTATGTGTTGCTTGCAATATACATATATGTAAAATAATGATAGCATGTTTCCGGCTATTCGAAGGGTTCAGGGTATATCTTAGTCGAGCAGTCTCGACTAGAGCTTCCTTACGTGTTTTATTTGCAAAATGAAAACTCATAATTCTGGCGATGTCATAATATGAGTTGTTCAGGTAACATATATCTATCAATATATGTATATATATATATATATATATGTATACTTAAAATACCCTTGGCCATATAATACCTGTGCAATAGTCAGTGGAGTACTTTCTAAAAATGTTTTCAGCTAGACAGGGTATTTGTATGAAAGCTTTAAGGAATCAAAGCAAAGTTCCTTAGCTTTCTTGCGTATGCCTTATTAGGTAGTCCTGATACTAAATATTTTTTTAATCGAATTTAATCATTGCCAGTAACATTAAAGTTAAGTTGAAAAAGCATTTTGATCAAATAATAATAAGTA
The DNA here is from genome assembly GCA_035045555.1 of Drosophila fulvimacula. Lineage (NCBI taxonomy): Eukaryota > Metazoa > Arthropoda > Insecta > Diptera > Drosophilidae > Drosophila > Drosophila fulvimacula. The sequence continues at coordinate 1,375,998 of JAWNOX010000160.1, read as the reverse complement.
ATTGCATATCTTTTTAGCGACACCAAAGCGTTAATTACTTTTGTTTTGGTTTTCTTACAACTCAAGAGGAATATGAAATAGTTTTTACAGTTTTTGGTTTTTTTTTTCATGTTATACATATTTTTAACATGCACTATTAAATTTTTATTTCATTAATCGCTTTGACCAATTGCTTCACTCAAAATTTAAATTTCTGGTACACTTGGTCGGCATTTTTAGGCACTATTGTTGGTCGTTGCCACGCCCATGTATCCCCATCTATCCCTGTTATACGTAAAAACTGCTGTAACATTTTGCATTTTCCCTAAAGGCGTAACTAGCATCAAGTCAGCAGCCGTCAACTTTCCTACAGAAAATACAAAAACACCGGTTGCAGTTTGTATTATTTGTTCTTTTGCCATTTCACACCTATGGCCTGAAACCCCAACTATATCAATTAAAATCACAAGTATAAGCTGCGTATACGAAAATTAAAAAGAAGAGACCAAAATCTCTATTCTCTATATTAGTCTTCATTGTTAGCCACGATGTTTTCACATTTTTCATCAGGCAGCATACGGATTGCAGATTCAAAAATGTGTTCCTAGTAAAGATCAGGGTACATCTCTCAATCAATACAATTACATATTCTTAAATAAATTAAAAGGAAATTAAAAAATGTTCAAAAATGTATATTAGCCGAAATACTTATTACTTAAGTACAATACGTACAGCATGTATATTACTAAATTTCACTTTCATTTTTGTCAATTCTTTTATTTAAAAGTTACGTAAATTTGTCATACAATTCGTACAGTTTCTAAGAAATTAAACCATTTCTAATCTTCCAAATTTTTCAATTAGTTTAATGTGTAGACCACTATAAATATTACATGTATAGAATAATAATAATATTGCAGACGTATTGGTTAACCAGAAGCACCATATTCACAAATACAGACAGAAATACTTATATACATATCCATACGCCATAAAGGCGTCAATAATAACACAACGAGCGCATGTGTGTGTTAAGTGTGCATGTGAGAATGTTTGTGCTTGTGTACGCTTGTCATGCATTTTGTAAACCATTTTGCGTCAGACTTTGTGTCGCTCTGCCTCTATTTGTAGCCGTCTGCCACAGTGGCTGCTCCTCTTCGCTGTCTGCTCTGCTGACGCTGGTAAACATGTGTTTAGATGGGCAAAGCTCATCTCTCTGTCTGTTATATATATATATATATTTATATTCTACTATTTTAGTATTAAGAGCCCCACCCCTCCCTCTTAACTGGCTAAATTGATGTCGTCATTCTCCCTGAGGCGTGTTTATAATTTCAGTTAATGCAGCAGCTGCAAGCAACAAATCTTTTTTCTTCATTATTACACAGCACTTTTGACAATATGCGTAATATTGCCCATACGCAACGTGCACATAGTAATTAAAGACCACAAACACTACCGCTACCTCTACAATTACCACGACAACCAACACCACCATCACCATTATCGAAGGGAGTCAGTCATACATACACGTCTGTATTCCGGTACTGTGCCAACAACTGCTATTCGAGTAGAGCTCAGTAGAGCCTGGCAAATGCTGGGTGCAAAGTAAGCCGGAAGAGCCGGCGGAACAGCCCAACTGTCCAATATTGCAACCGTCGGGGAAAAGATTGCGACAGGGATAGATCGCAGCCGGAAAAGGTACGGGTTTCGAGTCAGAATTTAAATTTTGTCTGTAGTAGGAATTGTTATTGATCTCATAGTAGATATTGCTCTCATAAGGTAGTGTATACAAGGACTCTTGATACTTGATGGCCGGCGAAGGCAGCAAAAGTTTCACTGTTTGATGTGGCTGCTGCGGCAGCATCTGTTCATTTGCAATAAGCCTATTGCTATTATTATTGTTGTTGTTGTTGTTGCAGCTGTGGCTTAGCGACGACGTCGCCTCTTGCTTCACCACAATCAAAGTAGCAAGACGGTCGCGCATTATATGTATTGGCTAAAGTGTATGTTAAAAATGTAAACGATGACAATTTATGAGCAGGCAACACAAGAAACAAACATAAAAGAACCGACATCAAGAGTTAAAGGACACATGAAAGTTATTAAACACCTGTATGGCGCACTGCAGCAAGATGTAGATCCAGCACGACGTTAGAACTGAAAGCCAATTTTGTGTCTAGCACAAAAACTTGGCAATTTGCCCGCTATAGTCACTTTGATTATACATAGTTGTAATCGAGCGTGGCTGTTGTTGACCGGCTCAAAATTATTTAATGCACACTCGCGGCCCACTTTTGTCCTCGGCTATTTCTGTAATATCCTTAAACTTGAACTTGCGAATTCGTCCCTGCTTTACTCATTCTGTTCACAGGCGTTTGCGCAGTACCTACTGACGTCGCGATGTAAGCAACTGACGACGCAACGGCTTACTCACGTTTATATATCAATGTAGAGTGTGTGTGTGTAGGCGGTGTTATAAATACTCGTAGTACAAGGACTTCACTCAAAGTTAAATGTGCAAGACATCAACAATATTTATTTTCGATTGCGTTTATTGTATTGAAATTTATTTAGTATTTGCACCTGTTATAATATATATATATACATATATATATATATATATATACATATATATATATATATATATTTTAATTGATTCTGCTCATATAATATATTCGAAATAGTTCACGATACACATACGCAGCGTAGCATAGACGCGCGCGACAACTCCAACGATACTACGCATACGATGGGTTTTCAATTGGCTTCCGTTTCCGTATTGGACTCGATGACAACTTGTTGCAATAGAAATTAACTATTAGTTAAGCACCAATGACAAATTTCTATATTTTTTATATTGTTCTTTATATAATATTATCATATTATATTATGCATTTATACGTTTGATTACGAATGAGTGTCGATTTTTTAATTTGTTTTATTCGATTATTAAGCGATTTGGATGTGTTTGGTTTGTTGTTTAATGTTTGCGAAAAGTTAAGTTGTTAACAATGCGGCGTCTGTGACGCGACTGAACTTATCTTTACAGTTATACATGACTATATCCAAGCGGAGGAGCAGAGCACCAAACGAACAATCTGCTTCAGTCGACGTCGCATCGTTTTCGATGTCTGCCCGTTGCCAGCTGCTTGTGTGTGTGAGAGAGAGGGAGAGAGGGAGAGAGAGCGAGAGAGAGAAAGAGAGATAAACCCGTGTTCGGGTGCAACACACGACCTACCTTGCGCACTCGGCTTTTTGGTAAGGCAAATCGTAAGCGCTATTACGTCATTTCCCTAGCCATCATCATCAGCAAGAGCAGGAGCAGAGGTAGCCGCCGTAGCACCGATTCCAGCTGCGGCAACAACAATATTCAGCTCGTGCGAGCAAAAATCGATGACGTCGTTGTTAATGCGCCTGCGCTGCAGCCGAAATAGAAGTGTGTATACACTACATACAAGTGCGCAATAATATAGGTACACAGTTCTGTCGACGTAGCATGAAAGCGAAGACGGAACTAATTTGCGTCATTAAAAGCTCTGCACTTCTCTGTTTTTCAAACGGCAGTGGGAAATTGATATTCTAGTTGCTTTTTACCTGATTTATTTAAACGGGTGCTGCACTCACTCACTCTCTCTCTCTATATATATCTCTCTCTCTCCCTTTCCCCAATCTTATTGTTTCTGACAATGCTTCATACACACCCACATCTAAAACATCCTTTGAAAACAAACAGATCCGGTATGCCGCACGTAGGCTACGTGCATTTATATATATATTTTGTACATTTATGTTTGTATGTTCGAATGTGCGTGTTACACATGTGCATAAGGATGCTCTACATTTGCTTGATTCCAAAAGTTTTCAGTGTCATATTATTGCTGTTGCAAGTAGATTATTACAAATCTTAAAGCACTTTACCATTGACACCCGCTAACACAGATCAGAAACCTGGGCGACAACCAAATGCTAGTAATATATGTACATAACATTAGCTCCTCTCCTCGAAACTAACAACGAAACCGAAAGCAACAAGTGATACACGCAGACACACACACACCCACACAAGCAGATACTTGTAAGAAATTGAAGCCAAAGCTCGAATCGCAATCCTCTTGAAAGAGAGAGAGAGAGAGAGAGAGAGAAAAAAAAAAAGAGAGATAAAGAGAGAGACGTAGTGGGAGAGAGAGAGTTGGTCTCGCAGCGTTTGATTTCCAGTTTGAGGTAGAGTAGAAGTATATGTAGGTGAGGCCAGTAACGTTTCGTTTTCGTTCGTTTTGCGAGTTCGTGCTGTGTAATGCATTCGTTGTGGCTATTTTTAGACAGATTCCAAGCCACGTTTTCTAACTGTTTTTAGCGTATGCCTAAGCCTGAATCACAGCAGCAGAGCTTGAGACAAACGTGAGATCGTCGGTCAGCAGACTTGGGCGCAGTGAGCTCTTCCTTTCGATTTCGCCAGATTTTTTTCCCACAATGCTTTTTCTGCGCTTTGGCATAGGCGCTGCCTTTACCTCGACACCAAGACACCCCACACCCCACAAGCCACACAACAGGCAACCCCGGCAGCGGCTGTATTAGTGTTGCTGAGCCTTACATACCTATACACATACATACGTATGGAGGTAAGTACAAGTTGAATTTTTGGGAGCGACGCAAGTGGAACTGGTCTGGTGATGTTTGTGTGTTTGGATATTGTTGTTATTTTTGTTTTGTTCATTTATTCATGGCTGCTTCTGACTAGTTGGCGCTGCTGCTGACCCGCTCGTGGCCCCAAAAAGTGCATGCATATACCGCCAGCCTAGCGTCGGACTAAAGTTGGAGTCGCTTCCAAGATGTTATATTGTTGTTGGTTTTATTGGCTGTATTAAGCATTAAGCTGGCAAAGCCAACAACGCGACGCGACGTCGAAGACAAGCCAATAGTTGGCACTCCTTGCTTTTGCTGCTGCCTTAAAGTCTCTTTAGCTTTTGTCTTTTCTGCGATGATATTCTAAATGTGCTGCGCCAAATTTACTTCATCTATTGAATTTTTTGTTGCTGCTGGCCTAATCCATGTATCGTTTTCGCATCGTTCCGCGCAGTTCGTGAGTTTAATTTAAGGAATTTTAGCTCTTTTTGATTGCTGTTTAGTCTTTGATTTTTCTGTCTTTACCAAATTTCAATTAGCAAGCGGCACTTTGCGTTGCTATTTCAATTGTTTTTCCTTTGCCGCTGTTTGTCGTTATTGTTGCTTTTGTTGCTTTTGTTAGAGAGCACATTTGTGACGGCGCCTTTTCAATCATTTGCATAAATTGCTTTTGGTTGGCTCAACTCTTTACCTCTCCTCAACTTTAGTTTGCTTTGGTTTACTTTGCCTGGTTCCATGCCGTTCCGGACCTGCTGACATGCCCATTTTATTGATGACCCACCTATCTATTACCGAGCATAACTATACCCATAACATCCCATGCAAATTTTCTTAGCTGACTCCATTGCCTGCAGATACTTTTCGTGGCGAATTATTGTCATTATATTTATTCATAGTATATTTATATATAAATGTGTAAGTATGTATAAGGTTATAACCAGCAAACGTCTTTTATTCACTGTGGTGCAAGTATTTTATGCAATTTTTGAGAATTTGGCCAAATTAACATTTGTCGAAAGACCAAATTAGTATATTATCCAGTGTAAAGAATGGATACGTAAGAATTAAATGCATCGATGCACGCAATCTTTGTGGTGTAAAAGTGGAATATAAATTTAAAGTCAATATCTAGTTAAGGTTGCATTCCTATGGATTATCCTATTTCCTAAAATATGGTATTCTATTATTGGGTGCTCTAAACTCAGGAACTCGAGTAAATGTCAAATTGAATGGGAGTTAACGATCAAATTTTTTGTGTGGAAAAAATTAGCTAAACAAAGAAATCAACAACTAGATCATTTTTATTGTAAAAATAAAATTAAACTGGCAGGCTGCATCAAATGCAACTCATAATATAGTCAACAATTTTAGCTCGGATAAATTAATATCATCGGTTGAAGGCAAACTTTGGGTGAAACGTACAAAATTGTAAATACCGCCTACCGGCGTTTATCAAGCTCCTGTGATAATTAGCGTGACATTATTTATAGCACAATGCTTTGCGGCTGGATGGTCACACGCGCCGTGACGTCATGACACATTGGCTCAGCGATCAATAAACAAAGACGTCATCAATTTGGGTGGCGACGAGTGTCCGTATCACGGACATGCGCTTTTAATTGCGCTCCCGCCATGAATGAAAGCTTTTGAGCATGTGGTGAGAGCGCTGGCAGAGGCAGAGGTAGCCACAACGAGGCAAAGTTAAATGCGGAGACAGAGACAAAACGCCGGCCGGCAACAGAGGGTAGCTATCGCAGCGTCAGCTATAATCTTTTTTCGGCTGATGTTGTGCTCTCGCTCTGACTAGAGGCAGCACCTGCATCAGTGACGTAGCGACGCATTTACCTCCTCTATAGCTATCTCTCTTATTGTGACGTCAGATTCATAAGCCACTTGCTAGACTGCTCCCAATTACCAGCATATGTAATGCTCTCTCGCTCGCTGTGACGTCAGTGAGCCAACTTGACAGGAATTCAGCCTTTTTTTACATCAAGTCGAGTTACTATGATTTCAGTAGCATACGTGCATCGGTAAGAGCTCGATATCTGCAACCGTGGTACGTTTATAGATTATGACTCACGAAAATGAAAATATATGTATGTATGTAAGCACGTCTCTGAACATTAAAAATGGGGTATAATAGTTTTGTTGCGGCCCAAATGTATGTAACAGGCAGAAGGAGGCGTGGCAGACCCCATAAAGTACATATATTATTGATCAGGACGATAAGCCGAGTCGATTGAGCCCTGTCCGTCTGGTTGAACGCGTCGATCTAGTTTTTTTTCTTCTCGTTTTTTTTGTCGATTAAAAACGAAAATCGATTTTCAGTTTTAAAATTATATCTTCTACATCTTTATAGTTAAAGACGTTAGTTTAATGGGACCTTTATACAATTTTGATTTTTGTTAAATTTTTGATGCCACGCCCCTTCGCTTAAATTTGCAAAACACGTATGTATGTATGGTATAATTACGCTGCGCAAGTTTCATTAAAAAAGACGGTCTACAAAAAAAGTTATTAAGCATTTAATTTCCCATAAAATGCACATATACACATATACATATACATTTTCAGCAGTAGCTCAATAACTTTAGTTAGGAATTCGCTATCTCACACACATGTAGTGCAACGGCGGTGTTGGTGAAAGTGGTGATGGCCGACATGAAGACCGGGCTTCGATTCTCTAAGCCACCTCCAAATTTTTTTTATGCAAGTTACTTATTTTTATACTCATTCACAAAGTGAACAAGTAAGGAAACTCTAGTCGGAGGTGCCCGACTAGAAAATACCCTAAACCCCGCCTATCGGCGGTTTTAAATGCACTTCAAAGTTGGCATATAATTTTAAATTAAATTAAAAAATTTAAAAAAACAAATAAAAAAAAAAGTGTAACTTGCATACAAAAATTTTTAACGGCAGCTTAGAGAATCAAACTCGAGTCTGCATGTCGGCGCGATCGTCGCTTCTACCAACACAGCCGTTGCAATAAATGAGAGAGAGATAGCGAATTCCTAAGTAAAGTTATTGAGCTACTGAGCTACTGCTACTGAGCTGCTAAACTTCTGCTTAAAATTCATCCCCAATTTGTCTTTGTTGTTGTTGTTATGAATTCTTCTAAAAAAAAACAAACTTGTACTGCGTATGCGTATTTCAGATCTCTAGCTTTTGTGGTTTCCAAGATCAGCGCGTCTGATGGACGGACGGACAGACAGACGGACTGGGCTATATCGACTCAGCTCGTCGAGCTGATCAAAAATATATGTATATACTTTATGGGATCTGCCAGGCATCCTTCTGCCTGTTACATACATTTGGGCTGCAACAAAACAATTATACCCTGATTACCCATTTTCATGGGTTCAGGGTATAAAAATTGGGTTTGTGCAATGTCTGTCTTGTTGTCCGTCCATTTCTATGCTATTGAAGCTAGATTGAAGCGGTTTGCCACGCCCCCTGAGAGCATAGATACATATATCCGCTATAGGTTATTGAACTTGGGACATTAATACAAATATATATCAAGTCTCAAGTTTCTAGTATCAATAGTATTCGAAATATAACAGTAGGAGTGGATATATAATTTTTTGGCCGATCTTTATAGGATCATAATAGTTACTCAAGTCCCAAATTTGGTCGTTCTAGCTCTAAAACTGTAGAAGATACAGTTTCACCCGATTTGCCACGCCGCCAATGGGCGTAAATATATCCGCCATAGCTTATTCAACTTGGGATGTCAACGCGAGTATACATTCCAAATCTCAACTCTCTAGGACTGCTACAAGTAGTATTTCTGACATACAGGAAAATTCATTTTCGAATTTGCCACGCCCCTAGTGGACGTGTCGGGAAAATCTTGACACTTTATCTGACGAGAGTATACACGATTCAAAATTCAGCTATCTAGCTTTTGTGGTTTACGAGATCAGCACGTTTATACGGACGGGCATGGCTATATCGACTCTGCTTGCCGGGCTGATCAAGAATATACTTTATGTGGTCTAACAATGCCCCTTCTGCCTGCAACATAAATTTTACAAGAGCGTTACACCCTGATTTCCCATTTTCAATGGCTTTTTCCTTTCTACTCTTATTTGGAGTGTAGTGAAAGACAAGTATTCTAGTCGAGAATGATCGAGTAGAAGTTGCACTGACTCTGCGAAAAGCCATTATTCCAAACATTCTACGCATTTTCTACATCTTATACATTACGCACACACAAACACGCGATCTGCGCAATAGCACTAACCATTGTATGGCTAATGACAGTAGACAACGCTTGGTTTGCATATGCCCATTGAAAATTTAATCAGTCGCTGCGCAGTTAGCAGATTGCATGCGTGAGTATGTGTTGCTTGCAATATACATATATGTAAAAGGCGTTTCGGCTATTAGCAGGAGTGTCCTAGTCCAGCGGTGTCGACAGCAATCTTACTTGTTTTTAGGGGGTAGCTTATTTGGATGCTTAGACTCCAAAAAAAAATACGAAAATTGCCGAGTATTTTTGATATGTCGTACTCGTACTAAAAGTTTAAGAGATATTGTCTTAATGTTTGCCAGGACACAGGTATATCCGGTATCCGGCATACCTTATTGATCTTGGGATGATAGCCCGAGTCTGGAACCATCATATATAACAGTGGGCGTGGATAAATATATGTTTTGGTCGATCTTTATAGGATCGTAACAGTAACTAACGTGCCGTTCTAGCTCTAAAGCTGTAAAAGATACAGCTTCTCCTGACTGGCCGGACTTCCCATGGGCATATGGTACATATAGCCTTTGCTTTTTTATCTCAATTCTCTGAGACACCAGAAAATTAATGTTCCGATTTTCCACGCCATTAGAGGGCGTATGGCGAAAATTTTACACTTTATCCGCTGAGAATACATCTGAGACACCATACCATATACAGACAAGTCTCGATAATTCGAAATGGCAAGGGAAGAATTTTTTACGAATTACAGAGTTTTTCGATTTACCGGGTTTTCAATATAACGGAGTTTAAAAAATCAAAATACGAATTGAAAGGATTTTTATATTTCACGTCGTTCCAACAACTTTAAATTATTAAAAATAAATCAAATACATAGTCATTTCAATATTTAAAAACAAAATTAAACATAAAGAAAATCATATTAACGAAAAATTAAGCTTGTAATTTTTTATTGTTTCATGTTCTTAATAATTATTTTTATAGTTTAATGGGACTTTTATACAATTTTGATTTTTGCTAAATTTTGGATACCACGCCCCCTTCGCCCAAATTTGCAAATCACGTATTTTAAATACTAGAGACTTGTGCTTTTGCACATACACGCATATGAATGATATAATTACGCTGCGCAAGTTTGATTAAGAAAGTCGATCTACAAAAAAAGGTTATTAATTTTCCATAACATACACATATTGGCCCAGCGCAGTCGCCGAGTAAACTGCGCAGTTAGCACAGCGTATGCATGTGCGTGCGTATGTATATATATCAAATAAGAATAACATTGATATAATTTAAATAAAGTCAATATAATATATAGATAAAATCTATTATGTTATTAAACAAAATGTTTACCAAACGTTTACGTACACACGCACGTGATAGCAGCAGCAGAAGCATCTAGAAAATTCGAAGAATTCATAACAACAACAACAAAGACAAATTGGGGATGAATTTTAAGCAGAAGTTTAGCAGCTCAGTAGCAGTAGCTCAGTAGCTCAATAACTTTACTTAGGAATTCGCTATCTCTCTCTCATTTATTGCAACGGCTGTGTTGGTACAAGCAACGATCACCGACATGAAGACTCGACTTCGATTATCTAAAGCTGCCTTCAAAACTTTTTTTTTAAGCAAGTTACTTATTTTTATTTAAAAAAAATTTTTAATTTAATTTAAAATTATATGCCAACTTTGAAGTGCATTTAAAACCGCCGATAGGCGTGGTTTAGGATATTTCCAAGTCGGGCACCTCCGACTAGAGTTTCCTTACTTGTTTCTATTGCGTTTTCTAAGCTTATTAAATGATCAAATACATTATTCGGAATATTATGATTTGAAATAGCTGCTATTATGTCTTGTTTTTGTGAAAAACACTATCTATGTTTTATGAGAACGTTTACTTTACATTTTTACGAATCGTCTTCACGCTTCAAATAAAATGAGCAAACTAATGTAAATCAAATGAGAGAACAACGAAATTTCGCACATGAAGCGACATAATGGCGCCATGCATAATAGTGTGCGAGACCTAACAGTAGTTTAACTTACAGCAAAATCAAGCATTACGAATTACAAGAGGTTTCGAAACGAAATTACGAATTATAAGAGGCAAGATCATCGCCGAGTAGTCAGAAAACTTCGAATTAACGAGCGGATCAAAATGTATGGGATTTTTACGAATTAAGGAAGTTTTTCAAGGGACCAGCAGTTTCTTACGAAATATTGAGGTTTTCGATTTAACGGGAACGAATTGTCGAGACTCGACTGCATATTCTAAATTTCAAGTCTCTAGCTTCAATAGCGTTGAAATGGCTTCCGTTCATATGGCCGGCCGGACGGTCATTGCACAAAGCCAATATACTCATTCCCCTTTCGTGCATGAGTACAACCAACAGATAACATTATTGAATTAAGGCGCTCTAGCTCCGAAACTTAAAAAAAACCTATACGTTGGACTTCCATAGATTTAGGGAGCAAACAATATATCGCACAGTTTCAACTTAACGCTGCCACCAACACCGAAGCAGAATCTAAGTAGTTTCCAACTAGCCTCAGCGAAGTTGGTGTTTTTGTGCATGAACCTCGGGCGAATGCTGCTCAAGTCTAGAGACTTGACCTCGACCTGCACCGTTCATGCTGTTCAACAAAGTAAGACACAATATGTTAGAAACTCTCGTTATATTATATATGTATGTTATTCAGTACGAAAAACTATGAATTAGTAACTGATTCTGAGTTGCATCGCTCTGAATCAAGCCGACAATAAAAAGATAAATTGAACCACTGCATGTATTCAGCGCATAATAAATTCGGTGGTCCATTCGTCAATCGATTAATTTAGTTCAATATTTCAGAACGATATTTCCGATAAGTTCTTTGTTCAACCACTAACCATATGTATGGTTCAACAACCAACTGAACTGAATTAAACTTAAGTCTTTATTGTTCACTAATCGATATATGTAGTTCAAAATGGGGAACGACTGAAATTGTTCACACAGTTGTAATAAACTTCGCAACTCAAATATGCAGTAAGTGGCCTAACATCTTTATATTCTGAACGGTATAGATTTGTATCGACTGATAGCTGCGAGTAGATTCGCAGGCACAGTCAGTAGTTAAGCCATGCACCTTGGTCAACAATTGAAAATAGCTTTACCATGCAATTGTTAAGTCAACGGGTTTGTCAAACTGCAATACATCGTTTGGAATCAGCTTTGGCTTCAGTTAGTCTGGCACCTTGACAAGCTTGAAAACATTAACAAAACAGCAAAATGGCAACTGACAACGAAGATGATCGTGGTAATAGTTCTACACCACCACCATAACTGGTGGCTGAAACTGAATGTATTGAGATATCTATATAATAAATTTAAGGACGCTCAATATAATACTACAAAAGAGAGCCAATTTCATATGTAGGTTCTCATTAAGCAATCAAGTAAGTAAGCTCTAGTCGACGGCGTCCGAAGAGCTGATATTCCAAAACATGCTTATTTTACAAACACATATGTATATATATTACAAGCGACACATCAAAAACATTTAAATTTTTTAACTAAATGTTGATTTTAAATCGATAACAAAGAAACGAAAATAGGTATCGAGCAAACTCAATACGCGAGCGCTATACAGGAACATACAAAGTAAATTTCGAAGTCTCTAGCTTTTATATTTTCTCAGATCGACGCGTTCACACATAGGGATAGCCGGCAAGAAGGACAGAGCTAAATCGACTTAGCTTGATCAAGAAGATATATAGTCTGCTACGCCTCGTTCTGCCTGTTGCATACATTTAAAAAAAATTATATTATATTTTCCCATTTGCAATGTTTTGAGATACCGGCATTTGGCACTTTCGCAGACGTATACGTAAACGAGTATATATTCAAAATTTCATTATTTAGGAGTCACAATAATGTTAAAATACATACCAAGAGAACAGTGCTTGCGATCTTAGTGCCTTCCACATTCAGGACCAAAGCTGGATGAGCTGACTTTCAGAAGAAATAAACGGCATTTAATACAAACTGGTCGGTGATCTCGTCACAGCTTTTTATATCAATGCGATCTAGCGCAGGGCATTTACGAATCAAGCGCATCAGACCGACATCGGTGACACGGCCACAAAGGGACAGTCCAAACAGCTTCAGCACCGGCAAATCATTGAAAAACTTGAAGTGGTCGCACCAATATAGCTCCTTTAGACAGTTCATAAGAGGTTATCCGCTGCAAATTGGGCAGTTGCTCAATTATCTAAAAAGCCGGAAAAAGATAACTCCTCCAGCTCCTCACAGCATTCGGCTACCTTTTGGTAGAGAGACTAATTACCTCAAAACAATAGTCATCTAAGACAAGTGTGCGCAGCTTTTTTAGCGGAATGCCAAACTCGCCTGACTTCCAGAGAAAACAATCATGAAGCACAAGCCTTTGAAGCTTGAGAACCGCACATGTGCTTGCCTATCAGCTACAAATTGTCAAGCAATTGATATCATATCCGTATTTAATATATTGGCTTACCCGTATAATAGCAATTGATCAGCTCACTCGTTTCCAGATCTGCATTGCTATATGCATGCCTTCGGCATCCATGCTCTAGCTTCAATAGTGTAATAATGTTAATCATATGTGTGGATTTGCAAAGCAAAAGCCTCTAATAATTGAAATTCGTTTTTAGCAAATTTGTGGCGAAGGGGGTGTGGTACGCAAAATCCAAGCACAAGATCTTTTTATTCATAAGACAGATTTCCGTAGCGAATTTTAAAAATAGCTTTTATGGTATGCCAAATACGAAGTCAATTTATCGATAATAAAGAACATTTCAAATTTAATTTCTCTAGCTTTCATAGTTTGCAAGATCAGCCCGTACATTCGGGCAGACGTACGGACAGACGGACGTACAGACAGACAGACGTACATACAGACAGACGTACAGACAGACAGACACAGACAGACAGACAGACACAGACAGAAAGACAAACAGACAGACACAGACAGACAGACAGACAGGGCTATATCGACTCAGCTCGTCGTCCTGACCAAGAATATATATACTTTATGGGGTCTGCGGTGCCTCCTTCTGCCTTTTACATACATTGCAACAAAACCAGTATACCCTCATTTTCCCATTTGTAATGGGTATAAAAAGTATATAATTGTTGAACAATTGGATATTTTAGAAATATAATAAAAAGTCAGACAAATCGTGGAGTTCATGGTACAACCTGAAATGTACAATGAAGATTGTTCAAATATTTCAAAAGATAAGCTATAAAAGAAACCAATTAAGGAATCTCTAGTCGGAGGTGCCTGACTAGAAAATATCCTGAACCCCGGCTATTGGCGGTTTTAAAAGCACTTTACAGTTTGCATAGAATTATATAATTTTATATTTATTTTTAAAATTCATCCCAAATTCATCTTTATTGTTGTTGTTATGAATTCTTAGAATTCACGTGCGTTTGGTAATAAACGTTTCGTTCAATAACATAATAACATAATTTTATCTATATATTTTATTGACTTTATATCTATGTTATGATTATTTTATATATATGTATTTATATATATGTATTTATATACACATATTGAAAGCAACGCATACATACACACGCACACATACGTTTACTCAGCGACGGCGCTGGGCCAACAAGTGCATGTTATAGGAAACTAAATGCTTAACGTTTTTTGTAGACCAACTTTATTAATCAAACTTATATCATCAAACATTATATCAATAAAGTTGGTCTACAAAAAACGTTATATATACATATATATATATATATATATATATATATATATCCAGCAGGCCAAAGCGATGCGATGTGATGTCAATGGGTTACATGTACTACAACTAAGTCAGAACGATCATGTTTGTCTATTTAAGGAGACCAACTCGAGGTTACCTGCAGACATTGTAGCCATTGTGAATGTTGTTATTCACGAATAACACGCAACAGCGTCGCACTCAAGACTCGCGGATGACTAAGGCTAGCAACTGACCAGAGGTAAACAGATAACTGGAAACTGGGATTCCTGCTACTAACGCAGATATCTTTCCTATCGACACGGTAAAGTTCAAGCAACAATTGAATGTGAAATTTATTGCAGCTAATAGTCGAATTGAAACGAATCATATTATGTATACAAGCGTAAGTGTATCTAAAAAGCGTTCTCGCTGAATTATTAAATGGCCAGCCCGTAAAGACGCGCGTAATCAATTGATACAGATCAGAGTGAGCTTAATCATAAATATGAAAACCACTTCCTTATGAATTCTCCTGAATTAATTCCCGGCTTCATTGTTCAGTTTGCTAGACGGTTACATTTGTAAAGTTAAGTTTCACCTTGTTTTGCGGCTTTAAGTAATCGGGATGCTGTGCAGAGCACAGTTAACATGAAAACGTATGATTGAAAATACAGAATAAGGCTGAAGTACATACCAGGAGAACAGTGCTTGCGATCTTAGTGCCTTCCACATTCAGGACCAAAGCTGGATGAGCTGACTTTCCGCAGAAATAAACGGCATTTAATACAAACTGGTCGGTGATCTCGTCACAGCTTTTTATATCAATGCGATCTAGCGCAGGGCATTTACGAATCAAGCGCATCAGACCGACATCGGTGACACGGCCACAAAGGGACAGTCCAAACAGCTTCAGCACCGGCAAATCATTGAAAAACTTGAAGTGGTCGTCCTCTAGTACATCATTTTCGCACCAATATAGCTCCTTTAGACTGCTCAGCTGCCCTAGAAAACGGGCATGCTGATTGCTGATTTCAAACTGTCCTGTAAGCTTAAAATATGATAGCTTGTTGCCCTTCTTTTCGGCTAAAGTTGAGAGAAATCCAAGATTCAGCTCATTAGACGTCATCCAAGTTTTAAGTGTGCACCGCTGCAAATTGGGCAGTTGCGCAATAATCTCAAAGTTGGCGTCGCAGCCGGAAAAGGATAACTCCTCCAGCTCCTCACAGCATTCGGCTACCTTTTGGTAGAGAGACTGATTCATTACCTCAAAACAACAGTCATCTAAAACAAGTGTGCGCAGCTTTCTTAGCGGAATGCCAAACTCGCCTGAGTTCCAGAGAAGGCAATCACGGAGCACAAGCCTTTGAAGCTTGGCAAAACCGCACAGGTGCTTGCCTATCAGCTACATATTTTCAAGCAATTCATATCATAACAGTATATGGTATATATTGGCTTACCCGTATAGCAGCCATTGATCAGCTCAAACGACTCCAGATCAGTATTGCCTTCCAAATCCAAACTGAGAACATCTTCGGCATCCATACAGTTAATACTGACACGTCGGAGGTGCGTCAATCTCGACATAATTGTTCGATAGCGAAACTCATCTGTCACATTGGTGTAGTAGATCTCTTCGATGTTCTTGCAATACTCTGAAATAAACTCGACGAGCAGTGATTCTTTTTGGAAGGACGCACAGTTGACACTCAGTACTTGCACGAAGGGGCCTGCCACCTTGAAGAAATCTATCACATCGGGTAATGCCATTTGCTCCACATCTTCCGCGTTCAACGTCTGCTTCTGAGTTCGAGCCCAACTTTCGAAGGCCTGTCGGAACTTAGGAGCTACACACGCCAATCGCACCTTATCGGACAGCCGAGGCAAGTAGGCAAATAGGTGGCGGATAATTTCCTCATGCAGGCAAAGAATATGACATTTAGATGAGCCTTTGAATCCACAGAATTCAGACATTCTTTAGTATTATTGGCTCGATTGACCCTTTACACATAAAATTTTCATTGCCACGTTCTTGACAACTCTCGACAATTGTAATCAAATACATATCGGAAAATATTGTTTATATGCATATAACCTTATGAACACGTTTTCATTCTCAAAGCTTCCTATGGCAGCCATCATAAGAATACGACTGACAGCTGCTGTCAATTTTCATTCCTCACTTGAATCAAGTAATAAATAGTTTTGTATTTACACCCCGAACCCATTGAAATAGGAAAATCAGGGTATAATGGTTTTGTTAAAATGAATGTAACAGGCAGAAGGAGTCGTGGCAGTAAAGTATATAAATCTTTGTCCAGCTGTCTATCTGTTCGTATCTTTGAACGCGTCGATATCAGAACCTATAATATCTAGAGAAATTTTTTTGTAGGTTCCTCCTGTATTCGTTTTTTTTTGTTATCAACTAAAAACGAAAATCTAAATTAAGTTATAACATTATATATATATATGGATATAAAAGTGTAAATAGTAAATATGTACATATTTAATGTTAGAATTTTGAAATCTTATAGTTAGTTTTATAAAACTTTTATACAATTTCATTAGGAAAGTCGATCTGCTAAAAAAGTTACTAAATATTTAATATACCATTACATAATATGCATATTGCAGCCAAATCCCAGTCGCTACGCAGTTCAGAAACCACGCGCACATGCGACAATGTTCTTGTACGTACATGTGCCTCTGTGTACCTAAGTTAGTAATGTACATACATATAATGTATATATGTATGTATATAAATAATGTATATACATAATACATGTATATTGTGTATAATGTACATACAATCATGTATATAAAATAAGCTACAAATGTTCGGAATAACGGCTCTTCGCAAGAGCTCATGGTAACTCCTAGTTAAGCGGTCTCAAAGCACTTTTACTTGTATTTAATTTCCTTCTAGCCAGTGAGTGCACAGTGAGAATAGGAGTACAATTTGGCATGAAGCCGATCTAGCCATACATGTCGGTATTAATGAGTCAATATTTCAATTATAAGAGACTCGAAACCGAATATGATTGATTACATATATGTACATATGTATGCATATTTTCTGTTTTTCATCACAGAGATGTAAATTTGCAATATATGAAAATGTTTCTGAGATTATAATAGTTTACAATTTTATTAATTTAATGTATAATGTTCATTTTTTTGTTACAGGCAAACATCATTAGTCATTCCTAACGAGACTCAGACTATCAACATCGAAGTAAACAACCATCAACTTTTCCCAAAAGTTGTGTGAATCATATACAAAATATATTTTACCAAAATACAGGGTATGGTCGTATCAGATCTGTCTAGTCTATACAAGAATTAATTGTTTTTGATTTTGTGTTTTTGTTTGGGAGCAATTAAATGCATAATTGGTTGTATAAATGCATAAATAAAAGCAGCTTGAAATAATGATACTTCACAGTATTGTATAACACATGTTACACTGGAAGCATACAGTATATATATGTATATATATATATATATATATATATATATATATATATATATATATATATATATATATATATATATTATATATATATATATATATATATATATATATATATATATATATATATATATATTTTTATATATTTTAATTTATATATATACATATGTACTTATACAGGAAAAACATTGTAAATGTTTTCAGTTTGTTTATTTAATTATTAACCTTGTAGAGACCAATTAAATTTTGATTCGAAAGGTAAAGAGTATATGTAGCCCGATAATCACACCGTAGAATGTCGTTCCAAATTTAGATGCTACAAACTTTTCTTTACATACCTCGAAAAAAGTTTATACCAAAATAAATTTACAATCAAATCAAATAGCTAAAAATCATATATCGAAAAAATGTCGATAAACTGACTTAGATTGAAAGCTTACGACATCAAATTCAATTTGTAGATACGTTTAATAAATACAAAGATTTTGAAGCACATTGCAGCCCAACCGCAGTAGCGTGCTTATATGTTCGTTTGTATGTGTGTTTATATGTGTATATGTGTATGTTTTGCTGGTAGTGTAAATATATATATAAAAGAACAATAAGAATAACGGCTCTTCGCAGGTTTCAGAGTATCTCCTAGTCGAGCGGTCTCAACGAGAAAAAACTTACCTGTTGTAGTGTAAGATTTTATAAGATGGGTGAACTGTTACAAAAAAATTTCAGAGTTTTCTGAATGTGAAGAATTAATAATGTATGGAGTAAAATTAGTGGTTGAATAGATGATGAAATGAAAATGAGATGAAATGAATTTAGAAATGAATTTTAGAACTGGACAAAATGGAAATGACAATAAAGTTTTTTTAATGATATATCCTACTTTCAAACATTTATTTTTAAAATATTTTTTTTTTTGTAATATATAATTTTGTGAGAATTAACATGGCATTGTAGTCAAAACAGTCGTATCGATATTAATAAATGTTTTCATATTTTCTTAAACACTCAAATCCAATGTGTAAGCTGCATTGTCCCATCGTGAGTCCGTTGGGTATCCATGACACTCATCTGACGAACCAATCGTTTCATCGAAGCCCGATGCTGTCTTCCAGTGCTGCCACAGGTCGAATCGCCAATCTCGAGTGGTGTTCGCTCATTAATGCGAGGCAGCTTTCGCTGACAACGACTGTCCTTTAGCTCTAGTTCGACATCAGAAGCATTGGTTGAAGAACCTCCCAATACATCTAGGTTTTCATATGAAGCTGGAGGTGATTGGACATTACTGCAATGGTAATTAAAACGATTACTTAAAATATCGAATTTCACAAGTTCAAAATTAAATTTACGGTTGTGGTTTGCATTGGAAGCAATCTTTGATCTGCCAATCCTTCCCAAACTCTTCACCCTCTTCAATGGTCTGAGGCAAACGATGATGCAAGGTTTCTGGCAAACGCAATCCGGTCAAACCTCCCAGCATCGAAACAAATCCCATAATTACCAATGGTAGCTTTAAATTTTCTTTGCCCAAGTACGTAACAAAGGGTATTACGATAAGACCCAAGCCTCCTATATAGCTGGATGCCCCAATGCCAATGCCGCGCACTTGCGTCGGATATAGCTCGCCAGCAAATGGATAAATGATTAAAAACGACGCCGAAAGTAGGGCCTTTGATATGAGATACAGTATTAAAGTTTCATCTAAGGCATTGTCAGGTAGCATCACAGTTATAACGCACGCCACTCCGCTATATTAAATTGAAGTTCGATATTTAACATTGGAAAAATGTTTTTATTCCAGTAATTAGACTCTTACAGACTATCATTTTTTAAGAGATAACAGTTTTGCCTATATCCCATATAAAATATCGATAGTCATTAGGAAGTTTATTACCGTTACAGAACACATTTCAATTAAGAAAATTTATGTTTAAGCATTACGAATCAGCTCTACATAGATAAATCACCACAGGGTAATAGACTTACCCAAATATCATTGATAAACTGAGAGGCCACCGCCGACCCCAAGTGTCCATAAAGTACCAGCAGCATAAATAGCTTGGTATCTCGACAACCGCCGACAAAAAGAAGCTTACATATTGATTGGTGCCAAGTGAAGGTCCATAGTAGCTAAGACCCAAGTAAACGGTCTCGTTGGCAAACCAACTAAGTGTGATCAAGATTGTCTTCAAACGCATATTTGGCGTGCGACATAGATCCAAGAGCCCTACATTGGTCACCTTCTTCTTCTGTTTTCGGAGTTTATCCCGAAGAATTTGTGCTTCTAATTTACTGTGCACAACCTCAGGGAATTGTTGCCCATTAACGCGTGCCATGCGTTCCAGTATTCGAAGCGCCTCTTCCAGACGTCCACGCATAAGAAGCCAACGCGGAGACTCCGGCATAATAAATATGTATAGGAAGTAGGAGTAAAATGGTAATGAAGTGTAGTATGAGAGGCGCACCCAGTCCCTTTCAAGATAGGTAACTAATGAGAGTAGCATAATACCTGACGTATAAAATGTGCAGGTCATTACAGTTACAAAAGAACGATACTTCTCGCCCACTAGTTCCAGAGCTGAAATAAATGAAAGTTGAATAATTTGTTTAAAAATAAATACTGGCATATTTTTAAGATTATATCTCTTAAACTATAAGGGCTTAGATTTACACCTGTCTATTTGATCTTAAGCTGTCAACTCGAGTAGACACACAAAATTTCAAGTCTCTATCATTGGTAGTGCTCAAAATATAACAGAATTTTGAAAATCAGCTCTGGTCGATCTTTATAGGATCGGAACAGTACTCACATTCCAAATATGGGAGTTCGAGCTTTAGAACTGTAGAGGATAAAGTTTTATCCGAAGTTTGATCATGCCACGAGATAAAACTGACATATATTATTATACCCTGAACCCATTAAAAATGGGTAATCAGGGTATAATGGTTTTGTTGCAGCCCAAATGTATGTAACAGGCAGAAGGAGGCATGGCAGACCCAATAAAATATATATATCCTTGATCTGGACGACAAGCCGAGTCGATTGAGCCCTGTCCGTCTGTCCGTATGTGTGAATGCGTCGATCTCAGAACATATAAGAGATAGAGCCTTTTTTATACCCTGAACCCATTGAAAATGGGAAATCAGGGTATAATGTTTTTGTGAAAATGTATGTAACAGACAAAAGGAGACGTCGCAGACCCCATAAAGTATTTATATATTCTTGATCAGCTCGACGAGCTGAGTCGAACTAGCCCTGTCCGTCTGTCCGTCCGTCCGTTCGTATGAACGCGCTGATCTCGTAAACCACCGTATTTCAAATACTAGAAATTTGTGCTTTGGCACATAAGCATAAGCACATATGAATGCCATAATCACACTGTGAAAATTTGATTAAGAAATTACAGCTGAAAAAAAAGTTATTAAACATTTAATTTCCCATATCATAGGCATATTGCAGACCACGCGCAGTCGCTGCTCAGTTAGCAGAGCGCGTGCTCATATTACGTTCGTGTGCGTGCGTATGTGTGTATGTTTTGCTTGCAATATACATATATGTAAAATAATCATAGCATGTTTCCAATATCGGCCATTCGAAGGGTTCAGGGTATCTCTTAGTCGAGCAGTCTCGACTAGAGCTTCCTTACTTGTTACTACAACCGCCACTGAATTTCGAAGCGATCGAGTAAATTAATTAGGAGCTTATGATTTAAACTGAATTCTATCGTATTTTTTGTTTCTTAGGGTATAGGAAAATGTTCAACACATTTGTCAATTGCCTAAACGTTTTGTTGAATAACTTCTGTGTTACTTAACGGATTTTAATGAAATTTTCAGCATATTAATTATTGTCTCAAATGAATTGTAAGAAATTGGAGTATAGCGAAAACCAAAATTGTATTAAATGCACATGACACTAAATACAAAATTTAGGGATAATTAGGGGTGTGACAAATTGGTAAATTGGTTTCTTGGAATGTTATGAAACTATGAGCTTGCGGTGTGAATAAGTATTTCGCAGTCGATAGTGCCCGACTGCAACGTTTTTACTTGTTTTAATATCATTTATGATAAATGAGCATTGTCGAGAACCAATATACTCTTATCAGTATACATAAGTATTAGCAAGAAAATATAAAATATGTATAGATAGATATACTTACATATAATAAAGGGTATCTGATATACAGCAGGTATAGTCAGCCCAACAATCACTCGACTTCCAGCCCATGTCCAAAAATCCGTACTCAGCGATGTCATCAAACTGCCTGCCAGAAGAGTAGCCAGGCAGGCGAAGTAGGACAGTCGCCGGCCTGCTCGATCGTTAAGCAACCCAAATAGATATACACCCACCGGACCGCCACAGTTAAGAGCTGCCAGGCCAATGGTGGGATATATATCTTTATCGCATACCAAATCAAACTGTTAACAAATTTAACAATATTATTATATACGTGCTGGCGATCAAGGTTTTTGAATGAGTAGGAAATGAGTGGCAAATAGCGGATCTAAATGCAGCTAGATGTAAATTGATTGTAGCTGTGTATATGTTTCTTTAATCACATCGATCACAATCGAGGACCAGACACTGGTCATGTTGTACTCCCACCCTTGACTGCACTTAACCAATGGCCAGCTGCTATTAGGTTCAAGTATTGAAGCACTTCCATCAGTGTATTCAACAGAGTCGAGCAACTGTGTCCAGTTGACGCCATATGTATAGCATTTGCTGTATTCCAACTTTTCGTTATCCTAAATTTGAACAGATACGGATATGGAATTATAACGAATACAAACTATATAGGTTTACCAGTTCCTTAGGTATAGCCAAGTGTTTACGCTGCTCAAGATCCATTTGAAGTAGCTCCGGAATCTGACACCAATAGTCGTCAGGAGTGTCAGCCATGAAGAGTTGGTTAAAAGCACAAAATCCGCATGGTATACAGGCGGGAAGGCAAATGCCGAAGACGAGAAGCTTCTGATACTTGCCAAATTCGCCAATGACTGGTAACAGATCATCCAAATCAAAGGCATCCTAAAGTGGTATTTAATGTAACTTGGTTACAATATATATTTCCAAAAAAAATAACAGCACTTACATCCACTGATGGTTGCGCCCTAGTCTTGTGTTGTTGCTGCAACTCCGAAAATTCTTCGAATTCATCTTCGCTTTCCATAATTTGACTTGACATCAGTATAGAGGCTATTGAACGTTCTATATTTTTAAATATGTTTGAAGACAATTTTTTGGTTTAGCAGAAGCCATACTAGTTTTTGTCATATGGTGCAGCTCGAAGGGTTGCAACCCTTGCGTAAGTCAAGTGGAAGAAAGCAACACTTCATATGTTTTCTTGATTTATTTTTTTTTATTCCAAGTTGGTTTGTAATTATTACGTTAAACTAAAGTACATACTTTTAAAATATTACACATATGTTTATCCTTAGAATCCATAATTCTGTAAAAATTAATTTGCTTTGCTTTAAACAATAAACGAAGAGTACATATAATTACAAATTAATAAATTATAATAACGGTTAATAAATGTATGTTAATTTATTTTTATATAAATTTCTTTATTTTAATTTTTTTTTAATGTTCAATTGTTTCGATTTACGTTTTTATCGAGAATAGGACGTTTAGTTGAAATTATTAAATTTCATGCCAAAAATTGTTTTTTGAATTGTTTCTGAAACTTGTAACTTTTACAATTGATTTTCTCTCTTTATCCCTCTCGTATTTTCTGAATTAAACTAAATATTATTGCGCGCTTCGGTACTACAACATACTCACATATTTATATACATAAACATACATTATGTAATATATATGTAGTCGTATATTAATAAGTTCATTATAATAAACAGAAAACTGGCTGTTCACCCACAGCGCAGAAATCACACACATTAGGCTTAAGTGTAAATTGTGGCTACATATACAAAACACACGAGTACGCATATTGTATAAATACTTGCTTTATGCGCCTAATCGACCTTGACAACACTATAGATTTTTCGTATAAACCAGAAGCATGCGAAGAAGCCAATTGTGCCGGTTAGCAAAAAGAACAGGAATACCATGATAGCTGTATAGCCAAAGTACAGAAATGTCGAAGCGCTGTCCTTAATTGAGAGCTTGGTGACAAAGTAATGACAACAATATATGAACAAATAAACGGCTGTGAAGCCCGAGGTAAGAAATGATCGCCACCACCAATGATAATCTTCTGCGCATAGATGAAAATAGCAAAGCAAGATCGTTGTTTCTGAGCATGTGATGATAAGTATCAGGAATACGAGAAAGAGAAATCCAAACATGTAGTACATCTGATTTGACCATAACGAACTTAATATAAAGAACAGCTGAATAAAGATGCAGCCGAAGGGCAAAACTCCACCCATAACAATACCAGGAACAGGTTGCGTATAGATTGACTGATCGGGAATTTGACGCGGAATTTGATTAGTGCGCACTGGATGTTCAAGAGACTGCAATAAAAATTATACAAATGTTAACATTTAATATCTTTACAGCAAAAATAAATTAGAACAATAATAATCTTATAACTTACTCGCTTACGAAAGCCAAAATATGCACCAACAAAGGTCAATGGTACTGAGACCCCAAACCATAGGGCTAATAAGGCAATCAGCGTGCTAAATGGCACAGCGCCAGAGCTGCTCTCACCCCAAAGGACAAGATTCATCACAAAAAAAAGCGAAAAAACAACTCTATACAGAAAAATATAAATTATAAATTGTTTTTTAATTTTAAATTTTGTTTCAATTTACCCGGGACATACAATTGAAGTAAGTATGACATTGCTCTTCCATTTTACTCCTCCAAAGCTCTTATAGATTCTCGCTGAAACGTATCCGGCTGGTGTTCCCAACGACACGAACAATACCATAGAACATGTCATTAAGGCGCCACGGTTTGCTGGCGACAAGAATCCAAGGCAAGCGAAAGCCAACGTGACCATAGACATAACCAATACTTGCACACCGGAGCCAAGAAAAACAGACAGTAGCATTCCTTTACGTGGTGGCCTAAATACATCCCCATGCACCAACTTCCAACCGAATTCCTCTTGTGCGTCTTCACCACTGTCCATTTGATTATATCTAGCGATATCCTTGTGCAAAGTGCGAAGCATAATCATCGCCACCATACCACTCAGGAAGAGCACAATAACTAAGGAGTTAAGTATAGAAAACCATTGAATATTTGTATGTGGCATCGATTCCAAAATATAATCCCAGCGCGATGACCATTTCACTGCATTATTCTGTACAAATTTGACAGTGTATGTGTAAACGATTTCCAGAAATACACCATTTTTAATGGAGTTTTCGGGTATGGCCAAAGGCTCTGTACCTAAACAGTTTGGTTTGCTGGGATCAGCATGATTCAATGACTTTGGCGTGACTTTAACTGATATAATACGACCACTGCTTCCGAATCCGATACCCCAATCTTCGCGAGCGCCACTGTGATAAGTTATCTCCAGATCCACATGATTAAACGGATAGTAGTGCAAAGGATGATTGTATATCGAGTTGATGGGACAGCCTTCGCCATCTGGACGAACCAAGCAACCCATTGGGAATCCAATACTGCAATATTGCTTCCCCGTCTCTAGCTGATAGCACCAAGTAACAGGCATGTTGTCCACTATCCAATGATGTTGATAGTTCAGACTAATACCCTTCTTAAGTACCATCATTCTCCGATCGCTATCCGCATCACCACCGGTATAATTTTTGCGGCAGGCCTTCAATTATAAAAAATTAATAGACTGCACAATAGTTAGATATAATACTTATCCCACTTACTACTTTGCATTCCACATTATCCAAAAACTGTATGTGATAAGGACCAGGGCGTATACGTTCGCCAAACACTACTTGACCTAAGTTTTCAACCGGAGAGTTTTCCTCTTTCCCCAGGCAGAAATCAAAGTGATGATATTCATAGGGTATGACTGATTCCTCAGTATTTAAGCGATTAACGTACAAAATGACATCAGACTAAATAATAAAATATAATACGTAGTAATACAAAAGAATATTTAAGGATCCATATTTAACATTTTGAATGGTTTAAAAAATTAAAATAACAAGAGTGTTCTAGTCGAGATTGCCCGACTAGGAGATCGCCTGAACTCAGTGAAGAGCCCTTATGCCGAATATTCTACAACCAAAAACACACACATACATACGCAGCACACGTTGTCCTAAATGCGCAGTTTACTCAGCGACTGTGCTTGGGTGCAATTTATGTACCTAAATTATGTGAAATTAAATGATTAATAGCTTTTATACCAATTCAGGAAAGTGAAATGAGTATATTGTTTTTAACGGCAAACCATTTCTACGCTTAATCAAATTTTCACGGAGGGATAATATATATGTATGTGCTAAAGGATAAGTTTGTATTATTTGAATTACTTTTTTTTATACCCTGAACCCATTGAAAATGGGAAATGAGAGTATAATGTTTTTGTGAAAATGTATGTAACATGCAGAAGGAGACGTTGCAGGCCCCATAAAGTATATATATTCTTGATCAGCTCGACGAGCTGAGTCGATATAGCCCTGTCCGTCTGTATAACGCGCTGATCTCGTAAACCACAAAAGCTAGAGATATTTGACATGTATTCTCGTGAATAGCATACGCAGAACGAGTTTGGTTTTGAAACATTTGTGAGCATATGATTAAGAAATTCCACCTACAAAAGTTTTTAAACATTTAATTTCCCATATCATTGTCATATTGCAGCCCACGCGCAGTCGCTGCTCAGTTAGCAGAGCGCGCGCTCATATTACGTTCGTGTGCGTGCGTATGTGTGTATGTGTTGCTTGCAATATACATATATGTAAAATAATCGTAGCATGCTTCCAATATCGGCTATGCGAAGGTTTCAGGGTATCTCTTAGTCGAGCAGTCTCGACTAGAGCTTCCTTACTTGTTAAATCTTAATTTGTCGTTAATATGATTTTGTTTATGTTTAATTTTGTTTTAAATACATAATATTGAAATGAATGTGTATTTTATTTATTTTTAATAAGTTAAAATTGTTGAAACGACGTGAAATATAAAAACCCCTTCAATTCGTATTTTGACTTTTTAAACCCCGTTATATTGAAAGCCCGGTAATCGAGAATCGACTGTATTTGTATACAAGAGCACATTTTTTGCTTTCACTATCACCCGTGTTCTTTGCCCTTGTGCTCTTGCGCAAGCAAGTCGACCGTTATGGCTATCCCCGTTACAGCAGCTACATCTCTACCATATAATAGTAATGCATTTCTTGGTTCCATTAGAAGTCTTCGTTTCCCTGCTGCCCATCCGTCAACGTTTGTCAGAAGTCTACCTCGATGCTATGGCTGTTTTCCGTGACGCATGGTGAAGCTGACCCCAGAAGGTGAGTTTACTGTCTAATCAAGCGTCAAACGAAAATTGATTTACTTTAGTAGTTTATTTATTTATTTATTTATATAAAAAGAAATTTGACTAAAAACGTGAGTCAAATTCAAAATTACAAGATTATAAAAGTAGAGGGAAATGAAAACGCCTGATACTAACAATATATAACAATGATATCAACAACCCGATGGGGGTGTTTTATTTGCCGTACCGGTGAGCTATGCCCCAAATCACAGCCAGCTATGGTTTGTGATATCATTGAAACTAAGCAAGATAGAAGAAGTTAAAAAAAAAGATAATAAAAATATAAGAAAAATAAAATAATAAAATAGTAAAATACAATAAGAGAAATCACTACACAAGTAGGGAGAATTTCCAGGTGCATTCTCACTACTGGGGTGTGTGTGTGATTTCTCTGAAATATGATGAAAGAGAGGACTTTATTAAAGAAAGAGAGAGTTCAGAACTAAATACATGAAAATAAGTATTATACTTAGTACATAGAACACGAAACGCACTGTCCAAAGAAGTTACAGGTACATATAGGTAAATAAAGAGGACAAAACGAGACGAGAAGCACGGGAAGGAAGTAGGAAATTGACTTGAAATAAAAGAGAAGGTGAATCAATACTACCGTTAATCAACTTATGTAGAAAAGCAATACCCAAGACTATTTATTCTACGATTGATTAACGATGGAAGATCTAAAAGAATAAGCCTACTACGATAGGACGGTAGACGAAGGTTACGATCCCAGTTAACATTGCGCAAGGCAAAAAGAAGAAATTGCTTCTGAACCGATTCAATACGGTCCTGATACAATTTATGCTGTGGCGACCATATAATAGAACAATATTCTAAAATAGGGCGTACCAGCGAGACAAAAAGAAGTTTTGTGACAAACGGATCATTAAACTCTTTAGACCATCGTTTAATAAAACCAAGTACACTTTTGGCTTCATTAACAATGGTTAGAATATGGGTATTGAAACTAAGTTTACAGTCAAAGAGCACACCGAGATTTTTGATTGTAGAAATACGTTGCACGGACACATTGTTGATTGTATAATCAGCAAAAAATGGAGCGGTACGACTGAAAGTCATTGTCATACACTTAGAACACTTTAGATGCAACTGATTGGCTTTAGACCAATTTTGAAAGGAAATTAGATCATCCTGTAGGCGTAGATGATCTATTGAGTTCTTGTATGAGAGACAGAGTTTTACGTCATCTGCATACATGAATATTCTAGAGTAAGAAATACAGCTGGGAAGGTCATTTATAAAAAGGGAAAAAAGTAGAGGGCCCAAGGGACTACCCTGAGCAACACCCGAAGAGACAAATATGACCTTCGAAATAGATGTTCTCAACAGAAGTCTTTGGGTTCTACCCTTTAAATAGGAAGCAATCCAAACCAGAAGTTTAGAAGAAAATCCCAATTGGTCAAGTCAGAGTCAAATGCATTACTGAAATCAGTGTATATAACAACTGTTTGCATTTTATTTAAAAAGCTAGTGATGAAAATTTTAATAAGTTCGTAGAGGTTGATCGATTCTAAACAAAACCATGCTGCGATGGTGAAATAATAGATTTACAAAAGTGCTGTAAATTAGAAGTTATAATTTTTTCAAATAACTTCGGAATAGCAGAAAGCTTGGCAATGCCTCTGTAATTTGAAATATCAGATCTTCCTCCTTTTTTATACAGAGGAATAATAAATGATTCTTTCCAAATTGAAGGAAATACCGAGGTATCAAGAGACAAATTAAACAGTAAACTTTATTAAGGTGACTACAAAGAAGCACTGCATTCTTCAATCACACAACTAGAAATACCATCCGCCCCCGGAGAGAACGACGATTTCAACGTACGCATAGCGGATAAAAGAGAGACAGGAGAAATATTAGAAACGATAATGGTATTTCCATTAATAGTAGAATTTAAAATTGGAAATGAATTGGTTTCTGGAATGACAGCTGAGTAAGTGGATTGGAAGAACTGTGCAAATAGATCTGAGGTATCTTGATCATTACAAGTTTTGTCACAACCTAGGAAAAACGAGGATGGAAACACAGAAGATTTACGCTTCAAATTTACAAATGAATAAAATCTTTTGGAATCACGAGCAAACTGCCTTTTACAGCGTATAAGGTAATTCTCATAACAACGAGAGTTTAAAATATTGAAATTGGGCTTAGCTAAGGAGTATTTAGACCAGTCAACAACCGACGCGACTTTTTGAACTTTTTAAAACATTTAGATTAAACATTTTTTAGAGTTGAAAGAGTCGAAGTGAACCACGGAGGTTTATTAGAAAAGATTTAGAAAGACACATAGGAACACACTTGTCTAGAATACCATTTAAATTACTGTAGAATGTTGAAACTGCTAAGTTTACATCAACTGCCTCATATAAAGGAGACCAATCTGTTGCATGAGATCATTAAGCAAAACAAAATTACATTTATTAAAACAACGACGCTTTTTAGATCATGAGGGCGTAAAAATTGGTGGACAGTAAATAGGTATTAAAACCTCTAGTGTTGGATGATATAAATCCTCAGGTATACAAAAGGGGGATGATCTTAAAACATTAATGCTGGCGTCATCATTAGTAAAAACAAGATCAAGAGAACGATTTAAATTATTAGAAATTGAGTTCATCTGATACATAGAAATGTTAAACAATTCATCAAAAAAATAATGATCAATTGTTGGAATAAGATAATTCGAATTGGGAGATGAGGCCCAAGAAGTGTTAGGTACATATATTAACATCACCCAACAAGAAAAAAGTCATTATATTGAACATATTCATACAATTCTTTAATACAAGATATATGATGACTATAAACTAGTAAATCGGAAGAGGGAGGGATATATGAACAAGTGACGTATAGGGAACAAGACTGAAAAGTTATTTTACTGATAATATTTTAAACTTAACTCGTATGCTAATCGTAAAACTTTTAATCATTGACATTAAGATATTTCCGTACCTCTCTTTTATATAAATTACTCGTGGGTAAAGTACATATGTATTTTTCCTAATAATAATGAAAAACTAAATGAGTGTCACCATATGTGATCTTGCCAACTGTGCTAACAGTATGTATGTATGTATATCTATTTATTTACGTATCAACACACATTACAAGCATAGATGCATGCCAAAAACTCTCTACGTCAGCACACAACCCACAGTCAACAAAGCACGAAATAATATTATACTCATAGGGTTCTTATCACTTCTCTGAGTTTAGTTGAGAGGAAGCGAACTGGCAAACCCCATACGTGTCGTGCAGACCTTTTTTAATGCTGAACAATATAATTACCTATACATATGCGGGTACATACCTTACATGTACTTGACACATCCGATTTCCTGCAAAAGTTGACTGGTGCCAGGCCAGGCAGATAAAAGCCTTCGCAAACCGTTATCGTGTTGACCAGTAATATTAGCAGCACCATTAAAGAAGACAGAGCCATGGTGCAACGGCTCCGTGACTTTATCATTCTTAATGTATTGACAACAAAACGCGAATATAAAGTCAGGTGGATGTGCAGCTACAAAACTTTTTAGTTATATTTGTTATAACAACCACCAGCGGACTGTTTCCCCAATATTAATGTTTATAAAGTGCTCCGGGTTAGTCTATCTTACAGAGTAATTGTCAAATATGTTTTTTTTCGGCTTATTTCTGTCTAATAAACGTCAGCACTGTGCAGTTGCAAAAACGGCGCTGCCACTATTAGCCCTGCCAACTTATGCAACTGTCAAAATAGTTACTTTTATACATACATACATATGTATTTTTTTGAAAAAAGTTACATTGATAGCCAAAATCCAAGGTAATGAGCAGACAGACCTCTTTTATATTAAAATTGAAAATATTAATATATGCATTTTTTATATTTCACATTTGTAAAAGAAACGCGTCACCTTTGAACGCAACTGACAGCTATAACTAAAACAGGAGTTGCCACTTTATAAAAAGATCGACGCGCAGCAGTTTTCCATGTGGAGTCGAGAATTATTCAAGCCGGCCTGCTTCTTTCTTTAACAATTCACGTTTAGTCGAACATACAAATTTTTGTTCTAAGTTAATTGCTGCAGAACAAATTTAAGTTATATATTTTAACAATTTGAGCGACAGTTTTTCTGGTCCCGCGTTTTTTGACAGTTGGAATAAGTAAAATCGAAATAGCAACACAGCATCAGGAACGCGCAGACAAAGGGGAAACAGGCACGCATAGTGAGTAAGTATTTAAGCGAAAAAATCAATTTTAGGACGACATTATATACGCAAAGTGTGCGTTTTATTATCTATTTTACAAAGCACATTTTAATATTAGTTTACTTTTTCCCAGCTCCTCGGTTTTGTCTATATTCACATATACATACACACCACAAAAAGCTAAGCGATTACGAAAAAATTTCCACAAATTCGCGCCCTAAAAGCTACGGCATTTACACGAAATCGAAAGTAAGAGCACAAAAATGACTTCGGACATAACACGCCAACTAATTGTTATCTTGGAAAAGACGGTGTCACCAGGTAAATGTTAAATATCCTTTAAAGATATATATACATAAGTATACATGTACTTAGGTATACAGTTGAGTCAAGCACATATGTACATATAAAAGCATCTATGTTTAGGTGCTCAGGGCCGACCAAAAGCCATTTTGTTATAGGCTTTGCTGCGACGCAACGTCGGCGGCAATGACGCGTATGTTGCGCAGGGTTGCAACGTCCAATAAGTGAACATTTTGTTGCTGTACACAATGACATGCATGCATGCATATATATATATATATATATATATATATATATATATATATATATATATATTACTTCATAAATAAATAAAAAATATAATTACATATATATATATACTTTATCTGTAAGTGATTCCGCTATTCTAACCTTAAATTTATTTACTTTTGGCAGACAAAAATGAATTGCTTTCGGCAAAGAACTTCCTCGAGCAGGCTGCCGCCAATAATCTGACGGAATTTCTAAAGGCGCTGTCCAAAATTCTAGTTGATACGACTAACAGCGTTGTGGCACGCATGGCCGCTGGTCTTCAATTAAAAAATCACTTAACAAGCAAGGACGAAAAGATCAGCCTTCAGTATCAGGAGCGCTGGCATCAGTTTCCTGAGGAATCCCGTGAACTTATAAAAAATAATGTATGCAAATTTTTCAAAGTAGTCATATTTTATATATATATGAAGTGGCATACCCTTTAAAGTAAATATATATTTTTAATTCGGAGTAGAAGCCGAGTCTATATAGTAATGTCTGTCTGTTTGTCCGTGTGATCGCAAAATGTAGATTTTAAAATTAACACTAGTATATACCTATGCAGTACAAGTAGATATATGTTTTTAATTTTGATGTGAATATCCTTTGAATAAATATAGAGATTTTATAATTTTTGGATTTTGGATACCTAACAAAAATTCGTAAATTTGATAAATACAAAAATTTCATTATCAAACTCTGAAAGTTGTATTACAAAAAACGATATTTTTAATATATTACATTTAATAAGACTTCGTCAACAAATTCGCTCCAGTAATATAACTCATACTGTGCTGTAATAATTATAGAATGTTTGGTATATTAGCTATTCAAATGATTGTGGAAATGTACTACTCGAGAAGCCCCTACTAGAGCAATCTTACATTGATAGCATACTTATTCATATGTTTCTTAATCACAGGTTAACATCGCCCAACTGAAAAATTTCTGTAAACAATGTTAAAAGTTAGCTTATCAAGATTTTAAATTAAATTGGATATCTTTGCAGATACTTGCTGCTTTGGGCACCGAAAATACACGACCATCATGTGCTGCCCAATGCGTTGCCTATGTAGCTGTCATTGAATTACCCATCAACCGCTGGGGCATACTAATACAGACACTTGTCAACAAAGTTGTCCATGAGGATTCCAGTGAAATGCACCGCGAAGCTGCCCTTGAAGCAATCGGTTACATTTGCCAGGATATTCGATATGGCGTTCTTGAAAATCAATCTAATCAGGTTCTTACGGCCATTATACATGGAATGCGCAAGCAGGAGCCCAGTAATCATGTAAGATTGGCTGCCACGACGGCGCTATACAACTCATTAGAGTTTACTAAGGCAAATTTTGAGAAAGACATGGAGCGAAATTTTATTATGGAAGTAGTATGTGAGGCAACACAATGCACAGATACACAGATATGTGTTGCTGCGTTGCAATGTTTAGTTAAGATCATGTCGCTGTACTACCAATTTATGGAGCCTTATATGGCCCAAGCACTGTTCCCGATTACCTTAGAAGCAATGAAGTCGGACAATGATGCCATCGCCCTTCAGGGAATTGAGTTTTGGTCAAATGTAAGCGATGAGGAAATTGATCTTGCCATTGAGAGCCAAGAGGCCACCGACCAGGGTCGTGCACCGCAGCGTGTCTCCAAGCATTATGCACGTGGAGCTCTTCAGTTTTTAACACCGGTTCTAGTTGAGAAACTTACTAACCAGGACGAATGCGATGATGAAGACAACTGGAGTCCGGCTAAAGCTTCCTCAGTATGCCTGATGCTTTTGGCCACTTGCTGCGAGGATGAAATAGTGCCGCATGTCTTGCCATTTATTAAAGAAAATATTGAATCGCCCAATTGGCGCTACCGGGATGCTGCGGTCATGACTTTTGGCTCAGTGCTCAGTGGCTTGGAAACCAACACGTTGAAACCACTTGTTGAGCAGGCGATGCCCACTCTGATACGCCTCATGTACGATTCCAGTGTCATTGTTCGCGACACAACAGCCTGGACCTTTGGACGGATATGCGATGTAAGTTGAAATTTAATTATTGCAATTACTTTAACAAGTTTCATTATGGCCAATAGGCATGACATACAGAATTATCACTCATGAGAATTATTGGTACAATTGTTTTTAAATTAGAAACGCCATAACATTTTCATATGTACATTGTATATAAATATGTAAATGGCAAAAATGTCGTTTTTTATTAGATTATTCCAGAAGCAGCTATAAACAAGACATATTTGCAACCGTTGCTAGAGTGCTTCGTCAAGAGTCTTAAATCGGAACCACGTGTGGCCGCTAATGTTTGCTGGGCATTTATAGGTCTTTCAGATGCCGCTTACGAAGCTGCCGTAACTACCGAAGGAGACACACCGGAAACATATGCGCTATCACCATACTTTGAATTTATTATCACTCAATTGCTGGAAGCCACTGATCGTTCAGATGGTGCACAGGCGAATTTGCGCAGTGCTGCTTACGAGGCCTTGATGAATATGATAAAAAATTCGCCTCTAGATTGCTATCTGGTTGTCCAGCACACTACCATTGTTATCTTAGAGCGTCTTAATCAAGTTATGCAGATGGAGAGTCACATCAGTAACCATAGCGATCGCCATCAATTTAATGACCTACAGTCACTACTCTGTGCAACTCTGCAGAGTGTACTGCGTAAGGTGCGCGAGGAGGATGCTCCACAAATTTCAGACGCCATTATGACAGCAATTTTGACCATGTTCAGCTCAAGTGCAGGAAAATCTGGTGGTGTTCAGGAAGATGCCTTCCTGGCCCTCTCCACGCTGGTGGAACTATTGGGTTTTCAATTTGTCAAATACATGCCTGCCTTTAAAGATTTCCTTATAATGGGCCTTAAGAATCATCAAGAATACCAAGTTTGCTGTGCTTCCGTTGGACTAACTAGTGACATTTGCCGCGCACTAAAGCACCTAATGGTACCTTACTGCGATGAAATAATGTCTGTATTAATGAACGATCTATCCGAGCCTAATCTTCATCGCAGTGTGAAACCACAAATTCTATCTGCTTTTGGCGATATGGCACTAAGCATTGGCAGCGATTTTCTAAAATATTTAAATGTAGTTTTGGGCATGTTACGGACAGCATCCGATTTACAGGTAATATCAATCACTTTCTATTTGATTTGTTCTAAATTTGGTTCTACACAGGTGGATTCCAACAACTACCAGATGACTGAATACATACACGAATTGCGTGAAAGTGTTCTTGAGGCCTACACCGGTATCATTCAAGGTCTTAAAGGAGTCGAACAAACGGCCAATCCAGATGTGTTTCACATGGAACCTCATCTGATGCATATTATTTCCTTTATAAAGCGTATTGCCCAAGACGGTGGCGTTTCGGATTTGATGGTGGCAAGTGTCGCTGGATTCATTGGGGATTTATGCACATCTTTTGGGCCACGTCTCTATCCACTGCTGGATGATGTGATTATCACACAGTTCCTGGCTGAAGGAAAGCGTTCTAAGGGTCAACGTACCAAAATGCTCTGTACATGGGCGGCCAAGGAGATCAAGAAAATTAACAGTCAAGTTATATCCCAGTAAAATGGTATTTTAGTTGTTAATATATTTCCACCCCAATGTATGTACGCAGCCAAACTGGTGAGTAAACTGTTGTATTCAATTTATTTAAGAAATAATTTCACTCCACTTTCATTTTGTATTTCCTACATTTTTTACAGTTCAGTCCGAATTCGAAAATTCTATCTGCAAGTTTGTTTGTCCGATTTATTGTTGCTGTGCGACGCTTAAAATTTAAGACAATTTTGTTTTTAAATTAAATTGTAAGCCAAATCCTGCTATGATTATGATATTTATATTGTTATTTTTGTGTGAGATCATTAGTAAATTTGATATTTCCTAAGAAGCGTTTTTACAGTCCAAACAACAACATATATTTTATAAGGATAATGGCAACTTTAATATTTAAGCAGCTTATTAGCTCAACGATTCCTGATATAACAAGAAAACAAATCCGATTATAAACGTTGCAAAAGAAAGGCAGAAAAAAACAATTATTATTCAAAATTATGTGTGTATGAATGTCTCTATAAATTTCTTGATGTAATGTTAAAATCGGTATAGATATTTAACATAAAATTAAACCCAATATAAATCTAAAACTACATAAAATTACACAGCAATATTGGATGCAAATTCGCTTACGGCTGCAACATAATTTATAAGATAAACCAATGTAAAAAGAAAAAAAAAAGTAATAATTTGTGGGAATGAAACTCTTAGTTATAGTCGTCTATGAAATGGTGTTCTTCAATAGCCACTTCTAGTGTGTGTGCATGTCAATGTGTGAATGTTTGTGTAGGTGTGCGAGTGTGCCAGAGTAGAGAATGAGAATATATGTGCGTGATTAGATCATAACTTATGAATTGTTTGTGTACAACGTATGAAATGAATATAAATATTACTACCAATCTCCATGTCTAGTTACAGTATGAATCTGAAGTATGTGGATGTCTGAACTGAAACTATATGGTTTGTGATTGAAGTGTTGTGAGCGAGAGCCACTCCTCATAAACAAAAACACTTCAAATGCGCGCGAGTGTGGCGTGTTGTGTGATATTACTAAATGTAAGTTTTTTCTAGAGTTCATTAAGCAAATTCGCAATAAATAATACGAATGACTAGCTATAAGCAAATTTCAAAATGGACGCTTTACCAAACACAAATTGATGAACACACAAAAAAAAAAGATTTTAAACGGACGCCAATTTGAAATAAAACATTAATTAGAAACTTAACAAATTCCCGATCATGAAAAACAAACAGTACGCGATAAAAAATAATCAAAAATTAGGAAACAAAGCACTGTAGGCTTTTTAAAGCCACTACGTCTTTATATATAACATAAAACCGTCATTAATGTTATTCATTTATTATTCAGAATAGTAGATAATTTTCGATTAATTTTAAAAATGAAAAATGGAAACAGTAACAACCAAACAACTACCTGCTGCGTCATATTGTATTGTATATATAGTTAAACAAATAAACATAACACAACGAAAACGGACCAGGGTAACACTACTGTACTTCACTTTACATACATATATACATTACATATAGAAATATAATTACAACATACAATACGAGTATATGACTGTTTACAGCATAACCAATCGGCTGGAGCTTATTATTGACTAAACTTTTATTTTTCGTCACACACATGCACATTCATATTTGGACAAATCTCTGTACTAAAACAAGCTATATAGCAAAATATACAATACTAACAGAAAGTCAAAAATTCAAATTGAAAAATTGCCGTTTAAAATCTTTTAGTGGCTCTCTGTTCTATTTAAGATAATTGTATATTGTATTGTAATTATTTGCGTTATTCAATCAGTTAAAGAAATTAAACATAGATTCAGAATTTCAATTCAATGTGAGGCCATTTTTATAATTTACATGCAATAAGTAACCAAAATGAACATTGTAATATCCTTTATTTTGAATTATTTTTACTAATTATCACACTGCCGTCCAAAAGTAAAAATGTTCAGTTATTTTTCTCAGATAATTTACATTTTAACATTTAGTATATAAATTCGTCATAAATTACACATTTGAACTATATAAACTCAATTTAAATTGCCAAAATAATTAGATTAGTAATACTTTAAATCTTTAAAACACTGATGTCGGAATTTGCTAATATATCCTGGTGGCTTCAATTGCGGATTATATCATATATGAGAACTATGTTTGGGAACAAAACGCTGAATGAAAATTTTAAATTCATCGTCCAATTTGGTGAACGTAAGTTTCCTTTCAATATTTTGTAAATACGAATAAGTATAAGAATTTTTCCATATATTTTTAAGGTGACAAATTTTGGATGATTGACGAACTTTGTGCGCATTTGTGATGATAATGAATTTTGATTGAAAACTGATGTATATTAATTGTAAGCGTATCTGAGAGTAATGCTGAAATTTCAAATCGCAATAGAGCAGATCCAGCACAAATATTGTACATAAATGTTGTAAATCGAAGTCAGCTACATTGTAATATGCGTGCGATTGAGTGTGCGTTATGACTATGATTGAATGCATGAGTGTGTGTTTATATCATTCCAAATTCAGAAATGAATTTAAGAAGTAAATAAGGAAAATTTTAATCGTCGGTCTGCTTTCATTATAAAATATACGTAAGAAAAATTAGTTGCTTTGTGAAAGTGTGATCGATTAGTATAATAAAATTGAATGGTGTTCAATGAATTTATATCGGAATGCATGTGTACGAGTGAGCTTGAGATTAAAATGTGTAAAAGCACCACGCGCAGCAGAGCATTGTAAAAAAAATATGTTTTGTCAGAATGCAAATCAGGAATTAAATGTATGAAACGTGAATAAACAAAATTGTCATACAATATGACATGGAAAGAGATAAAAAGAAAACACATTGAAAACGAAACATATGGTACTGATTTTATACTGAGAACTGAGACTTTCTAATTATGCAATACATACATAAATACTTACGAGAACATAAGGACTATAATTAATTACTTTACGCTGGACGTACGAAACAAGCTAACGGAAAATGTACACACACCACTACACAAAAAAAAAAAAACCAATGCCTGTATGTATATTGCGCGTTCATAAATATACACTTCCCCGCGCATATATGAATACACACCTATACATAGAATGTACGCATATATGAAATTATTATGAAAAAGGTTACGCTGACGCGCGGTGCTTACAAATACAAAAGATTAATAATTAAGTGAATATTGTGTATCTTCTCAATTTTTATTTACAGTAAAGCGTGTGTGCGTGCGAGTTATATAGCATGAGGAGTGTGAATCCGAATAGAAATTACTCGTCTGGTCAAGTTATTTTAAAATCTAATGGTATACATTAAACCATAATATAATTTCTATAATGCAAAGATGAGCATTACTTTGTTAAAAAAAAGTATGTTTAAATTTCGGCTTAAATGATCTTAAGCAATGGATGACTGATAGTTTGTACGTGATGAATAGAAAATGTAATTGTGTTTGTGTGGAAGGAAAATAAAGTATTTTGAATGCAAGAAGAATTTGTAAAATCGACTTTTAATTACAGATAGCTACAGTTTCGGGCCAATCGGCAATATCAATACTCCTTCCTCTTGCAGTTGGCGCAGTTTCTCAGGTTTTATTTCCAGTTCATTAAGGAAGTTCTTGACATCAGTTTGTGTATTAGAGCGTAGTTTACCAGGCGTCCGACTTAAGCGAGGTGCCGGACGAGGCACCCAATTGTCTTCAACTCGCTCGAAAGACTGACGTGCGGCATTGTGATTATGCTTCTGGACTTGCTGCCAATCCACAACGGGGTAAACACAAGCATCTAAATCTTCAAATATTTCTGACCATTCGGCTTGCGTTTTAGTAAGGAATGCATTCGTTAATAACTGTTTACCTTGGACTTGATGTTCTTCCCCATATTGTAATAGTTCCTTAGGCAAATTCAAGCGCTCTTTGATCAAAGTAAAAAATTGCGGTTCCAATGCGGCTACTGACATAAAAAGGTTATCTTTTGTTTTGTATGTGTCGTAGAAATAAGCGCCTCCATCAAGCAGGTTCGTTCCACGCTTTTGCCGCTGATCCCAAATGTCGAGCTTTCTTGACATAAATAACCAGCTGGCGACGTAAGCAGCGCCATCAACCATTGCCGCATCTACCACCTGACCTTGTCCAGATTTGTGCCTTTCTAACAATGCCAAGCATATACCCAATGCACACATAATGCTGCCACCTGCAAAATCTGCTAAGAGATTGATGGGTGCCGTTGGTTTTTCATGCTCACGACCCAGCATGGATAGCACCCCAGACACAGCTGCAAAATTCAGATCATGTCCGGCACGAGCTGCAAGTCGGCCTTGCTGCCCAAATCCTGTCAGACGCGCATAAATTAAACGTGGATTTGCAGCGCATAATAGCTCTGGGCCCAAATTAAGTTTCTCCATGACTCCGGGGCGGAATGGTTCCACTATTACATCGTAGTTTCGAGCAAGCTGTTGTACAATCTGTTGACCTGCCGGTTTTTTTAGATCAACAGCCACAGTGTGCTTACCATGATGAAGCACATCCAAGGAATTATCTAGTACCTAAGATCAATTTTTAAGTGCATAACATCAATTATATTTAAATGTTTCCATACCTTATCTATTCTGGTCACGCTAGCACCAAAATCTGTAAGTATTTTGCCACAAAATGGTCCAGGAGCTAGTCCCACAAACTCTAGAACTTTAATACCTCCTAATGGCATCTTAAAAACCTTTCAATGTCACAATGCGATGTATTACGAAAAGCTTAAGGTTAAAGTACATATTAGCAATGTTCTTTCATAGTATAATAATAAGTAGTTATGGTATTAAAATACCATAATTTTTAATACGAACAACTTTTAAAAAAAAAATGACACAATCTTTCCCATATAAAATGCATAAATATTCAAAATAAGAAAATTAAAATTAGCTAATTAATTAATAATTGTACAAAGTAATTTATTTTATTTTTTTATTAAAAAAAAAATAAATAAAAAAAAACAATTTAAGAACATCCATGTATAAATATATTAATAAATAATATATATAGTTTTTATATTTTTTACGATCACTGTTTATTATTATTACTATTTTTATTAATCAATCGTGCACAGCACTCCATAATCGAAACAATATGGTCAGATTTTTACATCGACATTATCAGCTGTTCCCACTGTTAAGTGACCATATTTCTCTGGCGTTACTGTTGCCTGCTAGCCGCCTGACTGTAGATGCGTAACTGCAACTGCTTAAGTCAGTGTTAACATATTTTGAAATCGAATTTCCCCAAATATAAGGTAATCGGATATACAAGCATATGTTTTTCAATATAAAACTGCGTAAAAATTTCAAATTACAAATTTTATCACTGACCGGACAACAGAATTGTATGGTCAGTGATTGTATACTATTAGCAAGTTATATAGGAGTCAATAACTGCGCATGTCTGCTCTTTTTTGCGTTAAATTGTGTCGTAAAGAGCAATTGAAAAATTATAAATTTAATTCACGAATATTTAAGAATGCCGCAACAGAGAAGGAAAGTTGCTTTTAGCGGCAAGAAGAAGAAAGATCAAATCCTACAAAAACGTTATGCAAAAGGTAAATATTGCTAGAATAGAATCGACATCATAATTATAATAATACCAATAGGTCACTGTAAGTACTTGCGCAGCGCTCAGGAATCGAATGACGACAGCGATGCTCCAGAGAGAACTGATGATCAAAAGCTTATGGAGCAGCCTTTAAAACGCTGTGGTGGTAATAAGAATGTAAACCGTTACAATCTTCAATTCATACAAGAAAGTAAAAAGGAGATAGAACTAATGAAACAGGAGGGTTTTAGTCCACTAAACGTCCTTTCATCCATTCAACGGGAGATCGATGAACGCTATTTTGAGAATTATGATTTTCCAGTTCGTCCACCTTGGACTTTTGATCAAAGCAAAGAACAATTGGAGCGCATTGAAAATAGGTATTTCAAGGTATGCTAATTAGTAAGTTATATAAAAAGCTGTTTAATGTAAGCTAGTCTTGTAGGAGTATGTCGACGAATTGCTGCAAAAAAAGGAGCGTAATAATCTCAAGGAACATTCAATTTTCGAGCTCAACTTGGAAACGTGGCGTCAACTTTGGCGTGTACTAGAGTTCTCGGATATTTTGCTTATCATTGTGGACGTCCGCTATCCGTCACTGATGTTTCCACCATCTCTATATGATTATATTATTCACACGATAAAGAAACATGCAATTGTTATTTTTAATAAAGTGGATCTAGTCGCTGCAGAGGTCGTCGTTGCTTGGCGACACTATTTCAATGTGCGTTACCCAGAGCTTCCAGTCGTGCTGTTTGCATCGTATTCAGTGCGCAGCCAAAAAGGCCACCAACTTAGCCGCTATCAACGTGCTCATCGGCAAAGTATGGATGGAGTGCATAATATATATCGGGAATGTCAAAAAATTGTTCAAAACGATGTAGATCTTTCAACATGGCATCAAAAAATTTGTGATGATATGAGCTCTGACCCGTTCAACATTGGCGAATCAACTACAAATAGCCA
Source organism: Drosophila fulvimacula (assembly GCA_035045555.1). Classification (NCBI taxonomy): domain Eukaryota; kingdom Metazoa; phylum Arthropoda; class Insecta; order Diptera; family Drosophilidae; genus Drosophila; species Drosophila fulvimacula. The sequence goes on along the minus strand of JAWNOX010000160.1, from coordinate 1,333,558 downwards.
ATCTCAAGGAGAGTTAAAAATTAGTTATGTCACGGAGACCACTCCGCATCAGCAGATCAAATATAATGGAGGTGTTTTGACCATTGGATGCCTCGGATTTCCAAATGTGGGCAAATCATCGCTTATTAATTCCCTAAAAGGACGTAAAGTTGTCAGCGTTAGCCGTACACCAGGCCACACCAAACATTTCCAAACCATATTCCTTGTGCACAACGTACGTGTTTGCGATTGTCCGGGTCTTGTGTTTCCTTCTAGTACGCCAAAGAGCTTGCAAGTGTTGCTTGGCAGTTTTCCCATATCCCAGTTGAAAGTCCCTTATCGTTCAATCAAGTTGTTGGCTGAACACGTGAACCTGCCGCAGGTTTATCGCTTACCTCTTCCAGAGGAGTACGACGAGTGGTCCGCTGTTGCAATCGCAGATGCCTGGGCGTATAAACGGGGATTTCTAACTGCCAAGGCAGCTCGCCCTGATCGATATCGCGCTGCTAATCACATTTTACGCATGTGTCTGTCCGGACAGCATAAGTTAATATTTCAATTTTATCCTCCTTCCTATGAAGACAATCGCGAAAGCTGGAGTCAACACCCTGATGTGGTCGAGGTTAACAAGTATCAGCAAGTTTATAATTATGAACCGGATAGCGAGACTAATGAAGACACATCTTCCATCTGCTCGAACAGTGAGTTAAATACTATTCACTCTTATGTGTAATTTAAACCACATTTTTATTAAAGGCGGTGATAGTTATGACGAAGACAGCTCTAACGATGAAACCAACGAATATGATGATGAATGCGATGATCTGGTATTACGTTCACGCAACACATTCCATCTACTTGAAGATAATTAAGCATTAACGATAAGTGACGCCTTTAATTTATATAATTTTATATATGGAAAACAAATATATTTTGGCATCATAATTTATTTGATATATTTCGAACTATTACAAATATATTTTGGTTCATAATTTATTTGGAATACTTCGAACTAGTATTATATTTCACTCCAATTTTATCACACCAGAATAACCCTATATTCAGTTAATTTCAATGCTGTCTATCTCATCCGACATGACTTCGTAGTCATCATCCATTTTGTCAATTGACAGCAGAAGCTTAATGGCGCTATAAAAATAATAGAATATACATACATATAATATATACAAATTTATAAATATGAGTAGATTAGCAAAGAGCAAATAAAATAAGTTAAAGTAAGTACGAACGCTCTAGTCGAGACCGCTCGACTAGGATATACCTGAACCCTTCGAATAGCAGATATTGCAAGCATTTTAGGATTATCTTACATATATATTGCAAGCTACATATACGGACGCAATAAAGGGCTCTGCTAAAACAGCAGCGAGGACTGCAATATGCCTATGATATGGGAAATTAAATGTTTAATTTTTTTTGTGGATGAACTTTCTAATTCAAACTTTCACAGTATGATTATGGCATTCATGTGTGTGTCTTTGCCAAAGCACAAGTCTCTAGTATTTGAAATCTGTGTTTTGAAAATTGGGTCGAAGAGGGCGTGACATCCTAAATCCTCAAACTACACTACAAACAAAATGTCTGTATTCACTAAATGCAGTAAATTTGAAGTCTCTTGCCTTAAAGGTGTACATTATTCATAGTCAATTTATCAATAATTAGGAAACGAAATGAGTTATCGAAAAAAACTAGTACTGCGTATGGTATTCACGAGTATACATGTTCTGACGCCGGTTCTACCAACACTGCCGTTACACTCTTTGAGGGCTTAATAGCGGATTCTTAAGTAAAGTAGTAGCTCAAAATTCATCCCCAATTTGTTTATGAATTCTTAGAATTTTTCAGATGTTTCCGCTACTGCTTCCCCGTGCGTTTGGTAATAAACGTTTTGTTTAATAACATAATAGATTTTAATGAATTATTCAGGATTTTACCTATATATTATATTGACTTTATTTAAATTATATCTGTTAACAAAAATCAAAATTGTATGAAGGACCTATTAAACTAAACATGGAGCCTCCAACTTTAACAAGAACGTTGCAGTCGGGCGCAACCGACTGCGAAATACTCATTCACACCGCAAGCTCTCAGTTCCATAACATTCCAAGAAATCAATTTGCCACACCCCTAATTTTCCCTAAATTTTGTATTTAGTGTCATGTGTATTTAATACAATTTTGGTTTTTGCTATACTCCAATTTCTTCTAATTCAGTTGAAAATATAATTAATATGCTGAATATTTCATTAAAATCCGTTGAGTAACACAGAAGTTATTCAACAAAACGTTTAGGCAATCGACAAATGTGCTGAACAACTGCACAGCAAACTTTTTCTTATGTTCTAAGAAATAACAAATACAATAGAATTCAGCGTGTATCATATGCTCATTAAGTTACTTGCTTACTGTAAGCTTCAGTACCGTTGCTAATAGAAGTGGCGCAGATCATGGCAGCCTTGGTTCGAGCCTCGGATAATTCGGTATTTTATACACATATTATTTATAATTAATATTGCTTTGACAAGCACAGCGGTTGCGTCGTGGTAGAGATGACGAATTTCGAGTCGTGCAAGTAGGCGGAGGTTCGAATCTCGCATTTTCTATGTCGGCTTTTCTTTTATTTCTTTATTTTTTTGTTTTAAAATATATTTTTTTTACATTTATAATATTTAGCAACTCAATTAAGATGGTAAAAGCCCACAAAGTCAATAAATTGTGTATTTATTGCTCAAGAAAAGTGGTTTAATTCTATTTGCCACGCCCGCAGTGGGCGTCATATAATTTTTGGCCAGTCCATGGCAGGGGTCTAGAGCAGCGTAACTGTGAATGTTGGACGCTTACACTAAAAAAAAAAACTACAGGGTATTTTTAAATAGTTCACGCCCCAAAAGGGGCGTAAGAATATGACCGATCGATAGAGGAGGTCACCAGGAACCTACCAGTCCAGCTTGTAGCACTAAAACTGTATGAGCTATAAACTCGTGCGGTTTGCCACGCCCCCTGTGGGCGTAGCTATATCCACCATAGCTTTTTGAGCTTGGGACGTTAATACAAGTATATGTACCAAGTTTCAAGATTTTAGCATCAATAGTGTTCAAAATATAACAGAAGATGTAAAATTGATATATATTCAGATCCGATTTGCCACGCCCCCAGTAGCCGTGGATATATAATTTTTTGGCCGATCTTTATAGGATCATAATAGTTACTTAAGTGCCAAATTTGGTGTTCTAGCTCTAAAACTGTAGAATATACAGTTTCACCCGATTGCCACGCCCCCAATGGGCGTAGATATATCCGCCATAGCTTATTCAACTTGGGATGTCAACGCGAGTATACATTCCAAATCTCAACTCTCTAGGACTGCTACAAGTAGTATTTCTGACATGCAGGAAAATTTATTTTCCAATTTGCCACGCCCCTAGTGGGCGTATCGGGAAAATCTTGACACTTTATCTGACGAAAATATACAAGAGTATATATTCCAAATTTGAAGTCTCTAGCTTCAATAGCATAGAAATGGTTTGCGTTCATACGGACAGACGGACGGACATTGCACAAACACAACATACTCATTTCACTTTGTGAATGAAAAAAATAAAAATGTCAAAGATATAATTTTAAAACTAAAAATCGATTTTCGTTTTTAATCTGTAACAAATAACGAGAATAGTTGTCGAATTATGTAAAACAATCTCAATCTGCGCGAGATACTTATACGTGCTGAAATCGACGCGTTCAAACATACGGAACGACGCAAAAGAGTAAATCAACTTGGCTTGTCATCCTGATCTATTATCCTGATATATGGGATGGGATCTGCCAGTCCTCTTTCTACCTGTTACATACATTTTAACAAAAACACTATAAGCAGATTTCCTATTTTTAAGTATTTCAGGCTATAAGATTGATATGGTTTATACTTATCTGATCTTATTTATAATATGTACTGTTTGTTAGTATTTTATCACAATTAGTTTCTTATTTTTAAGTAACACTTACTTAATTAGTTTATTAGCATCGCTGTTCTCGTCGATTGGGACTGGATGCAAAGCTTTTTCGAGCAACAAGAGTCGCAAACATGAACGCAAATTCAAGACGACAGAAACCGTTTCTGGGCTGCATTTAAAACTAAAAAGAAAAGGAACGTAAAGATCATAACAATGTGTATGTTTCAACCTTAGCTTACTAATAGGTCTGGGCTACAGACAGATAATGTCTATTATCTATAACACCAGTGTCGACGCCATCGCCAAAAATAATAAGTGCCATTGGGAAAACCATTGTAGCGTCAAGCAGGTAAAGATCTGTTGACTTTTGTCTTTGATAGTATACAAAGTAGTTTGATTCAAACCCTTTCACTCCGCTGTTTACCGATGAGGGGTGAAAATTTACACGACGTCCATCGTCAGTCGTCATATTGTGAACTGCGCGAACACGATTTTTTATTTGACGCGTTTTACTGTTTAAAGACATACAATATATGTATATATAATTAAAATAAAATCAAGTTACTAAAACAGAGAGTTTACCGCAAATGTGCCATATTTGGGTAGAGGCCGCCTCCAATAATAGCGCGAAGTAAGGGAATATTCTTTGAATTAACGTTAGATGATTGGTCCAAATAATTAGTTGAAGTTAGGAACCTATAAGTAAATTTTATTAGTTTTATTTAGTGTGTGTCAAAGATATAGAGTTGTAAATGTATATATATATTTATCTACATATTTTGCTTAATGTACCTTATTAATAATTACGACTGCGCTTGGTGTCGAATATGCCTTGGGAAATTAAAAGTCAAAATTTTTGTTGTAGATGGACTTTCTCAATCAAATCTTTACAGCGTGATAATATCACATGTGTATTTGCCAAAACACAAGCCTCTATTAAATAATAGTATTTCAAATGAAATACCTTGCAAATTATTGGTATTATTATTACAGATAAAAATAAGTGTTAAATTTGGAACTCTCGGTCCAAAGATGTACTACGTATCATTTTTAGTGAATTTCAATAGAAAACATTAAACCGAAAATAGCTATATATAATATAATACACATACATATATATACAAAGTAGTATAAATATACTAAAAATAAATTTCAAGTCTCTAGTTCATATATGTTCTGAGATCGACGCGTTCAAAAATATGGACGAACAAGGCAAACTCAGATCGGCGAGCTCATTAAGGATATATATATTTTATGGCGTCTACCATACCTCCTTCTGCCTGTTGCATACATTTTAACAAACACACTATACTGTTTTCCCATTTTCAATGGATTCAGAGTATAAAAACAAAGGTATAACTCGCTTTCTTACATACATTAACACCAACTTATAATATCCACAATATCTATTTTTTGCGATCTTCAAGACTATTAGTACTTACTTGTAGTGACTGAGAAGTTCGGAAAATTGAGACTTCATACATTCTAGCTGTTGAAGTTTATGGGAACTCACAAAGTTGATGTAGCAAAAATCCCGAGCGCGATGCTGCTCTACGCTTTCGCGGTAGTTGCAAATTGTGTTATGGATCATTAAATGATCACTGTGCGTCCTTTGGGCCATAATGCGCTTAGCCTCGTCGACCATATGTTCTTTCCCCAAGGGCGTATAGAAAATATTATTGTAGGAGAGTGCAGCTGCGACGGATGTAATGGGATCCACACAACGAAAAAGCGCCGATATCAGAATCATTTTACCCACTTGCGGATCAACTGGGAGTTTAGCCAGATGTATACCTAGCGGAGTTAGCTTACCATCAACATCAAGCGCTTCCATCCTGATTATAATGGATTCAATTTTGTAGTCGAAAATATGATATCAATAATACCTACCGCTCGAGAAATTTAATTGCTGTTCTCACGGTCCTGTCTGTTGGTGAATCGATCATTGTTTGAAAGAATGCATATGGATCATCGATGTGCAGCACTTTTAGACTAAGTATGATCGCTTCCAGTTTGCAGCGTAATATTTCTGGAATTGGCACATCCGACATCAGAGCTTCTCGTGCCCGACTGAACAGATTGTAGCAGACGCCTGGCTGCACACGTCCGGCGCGTCCTTTACGCTGCTGTGTGTTAGCATGCGTCACCCAGCACTCCTCTAAAGATTGTATGTTTGTCTCAATGTCATAGTCAGTTATCTTGGTCCTGCCAGTATTGATGACAAAAACAACATCGTCAATGGTTACTGAAGTCTCGGCAATAATGGTGGATATGATTACTTTTCGTTTGCCTTTTGGGACTGGCCTAAACACAGACTGCTGCTCCACCGAAGGCAGCCTTGAATGCAGTGGAAATATGAGTAAATGGTCGCGCCAACGCTGTCCCAAGGGTGAACGTGGGTTGCTTAGTGTGCTGTGCAATTGTGATATCTTGTTGAATCCAGGAACGAAGACCAGTATAGCGCCATCCGTTTTTTGTTTACATATATAATATATGACATTCGCAATAAAGTCCATGTCCTCGCACCCTTCGGAATAGGGCAGTCGAAGCTGTTCAAGAACTTTCTTGTTGTATGTGTTGCGTACTTGTCGTATATATGGCTCGATCATGCTTCTGTACTCGGACTGATTCAGCCAGAGGAGGGATCGTTTATCTTTTCGGTAGCTAAACTGATAACCTGTCATAGCGAGTACATCCTCCAGATAGAAAACCTCGACAGGATGCAATACACCTTCTATGCGAAATATTGGGCATCTATTAAAGTAGTTACAGAAGTCGTCTTCCTGCACCGTAGCACTCATTAATATAACTTTTAAGTTGGGGCGGTGTGGCAGTATTATTTTGAGCAATGCCATTAGCAAATCTGTCTCAACGCTGCGCTCGTGTATCTCGTCTAGGAGCAAAAAATTCACGTTGTGCAACAACGGATCAGATTGTAGCTGCTGCAAGAGTACACCTGTGGTGCAGTAAGTTATGGAGGCACGTTCACGAGGCTTTCGGCTTTCCAAACGAATTTGATATCCTACTGAGTTTCCTATTGGTTCGGCACGCTCATAGCTAACTCGCTCCGCCACTGTTATTGCTGAGATTCGACGAGGCTGCGTGCACACGATGCGGCATGTGGATCCTATTCCGCTTTCTATGCAATCGTCTAGTAGTAACTGCGGCACCTGCGTAGTCTTACCACAGCCGGTGCTACCTACAATTAATAAAACTTGATTCTCCTTCACAGCGGCGATAACATCTTTGGCATGGCTCATCGTAGGCAATTTCATGCGATCTTCATATCTTGCTCGAAAAACTGCACTTTGATTATGTTCCTTTTGTTTATCCTGAAGGTGGGCATCTAGGTTATGGTTTTGCAAATTCCAGCCTTGGTTCTGCTTTTTCGTTTCTTCTATGAACGCATTAAAATTCATACTTAACATATGTCGAAACTGCTCTTGGAAGTTCTCATTTACATGCTTTTGTCCAGCTTCCCGTGCTACCTTAAACTGATCCATGTATTCATTGACACGAATTATAATACCAGGCGGTACGGTAACATCACAGCTCAAATCAATTTTGGGCTCTATTTTCGCGTCCGAGTTTTTGCGTTGTCGGGCAAGGTTTTTGTAGTACATGCCAATATCCCTGCCACTCAGTCCTGGCGGGCGAGGGCAGTGTTTCCGGGAACCTTCTTGCGACTTAATCTCTCCATCCATTTTTCTTTTTATAAACAAAGCAGGCCAGAATGAATTTCTTCGATAACTACAGAGATTTTATGCAGCCCTGATGATTTCCACACATAGTGGTAGTCCCTGTATATATTAATGTTAAAGGGATTTGTGAATATTAAATATATTTATGTTAAATGAGTATATCGCCTGCAATGACTGCTTTGCTTTCCGTCTGTTAATATTACAGCTAACCTTTTCTCATTAAATGTTTAATAAGTTTTTTTTGTTGATGGACTTTCAAAGCACATTACAAATAAAATTGTTTGCAAGCTTGTGGCGAAGGCGGCGCGTGGTATTGAAATTTTAGCAAAATTAAAAAATATAAACAAAACAGAAAAAAAACAACAAATATTAGTTAAAGAATTTTTGAAACAAACTGGATCTGCGAGTCACCTAAAGGAACATGCAAAAAATTCAGTCTCTAGCTCTTCTGTGTTTTGAGATCGACGCGTTCATACAGACGTCTCCCTGATCAAGAATATAGGTACAAATATATCCTGTGGGTCTTCTGCTCATTACATGCATTTTAAGAAAGTTATTATTCTATGTTTTCCCATTTTCAATGAGTTCACTTCCCCTCCAAAAGCTAAACTGGCATTTATTGATTATATCACCGAGTCGATTAGCAATAATTCTCTCCATACCTTAGATACAAGTTTATTGGGCGATAAAGTTCATGGCTGTCTTATGGCTTTCCAATCTTATGGACCATCGTAATTGGTTTCATCTTCCACAGTTGAGGACAGATCTACACCGACTTCAGACTATATACATATGTATAGCGGATTCGTAATGAGTAAACCTAGTCTGTCAGTGATGTGCAAACGAATTGACTTTCTCTTCTTAGCTTTCATCAAATTAACCACTGGGACCCTGTCTAAATTGTTGTCTCTTAAAAGACACTTCCAAAGCCAATATCCAGCATCCAAGGCAGTCAGCTTCTGCTCAAAGATGTTGCTTCGAAGACCTCTTAAAATTGTCCTTAGTTTCTTAGCAGCCCGGTACCATTGGATTGTATCACGAGAGTCTTAAGATCGAATTGTCAGCCTTACGCCATACGCAGTACGAGTTTTTTTTATTTTTATTGATAACTAATCCTGTTCGGGAACTATCAATAAATTTCGATAAATTGACTTAGATTTATGTGTACCATTAAAGCTAGAGACATCAAATTTAATGTACAGATAGGTGTAGGGAATGCAGACATTTTGTACTTTTAGTAGTTTTAGTTTAGAGACTTATGCTTTAACAAATACCCTATATTCACACTGTAAAAATTTTATCAAGAATGTCCATCTACAACAAAAATGATTAAACATTCAATTTCCCATATCAAAGGCATATTGCAGCCCGAGCGCAGTCGCTGCTCAGTTAGCAGAGCGCGTGCTCATATTACGTTCGTGTGCATGCGTATGTGTGTATGTGTTGCTTGCAATAGATGTTTAAAATAATCATAGCATTCATGCAATATCGGCTATTCGAAGAATTCAGAGTATCTCCTAGATTTCTTTCTTTCAGTATTATTTTCAATATGGAATGTTTGGAATATCGGCTCTTCGCTGAGTTCTGGGTATTTCCTTGCCGAGCAGTATCGACTGCATATATATTATATTGGATACTAAATAGATAACAGAGGCTAGAATTGTTGTTGTAACCATTGAATATAAGAACTGTCTATATTAATTTTTTGGGAAAAGAATTTGTGTTATTAATGAGTTATTAATACATAAATATATGTATATGCTTCTAGAGGTTGGAAAATTACATATCATCAAAAGTTCACTAATTTTATGGAAGAGTATTACATTATTAATTAAATATTACATTTGTTTCTATCTACTGGCTTAAAATGGCAACGTGAAAATTTGATCATTTTACAATTAAATTTGGAAAGTAAAGGCTCAACCGTCAAATAATATGTTATTTTTGAAAGTCAGATAAATTTGTTCTTCTACTTGGCAAAACTGCTTATATAAGTTTATTTTTTGAGTTCGTAAAATGTAAACATTGGAATGAAAAAGATTTAAGATTAATGTCAAATTAAAACTAAATTTAATTTCTGTATACTAATATATTTGACTAATATTTTTCGATACTCTCAGTTAAGTTTTACCCAAGTAAACCCAAAAAATAAAAAGATTTATTATTGTTTTAGCTTTATATACGAATATATGTATTGTAAATATAAGGAAGTAACAAAGTATCTCTATTGACATTAATGTTTTCTATTTTGGTAGTAAATATATGGGTTCTATAAAATTTATAATTTATTGCAAGCACATATTTTATTTAATGAAGGTTCTTTGCAAGAATCATTCAAAATATATTACCTATTGCCAACCTTCATCTGGCTTCACTAACAAATGCGATGGACATGTAAGAACCAATTTTCTCTGCTTGTACATAGAAATTCGTACACGTTGTATAGGTATGCATTTATTCCAAGTTAACATAGGTGTGTATACGCATATCATTTATAGACATAATAGACTGCTAATTAACACATTTAAATTTATGAACAACAATTGAGAAATTTGCAATTTCTCAAAAATTATAGTTATTCTAAATGACGAAAAAATTTAATGTAGAAGGACTCATATTATTAAATAATGCAAACATTAAACAACAGTAAAACAAAAACATGTGCATATTGGTATGATATAGGAATATGGTTACTTACATAACACTAGACTTGTAATATTAAAACCTCACTGGTTAAGGATTTACACTGAACAATAATTTAACAATTTAACAAATTCCTATTAATGCTGCGGTCATAATTATATTTTTAATAATGTCATTTGATTGGAAGTAGAAACATAGGGTGGATTTCAAGCAGTGCTGCTTCATTTCTCTCCTTAAGTACGTAATTTATGAGGTATTTTTTTTTATGTATAATTGTGAATTATTTTTAGCACTCGAAAATTCTCAAATCTTTTTATATATTAAACAAAAGCAAACTAAGAAACAAACAGCATATTGTAGTCACATTAATATGCTATCTCAAAAAATCTCTCTAATTTTACAAAACGATAGAAAAAATATTCTATTCAAATTGCAAGTTGAAGTTAAAAATTTAACAATATTTAAAGATAATATTAAGGAAACACAATCGTATAACGGTTAGAGAAAATGTGATAGAATAGAAAATATTATAGAGAATTTAATCTGCTCAACTAGATTCCCAGTAATTGTAATGTAATCGTTATTGTGGTTTGTTTTGTCTGGCTTCGTTGTTGTCTTCCGGTTTAGGCAAGAGCGGTGCTAACGCCGTTGTTCCATCTCTGTCATCGTTTTCTCCATTCTGAAGGTCCCCCGCAACATCTGAGGTAACCAAACTACTAAATGAACCATCTTCAGTTCGTTCAGGACCAATTTTATGGCCAGCTTGGATTTGACCGCTAGGACTATTACTTCGATCATCGTGAGATATAGTATTGTTAGTTGGTGATGATGTAACACTTCGGTTAGGCTTCGATGAACGTCTCGCTGACAGAAATCGAGGCTTTTCATCTTCAGTTATGGAATGCAGCAACCGCTCAACTTCATCATCGATTGTTTCACTTGAGAACGTGCCCGATTTACGGCTCTTTTCTAACAAAGTTGCTTTTTTCGCAGTTAGGTATAAGCTACGCTTTATTGCAATATATATCACATCTGTAGAAGCACGAACAGAGTAATCAGGAACGAAAGTTTGCCTAATTTTCGAATCCATATTTAACGACTGCATCGATCCCATCTGAGTCGGAGAGTCTATATCGAGATACAAATACACATGATATTTTATTTTAGTTTATTTTATAATATACTTAACACTAATACACTTACCAACAACAACATTCTGTACCAATGCTTGTGTACCAAAATAAGTAAATGGCCCACTATCAAAAAGCAGTCCCTCTCTGCCAATTGTTACTTCTACACGGCCCTCTAATATAAGTACAAAAAAGTCAACAGCTTTTCCCTGTGTAAATATAAACAGACTGGGATCATCTTTTGGTTTTCCCTTTGATTTAATGTTGTGAAAAACGTCTTGATTAAGTAATCGCCGTAAGATTGGTTCTGAAATGACATCCTTTTTAAACGCATCCACAGCTGTAGGTACAAAAAAGAAAAAAATGGAAATATTGTAACACAGTTGTAAATTAAACAAGAGTGGTCTAGTTTGATATTGCACGAAATACATACACACATACGCAGAAGCATACGCTCTGCTAACTGCGCAGCTTACACAACGACTGGGCTTGGGCTGTGTATTTGTATTAGTATTTCTTTTTTTTTTTTATAAATTAGAGTCAAAGGGGGGACGTAACAAAAATCCAAACATTACTACTACTACGCGTATTTACACTTAATTTGAAGCCTGTACCTTAAAAGGTATACAAAAATCTAAGTCAATTTATCGAAATTGATCGGTAATAAGGAAATGGGATGAATGATCGAAATAAACTCGTATTGCGTATGGTATATGAGATCGCTGCGTTCTCACAGATGGACGGAACGACATAACTATTTCGACTCAGCTCATCGATCTGATTAAGAAGAATGGTGTCTGCCACGCCTCCTTCTGTCTGTTGTATACTTTTTCAGAAGAACATTACACACCGATTCCCCATTTTCAATGTGTTCGTTCAGTATGAGTATGTATATTCATTGTAGAATTTACCTGTACTTAAGTATTGGAATGTTGCCAACGTTAACTGAGGAGAAATGCGAACAGTTTGCGTCTCTCGACGTTCGGCAAACGCAGAGAAGTCAGCTTTTTTATAACGGCTCCGGCGAGTTTTTGTACGATTATCGACAAATACATCGGTTTCATCAACAATTTCTGCTTGAATAAGTTCCTCAATAACATCTTCCAATGTAACAAGACCAACGGTTTCATAAAACGGATCTCCGTCGCCTTCATTGTTAACACGATGAACGAATGCAATGTGACCGATCGTACCTTCCTTGAATTGATTAAACATAATATCTAAAGTGTAATCCTCAAAAACAAAATGAACGGGGTTTTGGTAAAATTCACATAATGTCTTCAACGGCGTGTTATCATCAGTATCTACGAATGCCAAATCTTTAATATAGAGCAAAGTCACAATGTTCTTTCTGTCCCCGTCGTATACGGGAATACGCGAATAACCAGAATTCATAATATCAGATACAGTCTCAAAATCCAATACGGCCTCCAACGAGAGCATGTAGGCGTCATTAATGTGAGTCATAATATCAGCGACAGTTTTCTTACGCAACTCCAATGCGCCCGATATAATGTTCACTTCATTTTTATCCAAATCGTTCACGTCGTTTGTAACCTGCGCAACGTAATTTATTCAAAATAATGGTAACAAAAAATGTATAGAAGTTATTTTTGTACTTACACGAACCAGCTCCTTTAGACGTTCACGATTAAATACATTACCAATCTCTTCACCCAAACATGCATCTAAGATACGAGATATTGGGTACGACAGTGGAGCTGTTATGGCCATTACCGTTTTGGTAATCAATATAGTTTTGGCACCAATAGCTAAACCATGCCTTGAACACACAGCCTATATTAGTTTTTTTTTTTTTTTTCAACATATAGAAAAAAAATTGTCACAATTGGTTTTATGTTTAAAAGTGAGAATCTTTGATCAATGTAAGAGTTACGCGTTATGTTTTTCAAATTAATCCATGTTTTTAAATATTAGATATAAATTCAATCAAATAATAAATATATTTACCAGATACCATACAAATTAGATGCTCATAACTAGGTTATAACAGCATTAGGATCGTTTGTATTAATATGTAAAATGCATTCATTAAAAAGCTTAACAAATCACTTAAAATTTGTTAAAGATCCTGTTGGCTTTTTTAAGAATAAAAGTGATGTGTACAAAGCATATCTATTAAATGTAATTGAGCACAATATAAAATAGTTTAAATATGTATTAAGTTTTGAGTCTATTCGCTTTTATTATTTTGTGTCAAAAAAGAAAAACTAGATCACTTAAATATAAAAATAGTTACTAAATACGACAAATCAGAAGAATTGATATTATGTTATATGCAACTTCGTGTAAGTTCAAATGAACTAATACTATACTATAATATATTTTATTACTGCCTCTATTAATTATTATATTATCTTTGTCTTTCTTTAAACATTTTTTAACTTACCTCATTCGCATTACATCTTGAAACTTATCCATTTTTTATAAAATTAATAAAGTACATTAAATCTATGGACTTGTGATTACTACTGTTGAATAATATTAATATTATTTCCGTTTCAATTTTTTTAACTATAAACTTTGTATGCCGTGCAATGTAATTAAGTCTTTAAGTCTGCTCCGTCCTATTACATTATATTGACCCACATTCAAAATTTGTAATAGTATTTTAATAGTGAGTCACCGACTTTAGCTAGCCAACCAAAAAAAGTTCCCAACTGTGTGTAAGATGAAAACCTATTTTAATTTTGAGGAGGCGTGGGAAGGTGTTTAAAACGTAATATATCAGCGGACTGTATCCAGAAATTATAATAATCGTAACCTTACGGGAACCTAATTAAGTTTCTATAGAATTTATTTTGTTTAAACTTATTTTACGTATTTTAATTTATGTATTTTAAAGTTCATTATTTTAAATACGGGCGGAAGGACATATACATATCAACCGATTACCCACTTTTATTGGGTTTGTGTATTAAAAGTAAAACAGCTGTTGCGTTGCTAACTGGCATATGTACACATTTTACTGAATGATAAAAAAAACATGAAATGGATTAATTTGATTCAGCGTGTTACTTTTACAGAGCCCAATCATATGGTTTAGATGAACGCCTACCTGAGGTGTTATTTCACCAAAAAGTACAATAGCCAAGGTGGAAAATATGACAGCAAAAAGTCCAGAAGTCAAACCATCCAGTAGAATGGTAAAGGTGGAGTTAACCAACACATTACCCAAGAGAATACTGCACAACAGATAATTACCTTGATCTCTGACAGGTGCAATTTTCGCGGCATACTTTCTTTCTTTTTCCGTGCCGGTATTTCGTAATATCTAAGATAAATAATTTATATTTAAAACGATTACATCTTTTCGCAACAGTCATACTTTTAATTCAGTGCGGTCCATTGCCATTAGACCCAAGTTAAGACCAGAGAATAATGCCGAGAAACATAAACATGTTACAATGACAACAATAGCCACCCAAAGAGGCAGCAGTGGCTCATGCGTTTCGATTTTCATCCATTTGTCATTGCCTTGATGTACAAGGGGTGTGGTTTCAGCTGCGCTGTGGTGCTGTAAAGAAAATGCATTATTATACTTGATTAACAAGTAGTTATGAAGCGAATGCCGCAATACTCACAGTTACTCCGTCGTCATCAGTTTTCGCACAAATATACAACACGCTTTTTGAGTACGGAAATTTGACCGTATATGTTGCAGTAAGTCCGTTATCGGACACATGGTCGGGTTTAAAGATCTCAGTTAGTGGCTTCAGACAAGCTCCCTTATAATCATTTTCTTCACTTGTAAACGCGATAACTGTGTTCTTATGTAATTCAGTTCCGAAAATGCGAATTATCTGTTCTTTATTACTTAAAACACTCGGCACGCCATCATTGGATTCAGAGCTATCATCTTCCAAACGCAATCCAATAATGCGAAAAGAGCTTTGATTCGAAACTTGTCGCGGTTTCCGATCTCTGAAAGAATTAAAAAATATAAACAATGAACTTAGTTGGTTATGACATTTTTGGAAAACTTATTTATAATAATATAATAATAATGACAACATTGACGAAAGTTAGGACTATGCCTTTTACGTGGTATTCTCCTGGGTTTAAAAATACGTGACACAAAAAATTCTTTTACTGAAGAATATTGTCCCGAGTGATTGTGATCACAAAATACAATAATGCTAATAAGTTTTAGTACCTAAGACTTATTTCTCACTTTTTCTGGATTATAAACAACACGAACGTATGTATAGTGTACTCTCTAGTATAACCATATGAAATACGTGTTTTGAAAGTTTAAGGAGAGGAGGCATGGCATCAAAAATATACCTAAATCCATATTGTCCTATAAAACTAAATACATGATTTGGAGACTCTAACTTGAAAGATATAATAGATAGCATTTTATAACTTAATTTCATTTTTAATCGATAACAATAAACTCTAATAGCTATAGAATTTTTAATATAAACTCGATTTCGTCTCGTCAGCGTTGATCAAGAATAATTTACTGGGTCTGTCAGTCCTAATTTTGCTTGTTACATACATTTTAATATCCTGTTTTGCCCATTTTCAATTAGTTCAGGGTAAAACAAATTAAGAACGTTACAGTCGGGCGCTCCCGACTGTGAAATACTCATTAACGCCCCAACAACCAGATCCAAAACATTTAAAGATATAAATTGACCTATTTGATACGCCACTAATTATCCCCAAGTTTTGTATTTAGTGTCATGTGTATTTAATACAATTTTGATTTTTGCTATAAATCAATTTCTTACAATTCAGTTGTAAATATAATCAATATGCTGAACATTTTAATAAAATATATTAAGTAATACACAAGTTATTTAACAAAACCTTTAGCCTATTGGCAAATGTGCTTAGCAGCACCGTGAACATTTTCCTATATTCTAAGAAACAAAAAATACGATAGAATTCAGTTTAAATCATAAGCTCCTAATTAAGTTATTGGAAGCATGCTATGATTATTTTACATATATATTGCAAGCAACACATACACACACATACGCACGCACACGAACGTAATATGAGCACGCGCTATGCTGAGCAGCGACTGCGCGTGGGCTGCAATATAACTATGATATGGGAAATTAAATGTTTAATAACTTTTTTCTAGATGGACTTTCTTAATCAAATTTTCACAGTGTGATTATGGCATTCATATGTGTCTATTTGCCAAAACACAAGTCTCTAGTATTTGAAATACAGGTTTTCCAAACTGTGGGCGAAGAGGGCATGGCGTCAAAAATCCAAAAACTACAAAATGTCCGCATTCACTACACCTATCTGCACAAAAACTTTGAAGTCTCTAGCTCTCAGGTCACATAAATGAAAGCAAATTTATCGAAATTTATCGATAATTCGGGAACGGTATGAGTTATCGAAAAAACAAACTTGTACTGCGTATTGTATTCACGTGTATACATGTCAAATTTCGACTTCTCTAGCTTTTGTGATTTACGAGATCAGCGCGTTCATACAGACGGACGGACAGATGGACAGGGCTATATCAGGGCTATACCTTTTTATACCATGAACCCATTGAAAATGGGAAATCAGAGTATAATGTTTTTGTGAAAATGTATATAATAAATAGAAGGAGACGTGGCAGAACCCATAAAGTATATATATTTTTGATCAGGTCCGTCTATGGGCGCACACTGATCTCGTAAATCACATAAGCTAGATAGTTGAAAATCTGCATATATATATGTATGTTCTATAACTCATCCCGTTTCCTTATTATCTATACAATTATGTCGATTTATGCTTACCATTAAAGC
The DNA here is from genome assembly GCA_035045555.1 of Drosophila fulvimacula. Taxonomy (NCBI): domain Eukaryota; kingdom Metazoa; phylum Arthropoda; class Insecta; order Diptera; family Drosophilidae; genus Drosophila; species Drosophila fulvimacula. The sequence goes on along the minus strand of JAWNOX010000160.1, from coordinate 1,316,346 downwards.
TTAAGATTTAAAACTCTATGTGTAGATACGTATAGTATAGTACAAAGATTTTGTAGTTTTTGATTTTGGATTCCACGCTCCTTCGTGAAGACATTTTTTTTTTTTCAATTCCAAAAAATTAATTGTGAATGACTTGTTAAATTATTAAAATCGATATATATGTATATCTATATTGCGCGTTATCAGGATAGTAGACCAGTAGAAGACCAAAACTCGCTATAAAAGCTAACAGAAATTGGGAAACCATTATTTATTTTCTTGGATATTACGAATTCTGCTGAAGAATACCCACGACCTTTAGGCGCCCTGTCTACAAAAATCCACCAAAAGAACTGGTATTATAGGGCTTTTTCAAAGACTTACAGATTTCTGTCGAACATATGGGTATGAATTTATAATTTAAAAACAAATAATTAAGCTGCTGAAAAGTAGTTCATAAAAGACTCTTGCTAGTGCATTCCACCTGAATTACTTTTACTCTCTTAGTTTCTTGAGGTATCCAGCTTTCCTTAAACTCTGCTCGAACCCTGACACGCAGTTTACATTGGCTTATAAGTAAAGTAGACAATTTACGTCGCCTTTAACAATCAATAAACCAACAAGCTATTATATATCTTTTATATCTTTTGTATAGCTTGATGCCAGACTTAGATTATAAACGGAAAATAAAATAATAGAGAAATTAGAGTACACTTATGTAGATAGATAGATAACTTTTTGAAGACAAATACTTGTTAACAGTGATAAAAAAAATATAGCTACTTGGCTATTGTATAAGGGCTTGTTATTCAGATAAAGTCGGCCCCTACGTAAGCACTTTGGTCTTCATACCACTTGCGTTATTTTTATAAATAGTTAACAATATAATAATTTCATGATTTTACCAGAAAATACTGACTTAAGCTGCATCCAGAAAGATAATCTTTTTTTCAACCTATCGCAAGATTTGGGTGTGCGTCATAACCAAAATGCTCTTATCGCATATAACTGTATTATCAACGTAAACCATATATCTCGTTCGATCAAGTACACACCACGGCCATTCACGGGTACTTAATTATATATGAATGGGTTCTAAATGGGGTCCCTGATAAAATCCAATTGCAACTACGCTAAAATCCCAATAAATACGCTAATTTTCCATAAAAAAACAGTTAACTTTCATAGTTTTCGAAAATAGGTCAAAAATATAATATATAGGGTTCAATATAATGGGTAATATTCAAATTGACGAAATCTTGGGGCTAAAAATATTTTAATATACTAAACCGCTACCCTACTCCTGTAGAAAGTTAGATGCAGTAAATGTTTTTATACCCATTCAAGGATCCAAACTTTATGATTTATCTATTATTTATTTCCCACAAATTATGTACATATATATATATTGTCTTTGGAAATGAAATCTGTAGAGTTTTCTAAATAGACACATATAAATGCCTTTATCTTAATGGTTTTTTGACAATGTATGTAACAGGCAGACCCCATAAAGTATATTCTTGATCAGCTCGACGAGCTGAGTCGATATAGCCCTGTCAGTCTGTCCGTCCATCTGTATGAACGCGCTGATCTCGTAAACCACAAAAGCTAGAGATCTGAAATTTGACATGTATACTCGTCAATACTATACGCAGTACAAGTTTGTTTTTTTTCGATAACTCATCCCGTTTACGAATTATCGATAAATTTGCTTTCATTTATGTGACCCATTAAAGCCCCAGAACCCGTATTTAAAATACTAGAGACTTGTGTGGTAACGACGCCTCCATCTGCCTGTTACATACATTTTCACAAAAACTTTACACCCTGAGTTCCCATTTTCAATGGATTCAGGATATAATAATTCAATTCAGTTCTTCGTCTTTTATTGTAGAACTTCTACTTTTAGTAGTGTTTGCAGATATGAACGATTGAAAAATTGGAAGATGTTCAAACTCAACTAGCCAATAAAATAATGGATATAATTTAATCGATAATAACTTATAAAATTGAACTAAAACTACCAGCTTCACATGTACATACACTAATAACCAGAATTATTTTCACGAACCCTTTTTTTGACTACAACTGACTACAGTTAAATAATGGTGCGAAAATGATGCGTAAAATAAAAAACACAAATTTCTCATTACCAAATTTTATGTTTACTATATGTATTTTACCGCGTCATAAGTATCTTGAGAAAATGGTTGTGGAATTGTATTTTTAGTTTTGAACACGCAACTTTAACTTTAATTGATAGTTAATTGAAAAATTAAAAAAGTTTCAAATTCGATTGACAAAACGACAATATCTGAATTGTAATAGTAAAAAACTTTAACATATGAACTGCAACGAAATAAATTGCAAATTAATTTCAGTTATGTCAAACTATGTTGTATAAAATTAATAAGTTTTAAAAGCTAAGCGCAAAACAACGCAGGTAGAAGTCCGAGTTATTTTGCTGGAATCTAAATAATTTTTTATTTGAAGCCTCAAATCTATTCAAGACAGAAATCAGTAAGAGCTCTGTTTGATGGCGTTAAAAAATAAAATATTAGGACAATTGAAACCAAGGACGTGTCGGAAATATAAACAAACATGAAAACAAGCTTAAAAGGCTAGCCTTAAGAATGAAACATGCGTAGAAGCTAAAGGTGTCTTAGAGAAGTGTTATGACAGATTAAAGATCCTTTGACTATTACTCATCAAGAAACTATTTCTTTAAAAGAATGACGTATGATACTAGCTCTTAATTTCTATTTTCGGATTGATGAACGAAGGTCATTATTTGAGTGTCCTAAATGTTAATTGACTTTATGTCTGCAAGTAAGCTTATTAGGGAATTCTTTATATTGTATGAGAAATATGCCCCATGGCGCAAACCCGGGACATTACTACATTTTTTGATGATGTTGGACCGCTTTGAGGTCTCTTTTGAAACAAATTAATAGTTAAGTTTAAAACAAGTAAGGAAGCTCTAGTCGAGACCTCTCGACTAGGAGATACCCTGAACCGTTCGAATAGCCGACATTGGAAGCATGCAATAATTATTTTACATATATATTGCAAGCAACACAACCACACACATACGCCCGCACACGGACGTAATATGAGCATGCGCTCTGCAGTGAGTGATCGAGCTGATCAGGAATATATATGTAGGGGGTCTGCGACGTCTCCTTCTGCCTGTTACATACATTTTCATTATTATTATACCCTGATTTTTCGTTTTCAATGGGTTCAGGGTGTAAAAATAAAATGTCGGAATGACGATTGACACAAACACTATATACACTATACACTATATACATATATACACTATATATACATATATAAATACTTACATCCATACATATATATATATACATACATTCAAAGAATTAGTCACTTATTACATTCACATAAGTACGGAGATCGAAACGCAAAAGCAAACATCAGAGGAAAAAAAGAAAAATAAAATTCTTGCTTAAACCGACGCAATCCAGATTTGTTTGGACTGTACGGTGAAACAAAATAAGAATAAGAATAATATGCCCGCAATATGTTTCTGTTTGGTAGTTTTCAACATTTTGTAAGAGTGTGTTCGTATCTATACGTACATACATACATATATATAAATATGTACATATGTAAATATGTATTGATTTTAGTGCGGTTTCGGCAAAATAAAAATACACTCATATATATACATATATATATATTTCTATATATATATATATATATATGCTTATGTATTTGTGGGTAAGTTTTGTGTCTGTATTGCGCTTGTATACACCTGTATTATGTGTGCTTATATATATATATATATATATATATATATGTACGTATGTGTATCTGAGTTGTTAGCTCGCACTCAAACGTGCCTCACAACGACGACGAGAGCAATGGCTAAGAATGAGCACGATAATGAGTCATTAGTATAAATGTTTGCGGTAATTTTCAGTTTTTTAAAGGGTTACCTTAGACCAATGGAAATCAATGCGCCGTTTAAAAATTTTAACAGTTTTCCCGTAATGTTAAGTTTGATAAACAAAAGTTGAGTTTTGCGAACGAAATAAGTAACTGGGACATTTATTTTTCTTTCATTTGTGCTATTGGAACATGTGGAATTTAATTTTGAATTTTAAAATAAATGAATATAAGTGAATTCGAATTAAAATTAATATTTTAATCAGATCTAACTAATTTATTATAAATACCATGAACTAATCGACTCGAGTATATTAGTTATTCTTATACATTAACATGACAGATTGAATCAGTGAACATAGAACATTCGAACATTTAGGTGTTTCAAAGATTAACTTTGGAATTCTCACCAATGTTAGATCTGAGGCTTATGTGGAGCTTGTTGATCTTAAAGAGAGAGAGAGAGAGAGAGAGAGAGAGAGAGAGAGAGAGAGAGAAAGAGAGAGACAGCAGAGAGAGAGAGACAGGAGAGAGAGAGACAGGAGAGAGAGAGAGACAGGAGAGAGAGAGAGACAGACAGCAGAGAGAGACAGGAGAGAGAGACAGGAGAGAGAGAGACAGGAGAGAGAGAGAAAGAGAGACAGGAGAGAGAGAGAAAGAGAGACAGGAGAGAGAGAGAGAAAGAGAGACAGTAGAGAGAGAGAAAGAGAGACAGGAGAGAGAGAGAAAGAGAGACAGGAGAGAGAGAGACAGACAGCAGAGAGAGACAGGAGAGAGAGAGAGACAGGAGAGAGAGACACAGGAGTGAGAGACAGGAGAGAGAGAGAGAAAGAGAGACAGGAGAGAGAGAGAAAGAGAGACAGGAGAGAGAGAGACAGGAGTTTTGGTTTTGGTTTGATGGGTCGCTATTAGCAACTCGCTAATGTCAAGAATTGCCTTTTAATTATAAGTAGTATATGTACATATGTATGTCCATATTTTCACAGCTTTAGAACAGACTAAAAATAACAAGAAATTAATTAATGTTTTGGCTGTCTGGTTTTTTACCGAGTATATGCACTCATCTGTACATTTCTGTATATATATATATATATATTCATCTACATATGTATATAAAAATTATATAAAAAATGTGCACAAGAAATGGCAATATTTTTTCATACTTAAAAATGTATTATAAATAGATTTGGCAACCGACACATAAATGATGGAAATACACATATGTATGTATGTATGTATGTATGTACATACATCTGTACATACATGTATGTACGCAGACATATGTAAATATGTATTATATGTGTATACATATATGTATTTATGCAAGCGTTTGTATAAGCGTGGACATACATGTATGTACATACATACATACATTAATATCATGCTCCAAATTTCTATATTCTCAAGTGTACAAATGTCATAAATATGTATGTACATATGTACACATGCACGCATAATCATGCATACAAAAGGATGAATGTGTTTGGGACCTTAATACGTTCAGATTTTTTAGATTTATTAAGTCAACAAATTTAGGCGAAAATCTAAAGCCAAACAAATGTTGCTTTTAGTATGTACATATGTATGTGTATGTATATGCATATGTGCATATGTGTGTGAAGAGCGCTTTATTACATACATACATACATGTATGTGCAGGAGCATGTATTGTGCGTTGATAAACAATGAATGATAAGACCAAGAAACTGAGTCACAGCCAGCCTTCACAGAGTAATAAAATAAATATGGTTATCGCAATGGCATGAAAATGGAACTGAGATTTTGTATATTTTTAGTAGGTCGAGGAATATGTAAGTATTTCATTGGTATTTTCAATACATAGCACAAATACATGTAAGCATTTGATCAACATGACACTTACATACATATTTATGTAAGTAGTATTTATGTATGTAGGATGAAACAAAAAATATCAGGAGATAAGTTAGATAGAAAAGGCTGGATAACACTCCCCATCTGTACGAAATCTATTAACATTACACAAAAGAAATATTCTCGTTTCCATCTAGAAAAGATTACCAAAAGTTTATATCAATTTAGTAAGCGATGATGTGTTAGTCAACGCCGTACATGTGCATACATATATATACATACATATATGTTTTTTAGAGTTTTAGATACAAGTAGAAATGTAAACTTATTGGTGAACAAATTTTAATACACTTTTATTATAAAATATAGGTTAAAGATGAGGCTCAAATGGCGAAATTCTTTTTCAAGCACCAATTAAATATTAAGTCAGAATATGGACTTATGTATATTGGCCAAAAACCCTTGTACAAGATGTCATTTTTATAAAAGTGTATAATGTACGTGTTTGAAGTATTTTAATTTTAAACTTTTTTAATTTCGACTTTGGACATAACTTAAAAAATTTAGCAACAGTAAATTCTGATATGGTGTTAAGATGTTAAGGAACAGGACATGATAAACTTCTAATTACCACTTTGCCTACGCCGGCGCACACTATAAGTATATACAGTCGAGTCTCGATAATTCGAAATGGCAAGGGAACAGAATTTTTTACGAATTACAAAGGTTTTCGTTTTAACGGATTTTCCATATAACGGGGTTTAAAAAATTAAAATACAAATTGAAGGGGTCGTTTCAACAATTTTAACTTCTTAAAAATAAATAAAATACACATTCATTTCAATATTATGTATTAAAAAAAAAATTAAACATAAGCAAAATCATATTATCGAAAATTTAAGATTTAAAAAAGCTTGTAATTTTTTATTTATTTCATTTATTTTTATATAAAGAAAATTGACTACATTCGTGAGTCGAATTATAAAATTACAAAATTAAAAATAATAAACAGAATAGGGAAAAGAAATAGCCTAATACTAACAATATATACATATATAATATATACATATATTACGAATTATAAGAGGCAAGATCATCGCCGAGTAGACAGAAAAACTTCGAATGAACTAGGGGACCAAAATGTATGGGATTTTTACGAATTAACGTTTTCAAGGGACCGGCAGTTTCTTACGAAATATTGAGGTTTGTGATTTAGCGGGGTACGAATTATCGAGACTCGACTGTAGTTGACGCTGTATTCGACTTCACTCATGCCATCACGCTGCGAACTGTTCTGTTTAGTATTTATCAAGATCTGGGTAGCCAGAGCCTATCGCGTATATATAATATAACAGACTATTAAATTAATTATTAATAAAATTAGAATATGTTCCGAGGTTGACAAACAGTTTTTTGTATAGACTTGTCAATTTTCAATAATTAAAGTAATTAGTTTAACTAAGTTCCCCGTTCTTTTTTTTTTTTTTTGACTATTAAATATTTAAAACTATTCAAATATTCAATGGAACAGAATTTTTTCATTAATATAATCAAATAATGCAGTTCCTTTCACATTTACAACATATGGTTAAATTCCAACTAGGTGGCAGCCCTGACTTACTGACATTTAGTGCCCCACAAATGTAAACAAAACATGCTTGGGAGCTTACAAATATGTAAAGCCAAAAACATTGCTCACAGTTGACAATATGATCTACAATTTGAAAGCGCAGCATGTACCTAAGTGGATAAATAATTTTAATCCTAAGATTTCCCACTTCCTTAAACATATTTTCCACAAATACTAATAAGTTCTACATTATGTTCCTCTGTAAGAGCATAAAATAATTTAAAAAAATAATAATTAATTGTAAATAATGAAATTATTATTTAGATACACATACATGCACATTGTATTCTAACTTGCCTTGTTTGTGTTTCTGCCAACTGCAATTCCTTCAGTATTTGTGTTTCGGTGTTAGAGTTATTTATATTTTCTTCTGCCAGCAGATTTGTCATTAAGTTTAAAGGTTGTAACACTGTTAACGGAGCAACGCTATCAAAATCAACATTTTCGTAAGATCCATGGGTCAAATGAATACAATTTGCAATCGCTAAAATTGTAATTAGCAAAGCAAGATAAATGCTTTTTGTGTCTCGTAGACCCTCCAGTGTAACACATAATTTTGGACGTGCAATTGATTTTCCATCTCTCACACGCGGCATTCGCAAAACTGAGGTGTTGGTAATTAATTTTGAGTTTGACACTTTAGTCCGTTTATGACATTGTTTTAAACACTTTTCACTCTTTTCCATAATACGTATTTGTTGTGATTTTTACGTCTTGTATTACAATAATATGCTCAAATCCGTCCGAGCGATAATTCGTTGGCACAAGTAAAGCACCTAAAAGCAATATGCCAGCCTGTTCAATGCGCTATATACGTATGTATGTAACTACTTGCAGTGTGACCGTAGCACTGATATAATTAATCTTAACTAATCATTAATAATACTAAAATTAAATCAAATAAAAATTGCTTAAGCTTCATATTTACCGATTTATTTTGCTCATTTAAAGGTTTAATGAATCAATTCGAAAATTAAATATTTAATAAACTTGTATGTATAATTATTTTATATCTATTACCCAGAGTTGATAGTTATAAAATCTAAATTTGTATGCGGTTACGTCATTAACATAAATTTCCATTATAGGAACAAGTCCTTAAACCACCAAAATATTTTATTTAGAAACAAATTAAAATATTTTCATTTGCCAGTATACGTTTATACTTTTTAAAATATTCTAGTTTTTTCTCTATTCCAGTTCGTTGATCGAGCATACATATGTATGTATGTATTTACAATTGCAGTTTTCTGGAACATATCTTAACAAGTTCAGTCGTTCATTTCAATGATCTGTTCAATTGAACCTGATGTGAACCGAAACACTAACTGTGCATAATGAACTCATCTATTTTGTATTTAGCATATAGCCCCATATAACTTATAAAAGTGATTTGAATATGGACAACTCAGAGGAATTTTCTGCAATCGACATCGTTACATTTGTAACTGAAGAGCTTCAGCAAAACTATCTTAGTAACCGCGCCAATAAAGCAAAAATATTTGACGAATTTTTGGGGCGGTGGGACGCAAACGACAATTCTATTGAAAAGGTGAAAACTTTAAAATTTGATTTCGATACTGGTATGTTGCGAGATTTCGATATGCATTTATTTATATATATATATATATATATATATGTGTGTGTATATGTTCCTGAACAGATTTGGATTGGTTCAATGTCAGTAGACCATTGACACTTGCTGGCTTACGTGGAAAAATAGTTGTATTGGATTTCTTCACATACTGCTGCATAAATTGCATGCACGTGTTGCCAGAGCTTCGGGCTCTGGAAGAGAGATTTCCAGTGGAAAGCGGACTTGTTGTTGTTGGCGTGCATAGTCCAAAATTCGAAAATGAACGAACAGCAGCAAATATCCTGTCGGCAGCGCAGCGCTATGGCATTAAACATCCAATTGTTAACGACTCGAAATCGGCCCTATGGCGAACCCTAAGTATTCGCTGTTGGCCTTCGCTGCTAGTTTTAAGTCCGGGAGGGTTGCCCATGTTGTTATTAATGGGTGAAGGCCATGGTGAGTTCCTTCGCGACTTTATTGCAGCAGCGCTATTATATTTTGATCGACAGCAAAAAATCAACTTCTCCAGCTTACCGCTACAGCTGTCAACAGATCTTTTACCGGCTTCCAATTTACGTTTCCCAGCAAAAATTGATATGATATATGATCAGTATGCTATAGCTGATGCTGGAAACAATCGGGTGATTGTCGCGAATGATTGTGGAGTCGTAAGGTATAAAATTGGCGGACTCGAGGCGGGGTTTGTGGATGGTACTTTAAATACGGCGCGGTTCAACAATCCTCAAGGTGTTGCATTTCTTGATAAGAATACACTTATAGTGGCTGACACCGATAATCATGCACTTCGTAAAATATCCCTGAACACAGAAATCGTTGAGACGTTAGCCGGGACCGGCCATCAAGGCAATGAACGAACCGGTGGAAAATTGGGGCCATTGCAGCCAATATCTTCGCCTTGGGATGTTTCTGTGTTTCGCACCCGCGACATGGATATGTCTTTCCACTTAGATGAACTTAATGTACCCGAGAAAACGATAGTGCTCATAGCCATGGCAGGTACACATCAGATTTGGGGCTATTTTCCCGAAGGCATAATTTGGTGGAAATTTCGAAAGTTTGAGCCACGTTGCTGCGTTTCACTAATTGGCAATGGGCTTGAGGAAAACAGAAACAATTCCTATCCACAAAACGCAGCATTCGCTCAGCCATCAGGCTTGGCCATGTCCAGTGATTTTCTTTATATAGCCGACAGTGAAAGCTCTAGCATACGAAAAGCTTCAATGATTGATGGAAAAGTGATGCCTGTTGTTGGTGGAGATCGCAATCCTTTGGTATATATTAATTAAGTTAAAATGATTTTGTGCATTTATGTAATTTTATAAAATTTTCTAGAATCTATTTGCTTTTGGAGATACAGATGGCAAACTATACAATGCGAAACTTCAGCATCCGTTGGGCGTAGCATATAATAATGTCGATCGGAAACTATATGTGGCTGATACATATAACCACAAAATCAAACTCGTCGATACTGAAACGAATATAATTTCTACCCTAAGTATCAAAAACAAAGATGGTAGCGCGCTGGCTCTTAGAGAGCCGTCTGGCCTTTGCGTTGACGCTGATAGAAATAGATTATTAGTTGCTGATACAAATAACCACAGCATTCATATAATTGATTTGGCAACATATACAGCAGAACCTTTTTTCCTGGACTTTAAGCAAATGTCTAACACCAGCGAAACAGATGCTCCGCGTGCTCCATCAAAAGGCAGTGCTATGCAATTGGTAAAAAAGATTCCTTTGCTTCAGCATAGATTCTGTAATATAAATTTCAGCATGAGACTCGCATCAGATCTTAAATTTACTCTGGATGCTCCACAGAAGTGGACGATTAAATTCATAAATCCAGCTTTGGAAATAAAACTGTCAAATGGTATATTAGATGAGGGTAAATGTAATTTACAAATTAATAATTTATCTACAATTGTTAAGGCTGAGACAACTAAGCAAAGCGACTTAACGATTGAGTTTTCATTAAGCCTTTGTGATTCGAAAAGTTGTCTTATAAAAAAATTTACGATTTCAATTGTAAATGAACGTACCGTAGAGGATGTGCCGTTACCTCTAGCTATCAGTGGAGATAATACACTTCATGTGGATATTGGAATACACATAAACCAATCTAATATTAGTTTATGTTAACATTAAGATTACTTAATGCAGAATCAGTTACAAATAGATGAATATGTTGTCATTACTCACACAGAATTAAATTCAAATCCAAGCAACAAAGTTCAGGCCCATTTATATAAAAAGAAAACAATACACATAAAATGGCTTTTTAGCGTTAAAGTAACATCTTAAATTAAACAAATATTTGTGTTTATGATTAAATTTGTGTTCATGTTTTTCTTTGTTTTAATAAAAATTAAACTAGTGTTTTTCGCAAATACTCTCTGCCTGCGCAGCCCCTCCCGCTGATTTGCAAACCTCAGCTAACAAATCCTTTAAAATGGAAGCCTGGCTGCCTTGAGAGCCATCTAATGTTATAGTGGGAATGAATGTAACTGGTGGTCGAAGTGCATATGTGGCATCACCGTTCAATTTCATTAGCTCAGATCCATGACTGCTGTCAAAACACTTCTGGATGAGCTCAACATTCTCCACATTGTAAAGTTTCCCACACTGAAATAAAAATCATCTCATCTATAGATAGGGTGTTAATTAATTTATGAAACAACTGAACCTTTAGCATAGCATCTTTGGGATTTCGATTGTCTCGAATCATACAAGTCACAACTTCTAGTCGAGTAAGTAAATCTTTAATAACTTCTGCAGCGCAAGCATGATAGATATTTGCTTGACATTCCGTCGGACCGTGCTGACATTCAAATATGAATTTGCCTTCATCAGTTCTGGTTTGTGCCTTTAATTAAATTTTTTTGATAATTCAATATAAATACACATATGTGTATGTCTAAATTAATGTACTTTCAGTTTACCTTTCCATAAGGCACGAGTTGAACTTCCATAATTGGGGCAGCAGCCTTGTACGTGGGCAACAATTGCTTAGTGATAAAATATTTAGAGTCCGGGCAAAGGGCTTCATAAAATACTGTTACTAATACAGGCAGTGGACCTCCTGGTCGTGGATCTCTTCGATAATATGGTTCCTCCTAGAAAATAGGAACGACAGCATATTGAATATGTGAATGAAATGTTAAAATTATATTCATAAGTATGAAAGTTTCTTGGCTTCATAATAATTGTGTAGATAAATATTATGACTTTACATTATCAGCCAACCCATTCCAAAATAGTAAATATTTACCTTTAAAACTAATTGTGTACGGGGATGGATTATAATTCGCAGTAAAAGCCCCAGTGTGGCAATTAAGAATAAAAATATAAAAATCCGTTTCCGTGTTGGTATCATTTATTAATTAAGCCAAAAATAGTTTGTGTTGTATATGCAGTTATAAATTACACAAACATATATGTATTTATATATATATTTATATACGTATATATATATATATATATATGAATGTATGTATAAATATGTATATATATATATATATATATATATTTGTACTAAGGGGAAAGGAGAAATTATAAATAATAAACCAATATTATATGTTCTTAACGCGTATTGTCCAAAACTCCAACGCGTGGTTAAAGTACTAAAATATACCAAAAAAAAATGTTATAAAAATACCACAACAGGAATCCCATCACCCTTTTCATTTTATACATTAAATAGGCTAAAAAAAACACTATTTAAACTTTAGTCAATGAGATTTACGTTTATTAATTTTTGTAACAGTTGCAGGTGCATAATGTGACATTTATAATTACTATCGTTACATTTAAATTTAATTTAACATACACCATTTTATTTCTTAAATAATAATTGAAAAATAAAATGTATTCAGATAGCCTTAATAAGGTGTATTATTAACAATAATTAATAAGAGTGTTATAACTACTACATTTAAAATAACGTACAAATAAGAGAAGCTGAAATCAATTAAAATTAAATTAGCGATAGATGCATTTTGTTTATCATGCGGGTAAATATAATTACAATACGTCATAAAGTTTAGAGAAATATTGATTTTTAATCTATTAAGTTTTTTTTTTTTTTAGTACGTTTGAGGAGAAGAGCTAATGACAAAACTTTGAATGTATTAGATTCAAACGATATAATAGTTTTTAATTATGCAAGTTTAAAATAAATATTAGTACTTCTGAATAACCGTTAAACAAATACAAATTCATGTGTAACGACCATTGTCAATTAAAATTAATGTCAGTCACTGATAAATTCTGCCTATTTATTGTTTTTAACTGTATATAATTATTAACAAACTGTTAGTAAACTTCTCTTAACTAACGGAGCTCTGGAGCTCTAAGTCAGAAATCACTGATAATTAAAAGAGTTACTAATTTGATGTATGCTATTGAGGACTTATATTTTCAAACTCAGTTTTAAACACGGAAGATATCTCATTAATCATGTCACTGGCAACCAAGCTACGCCCTAGCCTTTGAAATGCTGCATAATTTATTTTCTTAACGAAATAACTTGAGGCACAAGCAGCTAAATATGCTGGATTGGGTTGGTTAGATTGCAAAGACCAATAAAAGAACGTTGCCAGGGATCCACTGAGTAAATCACCCTGGCCACCACAACGACGCCCTGATCCACCGGTAGGCATGGTGTATACTTCATTAGTATGGGGTATATGAATCTTATCATGTGCGCCCTTTTCAAGCACCACAACTCCATCGCCAAGTAGTGACATCTTTTCGCGTGCCGTCGCGGTGTCCTTACCAAATAATCTTTCGAATTCAATTGCATTTGGAGTCAATATAACATCACGTTTTCCACATACTAGTTCAATATTATTGTTTAGTATGAACAGCCCATCTGCGTCTATGACCAGTGGTTTTCCAATCTCCAGACAAAACTTTATGACATCTGTTGCGGTTTTCAGAATACTAGCATCTCGGCCTAAACCTGGTCCAATTACCTATGAAGCACTGAAAGATTAGTATTTAAGTGAAAAACATTCCTTTAATATATATAAATATACTATAACATGTAATCGATCCATCCACGGCATAATTTTTTCAACAGCGTCCTCATGGTCCAGGACTGGGTGCACAATTAAGTCGGGACTATACGATTTAATAACTGCCGCTGCATTAGTATGGCAGAAAACATGAGATAAATCCGCCCCTACTTTCATAGCAGTAATTGCTGCAAAGTAGGGTGCTCCAGTATATTCCAGAGAGCCACCAATGACACCAATTCGACCATATTGACCTTTATATTTTCCATTGCTGAGTTTGGGTATAATTGTTCGAAATATCGTCAATAACTTTTGTGCATGTACTGGAATTTCTATTATTTTCGACATTCTGCACTATAGATTGGGTTTCTTGATGAAAATAAAAGAGCTGGATATATAATGTATTATGTATTTATGTTGATAAAAATTTTATTATAAGAATTATTGGATTCACATCGATATTTTCAATTCAATGTTATTGGGATGATGAAACACTGATATTTAACATTTTACATATTATACTAAAATATCGATATATCGATAAAAGTCAATATAAATTGCGTTCAAATGTGAAGCCAGTATGAAGAACATAAACTATTTGCTTTGGATGTATGTAGTTTTTTGTTCTTTTTTTTATATTAAAAAGTACTGTTAACAGTTACAGTTGTTTACCATAAAAATATTATATGCTGGTTCCCTTTATGCTTTTCTTTTCATGGCGATCTGGTAGCACCGTGCCACTTGATCAAAGTGATAACATACATATACATTATATGCATTACTACATAAGTATACATATATGTATATATATTGACATATATTCACAGGATAGTTTGTTGCGTAATCGTGTTTAAAACATTGATTTTCTAGCTTATCAGTTCTGTTAATTCAAAATTGACCATGAACGTATCGTCTCTAGCCCGAGGATTTCTTATTGCAATAAAATCAAACGCGACATGTGTTACTCGTTCGCACTTCACCTATTACCCCACCAAATTATCTAAGAAGGGCCCGCGCGATTTCCAGAAAATGAATATGTTCCAAGCCATAAATAATGCGATGGACCTAGCTCTTGATCAAGATTCCTCGGCATTATTATTTGGAGAAGACGTTGGGTTTGGTGGAGTTTTTCGGTATTCATCCAATAAGATATTTAGATATATGTATGTACGTGTGTATGCCAATCCAATTTCTTTATTTAAATAGCTGTTCTATGAACTTGAGGGATAAGTACGGAAAGGATCGTGTCTTTAATACTCCCCTGTGTGAGCAGGGTATTGCTGGGTATGTATTTAAATTGATAATTAAACTTTCAAGCCGATCGTTTGCTGAATTAACATTTTGCAAGCCATACAATTTTTTGTTGGTTTAACTATTTATGTATTTTTTCTGGAAGGCCATAAAAAATATTGTTTATTAACAAAGAAGACTTTAAACTACAGGAAGCTGTTAAAGTAATTTATAGCACGAAATCATTTAAGTGGTAGAGAACTGATATTTGTAATCTATGTACATACATATGTATGTATATGTACGACAGAAACCCAAGAAAATTTCAAGAGTTCAGCTATTATAGGTTCTGAGATCGACAGGACTAAATCGACTTTGATTTTGTCGTCATTCTCATCGAAAAGATCTTGTTCGGGCGTCCAATTTTTAACCAAGTGGCTCGGTTTTGTAAGCTGTTTCATGTGTGAGCTTCGATTAAGCTGAATAGGTCTCTCACTGGTTGCCGCCTTCCAACTATTTATTATTTTTGATTTATCGTTGTACTCTTGTTGTTCGATCAGGGACCGCCAAGCCAACGTTGGACTAAATGACGGTGTATCCACCTGTCGACGTGGCAAGGTAGGTCGAATACGCACAAATAGTCCATTATCATTTAGATTCTCTTCCATACACGAGTTTTCTCTATAATCAATGTCATAGTTGGATATTTCGTCATTTGGCAGTTTTTCTTCAGCTACAAATGTTTTTTTTATTGGAATCAAAAGCTTTTATTATTTAAAAAAAAACAAAACTTACCGCCATCAATGTGATCATCAACTCTATCAGTTTCCATGCCAAAATAAAATGTTCGTTGACAGGTATTTTCTTGAGCTAAAACAATATCATTATCTCCATTTTCTTTTTGAGGTAACTTCATACATGCAAAATTATTATTTGCAATTTGATAATTATCTCGTGGATAATCACTTGATTTGCTAGTCACTGGAGTCGCATTACTTACAGGTTGATTCGATCTTTGTGTTCTTAACATAATAGCGTCCGAACTCTTTTCGCGTCGAAAGGCGAATTTAGGACATTCAGGTGAATTGGGTTTACAGATGTTCTCATTAACACTCTTACGAATTACATTGTCTCTTTTACAGTTTTTACTTTGTTTCGGCATTGAGCTCGTTATTTGTTTGCTAAGCTTACGATCTGCGTTTTTTGTGTAGTGTATGGTCTTTGAACTAGGTGTATTTCGTAAGACCTCCTTGTTATTTTTTATAATTGGTGTATCACCTGTGACTGGTTGAGGTGCTTCGGGAGCTCTTCTCTTTTTCGAATACTTGATCCGATTATTCGCCCTTAATGGCAGCTCAAGCATGTTTGTTGTAACTGTGGATTGTTGATTAAGGCTATTTATAAATTCCGGCTCTGAATACGTTTGTCTCTGCATTCGAGATAGATTTGAGTCAATAATGTTTGAAACTGAATCTTTTTGGTTTGTTTTTATATGAAGTAATGTCTGGGATCGCGTGAATTCTGGCTTTGTATTCGTTCTTCTAATTGAGCCTAAGCTTCGATCGTGGATTGTTTCTAACATGAATGCTTTAGATTTTTGACTGTGTAGGTTTGACTTATTTTGGTCTTGTGTTTCATTCTGCTTTCGGCCACTTATTGTACCTCCGGAATTCAATATTGCACCATTCGTAGTAGCCCGCAGATGCAGCCGCTTATTAACCTCCGGCAACACTTTTAGTGCGGTGTCTATTGGAGAGTTTGATTCTTTTTTTAAAACTGCAGAAGGATATGATCTTCTCCATTCTGTGGTTAACCTACTTTGCGAACTACTCCGGTTTGATCTCAAGACAGATCTACTCCATTCAATCTGACTGCTTGAATGCTGGCTTTGATGTTGAAATCGAGTTGGAAAATGTGCACTTCGATCGATGCCGGATCTTTCCCTATTGAAATGATTAGCACTACCAGAGTTTCCCATATTTAATATATATGATAATAATTCGCATTGAGTTTAGTTCATTAACATATCTGAAAAACATGAAACATCCAGATATAACAATTAAAATTTAATTAAAATTCGTGCAGCTAAATAATAAATTCGAAGACTCTTGCTACAGATGTAACATATATATATATATATATATAACATTTCGGTAACAATTCAATGAAAGGAGTTGAATTTTCAAAACAATCACTGCGCGTGGTATACAGGAACCCACAAAACAAAGATTCTCTCGTTCGTTCATTTCGAGATCGGCGCGTTCCCGGATGAGAACGGACATTAAATTAATTTCTCACCCTTATCAAGAGAATATACACTTTAAGTTAAAACAATTTCATTCATATCTTCAAAATTGGATGCTAAGACTGGTGACCTCCTCTATCAATCACCCAAAAATTATTTTTACGCCCCTTTTTGGACGTGAAATATCTAACAATACCCTGTCTTTCTAATTTTATGAGTGCAAGCGTCCAAAATTCACAGCTACCTTGCGCCAGTTCCCTGTCATGTACTGGCTAAAAATTATATGTATACGCCCACTGGGCGTGGCAAAAAGGAGAAGACCACTATTTTTGAGCTATAAACACACAATTTATTGACTTTTTGAACTCTTAATTGAATTGAGATATATTATAAATGTAACAAAAAAATATTTTGGTACAGAAAATACAGAAATGAAAGAAAAACCGAGATCACCAAACCGAGAATCGAACCTCGAACATGTGCAAGCCAGAATTCGTCAGCTCTACCAAGACGCCATCACTTGCGCTGTATTGTGCTTTTCACAGCAGGGCGACAATATTTTTTTTTTATACCCTGAACCCATTGAAAATGGGAAATCAGGGTATAATGTTTTTGTGAAAATGTATGTAACAAGCAGAAGGAGACGTCGCAGACCCCATAAAGTGCACATATTCTCGATCAGCTCGACGAACTGAGTCGATATAGCCCTGTCCGTCTGTCCGTCCGTCCGTCTGTATGAACGCACTGATCTCGTAAATCACAAAAGCTATATT
Source organism: Drosophila fulvimacula (assembly GCA_035045555.1). NCBI lineage: Eukaryota > Metazoa > Arthropoda > Insecta > Diptera > Drosophilidae > Drosophila > Drosophila fulvimacula. Next base: position 1,298,126 of record JAWNOX010000160.1, on the reverse strand, counting down.
TCTGAAATTTTACATGTATACTCGTGAATACCATACGCAGTACCAGTTTGTTTTCTTTTTTCGATAACTCATCCCGTTTCCGAATTATCGATACATTTCGATAAATTTTCTTTCATTTATGTGACCCATTTAAGCTAGAGACTTGCAAGACTTTTTGTGCAGATAACTGTAGTGAATGCAGACATTTGGTGGTTTTTGGATTTTGGGGTCATGCCCCCTTCGTCCACAATTTGTAAAACCCGTATACCAAATACCTAGAGTCTTGTGCTTTGGCAAATAGACACATATGAATGCCATAATCACACTGTGAAAATTATGAGAAAGTCCATCCAGAAAAAAAGTTATTAAACATTTAATTTCCCATATGATAGGCATATTGTAGCCCACGCTCAGTCGCTGCTCATTTAGCAGAGCGCGTGCTCATATTACGTTCGTGTGCGTGCGTATGTGTGTGTATGTGTTGCTTGCAATATATATGTGTAAAATAATTATAGCATGCTTCCAATATCGGCTATTCGAAGGGTTCAGGGTATCTCTTAGTCGAGCAGTCTCGACTATATCTTCCTTACTTGTTATATATATGTACCTTAGGTGCAACACAAAAACACACACATACTCATGCACACATAAGCACGTGATCTGCTAAGTGTGCAGTTCACGCAGCGACTGCGCTTGGGCTGCATGTGGAATATTACAAAAAATTAAATGTTTAATAACTTTTTATACCCTGAACCCATTAAAAGTGGGTAATGTAATGTATATACACGAGTATCACGCCGCAGATCGAGTTTGTTTTAAAAATTCGATAACTCTTCTCGTTCTTTTTATATCGATTAAAAACGAAAATCGATTTTCAGTTTTAAAATTATATCTTCGACATCTTTACAGTTAGAGACTCCAAATCGTATATAGTTTAATGAGACCTTTATACAATTTTGATTTTTGTTAAAATTTGGATGACACGCCCCCTTCGGCCAAATTTCCAAATCACGTATTTCAAATACTAGAGACTTGTGCTTTTGCACATACACACATATGAATTATATAATTATGCTGCGCAAGTTTGATTAAGAAAGTCGGTCTACAAAATATGTATGTTATTAAGCATTTAATTTATTTAATTATCATGCACATATTGGCGCAGCGCAGTCGCTGAGTAAACTGCGCAGTTAGCAGAGCGTATGCGTGTGCGTGTGTATGTATGCGTTGCTTGCAATATACATACGTATGTACGTATGTATGTATATATAAAATAAGTATAACATAGATATAATTTAAATAAGGTCAATATAATATATACATTATATGTATATACATACATATATGCATTTTGCAAACAATGCGCAGCTAAAATTTGCTGATTTCTTTTGTTTTGCATTATTTTTTATGCTTTTCTTTCTTTTCTTATGATTTTTGTTATTTATTTTATTTAAGAATATATAAAGGAACAATACTTTAAAAATAAAATTATGAAAATATGATGTTAGGGTTGAACTTGTGTGCGTATTTTCGTTTTGCAAACAATTAATGGACATACTGTATGTACATACTGTCTTTGTCTTTAGCTGTTATATGTTCAGAGATCGACGCATTCACACATACGGACAGACGGACAGGGCTCAATCAACTCGGCTTGTCGTCCTGATAAAGGGGTCTGCCTGTTACATACATTTCACCGACAACAAAACCATTATACCCTGATTACCTAATTTTAATGGGTTCTGGGTATAAAAACTGTTCCACAGGAGTAACGAAAATCGAAATTTAATTATAAAATTAGTGTAATTTATATAAAATATACGCCTTAAATGTTCACGTATTTTAGGGACATGTGATTTGGCAAATACATATTAATTATTATTATTATTTATTATTAATTATTATACAAAATAATATAATAACTAACGGGTTAAGAGTGCTAGCTCCTAAGGCCATCGACTCGACCGTTAACTTATATCTTATTGAGTAAGTTATTTACATCTAGGAATTTGATTACTGATTTTATGTTATTGAGTGTGGGTGAAATAAGAAGAGAGGTGGGTAGAATTTGGCCAAATAGACAAATCCTTGAATTATGCAGTTATGGGCAGGTATCCAATATGTGTTTGGTTGATAATTCTCCCTCGCATTTCGGGCAACTGGGCATAGTTTTACCATTTAGCAGATGGTCGTGGGTTAAGGCGGAGTGACCCGTTCTGAGGCGGGTGATGATATTGCAATGTCTTCTGTGGCATGAAGGTGGATATCGGACTGGTTCCTTGCTTGGGTTAAATTGTTTAAGCCTATGATCGTAACTGTCCCATTGAGTGATTTCCTTTTTTCTTAGTATCTCCTTAATGTTGCGCCATAAGTCTTCTCTGACACCAGGGATGACAGTTAGGCAAGGAGAATGTCCTGCCTGTTTGGCCGCTGCATCTGCAAGCTCATTACCTTTTACGCCCATGTGACCAGGAGCCCAAAGGAGTTTTATTTTGCTAGCGTGTTTTATGCAAAGATGTCGAATTTCACATATCAGGCTAGTTTGGTTGTATATGTTATTAACTGCATTGAGGGTAGAAAGACTGTCGCTGCATACTATGAATTTGCCTTTAAGTTCGAGAGCGTGCTTAATTGCTTTAAGGATTGCAACCGCTTCGGCAGAAAATATTGAAAAATATGAGGGGAGAATTCCAGATGAGACGAGGGTACCAGATTGGCTAACGACTGCGAAGCTCGTGGAGTCAATTGTTTTCGATCCGTCACTGTAAAGCCAGGTCCAGTTGGGGACTTTTTCCGTTTCGGCAGCTAGCATTTGCTGAAATACATTTTTTGGTGTTTTTGATTTTTTTAATAAGTTGAAAGACGTGTTCACGGTGTGGCCCGGAAGTTGCCAAGGAGGAGATGGGCTGATTTTGTTCCAACGATATGGCATATCCAGTTGATGTTTTTTGAACAAACTGGAACATCTGCGTATAGTAGACATGACTTTGAACCTTCGTCGCTGTTTAACCGTTGTATTGAAGTCTTTTAGCAGAATTTGGTTGGTCGAGCAGAGAATTTTAGGTATAAGCTTAAAAGTCAGTTGCGCGGCTCTCGTCTGTACTTCAGGAAGCCCAGCTTCCGCTAAAAGGCATTTCGGCGGAGTTGTGGGGAAGGTGCCAATGCTACACCGTACTGCTGCATGGTATGCGGGGGAGAACAATTTGATGTTGGATGGCGCACACCATCCATAGATTGGCAGCCCATAGTCGATTTTGGCCAGTATTAGGGCTCTTGTCGCATGAATTAGAGATGTTGGATGGACAAGAGAACGCTTAGACTCAAGAAACTTAATGATATTAAGGCGCTTGTTAAGACTATCTCTAAGATTAATACAATGTTGCTTAAACGTAAGTCTACTGTCGAGCGTAAGGCAGAGAACTTTAAGACTAGATGTATATTCTAATGTTGTGTTATTTACCGTTAGAGTTGGATATGTACATCGATGTTTTTTACAAATATGAAATAATTTACATTTGTTTAAGGCAAGAGTGCCCCCTGAGAAATTACCCCATTCAACGATATCCATGAGTATTTGTTTAAAAGTAAGAAATAGTGAATTTGTATTTTTGCAGTTGCTGTATATTATAGCATCATCCGCGTAAACGGAGAGTTGTATTTTTTTGTGTTTTAGTATTATATTGTCTAGGGAGTGGAAGGCAATCATGAACAATACCACTGAGAGTGGCGATCCTTGTGGAATGCCGTTGTGTAATTTATAGAAATTAGTTAAAGTATTATTAACTCTAACACGGATGGATCGCTTGGTCATGAAAGCCTTCACTAGGTAGAAGGTCTTAGGACCTACCCCTCACCGGGAAAGTTGCTCCAGTACGCTGTGCACACCAACGCGATCAAAAGCTCTTTCAAAATCAGTAGCCAGAATGGTTACATGATTTTTGGTGGAAAGAGCATCTGACGCGTAATAATGGATATGCAATAGTGAGTCCATGGTACTGTGGTGTTGTTGGAATGCAGTTTGGTTGGGGCTGATAAGTTTATTTTCGGTAATAAACCACAAGATCCTTTTGGCAAGAATTTTGTCCAGTGTTTTGCTCAAGCAAGAGAGTAGGGATATGGGACGGAAGGATGATAATTCGTGGGAAGGTTTATTTGGCTTAAGGATTGGGATTATTATAGCCGTTCTCCAAGTATGCGGATAGCTACCTGCATCTAACATTTTGTTGTAAATTTCTAGCAATCTTTGCTTTCCTTCTATTGGCAAGTTACGAAGCATAGGGTATGAGATGCGGTCATAACCAGGAGATTTCTCCTTAGCGTGCTGCAGGGCTGACTCTAGCTCAATCGATGTGATCTGAGCATCAAGATACTTAGCATCTGCGGAAATGTGATTGGGCGAGTATGCTAGAGAGAGGAAGTTTTCTTTATTTACTTTATACACATTAGAGAAGTTTTCATCGCTGGAATAATTGGACCACATAGCTCCAAAAGCATTACCAATGTCAACCGATTTTAGTAGCTCAACATTATTATCTCTGATGGATTTAAGAGGCCCTGGGAAAATTCCGACTAATTTGTTGATATCCGCCCATAATTTTTTTGTTGTGGAAAGTGGGTTAATGTTAGAAGTAAAATTGCAAAAGAATCTTGTTTAGCTCTAATAGCTTCTCTTTTAAACATGGCTCTCGCTTTTTTGTAGGCTACTAAATTGGTGGAGTTTCGAAAGGTTTTATAGTTATGCCAGAGAGTCTGCTTTTGTTTTCTTAGATCTTGGAGACTTGGGCTGAATCAAACAGGGTTTCTTATCTGTTTTTTAGGATTGCTGTGTGGAATGGTTACGTTGGCTGCTGTTTTTATGCTTTTCGTAATTCTGGCAACGAAGAGGTTCAAGTCGTTGGTCGAAGGGAACTGGAAGTGTTTTTTACAAACCGATTGGAAGATATTCCAGTTGGCGTAGTCAGTTTTGAACCTAATTATAGGTGGGACCTTTTCAGGTTTTAAATGAGTCAGAAGGTTAATAGTAATAGGAAAATGATCGCTCCCGTGTAAATTTTGGGAAATGGACCATTTGCTGTATGGTACTAGCGATACGGAAGTCATACTTAGATCAATGTTAGTAAAAGAGTTGTGAATGGAATGGTGGGTGGCAGAGCCGTCATTTAAAATAGCTAAGTTTGTTCTGACTTTGAGATCTTCAACTTGATAACCTTTTGGAGTTGCGAGAGCTGGACCCCCAAAGAGGACTCCAAGCGTTGAAGTCCCCAACATAGACTATAGGCTTATGAGCTGACTCTACAATATTTATTAAATCTGAGGCTATTAGTCTTTGGTTGGGGGGTATATAGGAATTAATGCCCATGGAGCAAGTGGAAGAGATTATGTTGAGAGTTTTGTGTGGGATGTTTTGACGTATAAGTATACCCACGCCATGCTTCGCATGATGATTGGGAGAGTTATTGAAAAAATAACCAATAAATGGTTTGGGAGTTGCAACATTAGTATTGTTAGATTTGAGATTTGTCTCTTGTAGGCATATAATATCCGGTTTTGTTTGTTTAATTAATAATACTAGATCAATGTAATTGTTGAAATAACCGTTTATATTCCATTGCAGAATTGTAAGGGTCATTATTTGGAAGGCGTAAAGTGGATACTATATGCAGTGGAAAAAGTTTATATCTAATTACGTATCAGAGTCCTCCATAGACTCATCTGATGTGGTGTTATATTCTTTTTGAGTTAAATTTGTGGAGGTAGTTGGGAGGTTTGTGTTAGAAAATTTGGTAATTTTGTTAGTTTGGGGTTGTTTTAAATATTCAGTGGTTTTAGGCGAGCAGCCCAGAGTAGCATAGTCGAAATCGGCTGATGCGTTTTTGTTATTTTCGTGTTGTTTTTGCTGATAAGACAGAGGCGTAGAGGTGTTTGATGATGTTGTTGTTGTTGTTCCTTCATTTGTGACAATAATTGTCTTATCTTTGCTTAGTTTGTTGTGATTTGGGCTTGAGTTGTAGTTTTTGTTGTTATTTTGATCAGATGTTTTTTCGTTTCTATTGTGTCCAGCCATCGTTACTGCAGCGTAGGAAGAAGGGTTGGATTACTTTGTTGTTGTTGCATTGAAGATTAACTTAGCTTCGCGCATTGTACGTTTTTTTGCTGTCTTGATTTTCAAAATTTCTCTTTGCTGCTGATATTTGGGGCATTGGCGAGAGGAAGATGGGTTTGTGTGCAGTTATCAGGCGAATGGGGAGGTAAAGCGCAATTACCACAAAGTGGTTCATTATTGCAGTGTTTAGCTGTATGGCCAAGCAGCTGGCAAGTTTTACACCTCATTGGGTTTGGTATATACTCCCGTACTTTTACCGAATGCCATGCAATATCGATTTTGTTGGGAAGATTGTATAAATCAAATGTAACCAGAATGACTCCGGAGGGTTTAGTGCCAGTATCCGTGGTTCTGGTGAATTTGAATATATCAATGACTTTTTGGGATCGCAGTTCTTCTATAATATCTTCGTTGGGAACGTCGGAGAGGTACGGAGCGTATATTGTGCCTTTTACTTGGTTTAGAGTTTCGTGCATTTTGCATGTGATGTCGCAAATGCCCAGTAGAGAAGGTGAGTTGATGAATTTTTCAGCCTCGGTTTGATTTTTAACCAGCATCAGCAGGTTGCCGTCACGCAAGTTATTGATGGAGGAGATGTTTTTAGATATTAGTCGTAGGGCGTTGTACACGGCAATACAGGAGAAATCTGAGATTTTTTTTCATTGTTTTTTGATGCGATTACAATGTATTTCGGGTTTTCGAGGGTTATCGTTGGGAGTTGGGGGAAGGTCGATTCGGTTTTTTGTCTCTTTTTTTTTCGCCGGGGGGCTATCAGAGAGCAACGCAATCAGTTTGCTTCAGAATAAGGGGCCGAGGGGGAGGCCCCATAGGCTTATGAAATAAGCTTTAGTTATGAGCTAAAACACAACTGCACTCACGAAAGAATAATGATAGACCACGTGGGTCGCGAAAGAAATACACCGATTAGGCTCTGCTGATAAGAAAACTAACGTCTGCCCGCAAAGAGAGCTAGTTGAAGACTGAAATACATATTAAAAAAGTTATTAAAAGATTATATTAATGTTGCAGCCCAAGCACAATCGCTTCGTACGCTATGCAGTTAGCTAAGCGTGTGTTTATATGTGTATGTGTTGTTTGAAATATAAATTTAAAATAAGCATCTCACGGTACATGGTATTTTCTAGTCTTATTTAAAAATATTTGTATGTCTTCCACTTTATTTTTTTTACAGATTTGCAATTGGCGTAGCTAATACTGGCGCTACTGCCATTGCAGAAATTCAGTTTGCTGATTATATATTTCCAAGTTTTGATCAAATCGTAAATGAGGCTGCCAAATATCGTTATCGAAGCGGTGGATTATTCGATTGCGGCTCGTTGACGTTCCGGGTTCCCTGTGGCGCTGTTGGACATGGGGCTTTATATCACTCACAGAGTCCCGAGGCATATTTCGCTCATACCCCAGGTCTACGTGTCGTGGTAAATTTTTGTTTTTCTTTCAAGCCTGACAATACTAATTTAATCAAAAAGTAGTTAACCTCAAGAATCATAAGAATTTTCTTTCCCTTTATTTTTTCCTAATCTAACGATAGGAAATTATGGTGTGTTATACTATTACTTAGCATTTTGCTTTTAATATACATAAGAGGAGTTTAGCCCATTTGAAAAAGTTTACAATATATAACGAATTTTTACCGCTAAGACAATCGCTTCGAGAGGTTCCGTTCGTCCAATGAAGTAAAGCCTTGAAATTTGTAATATATGTTTTCCCTCATGTGATTTATTGTCAAGATTTTGTTGATACGCTGGCAGTAACTCAATATTTAGGAGTTTGTACCCTAAACACATTAAAAAAGGAAAATCAGAGTATAATATTTTTGTTAAAATGTATGTAACACGTAAAAAACCCCATAAAGTATATATATTCTTGATCAGGCCGGCAAGCCAATTCGATTTAGCCCTGTCCGTCTGTCTTTCCGTCCGCCTTTCTGTCCGTCCGTATGTATGAACGCGTCGATCTCAGAACATATATATATATATATATATATATATATATATATATATATTGTTAAAATTCCAAAACTTTTTTTTGTTAAATTTAGAAATCTTGTTTTTAGTTTTATGGGACTTTTATACAGTTTTGGTTCTTGATCAATTTTTATCGCTATGTATTTCAAATACTAGAGACGTGTGCTTTTGCAAATACACACATACAAATAACATTATTACGCTGTAAAAATTTAATTGAAAAAATCAATCTATATTAAATTTTGTAGACAACCTGCGCAGTCAGCAGAGAGCATGCTCTATGTACTTATGTGCGTATGTGTCGCTTGCAAAATATGTGTAAAATATGCATGCTTTGAAATATCGGTTCGGAGAGTTCAGGGTAACTCTTAGTCGGGCCGGGCACCCTCGACTGTAGCTTTCTTAATTGTTTTGTTCCGTAATTGTCTGCATATCCATCTTACTTCATATTTCCAGTAGTTACTATATTAGCTTTAGAGATCAATTATTATTAACCAATAAATACATACATCAAATAATAAAAGAAATTGTATTACAGATTCCACGAGGTCCAATTAAGGCAAAGGGGCTTTTATTGGCATGCATAAAAGATTCGAACCCATGCATTATGTTTGAGCCTAAAACCTTATATCGCGCTGCTGTTGAAGAAGTGCCGACGGACTCTTATGAAGAAGAGTTGGGGAAATGTGATATTTTACGCGAAGGTAAAGATATTACCCTCATTGGCTGGGGAACACAAATTCATGTCCTTTTAGAGGTAAGTCTTGATAGAAAATTCTACAACCATATCAATTATATTATTTACTTAAAGGTCGCAGATCTGGCAAAAAAACAATTGGATATTGATTGTGAAGTTATAGATTTGGTTTCGGTTTTGCCATGGGACACTAAAACTATTTGCAACGTAAGTTATATTATAACTCGAAACCATTCAAAATGGGAAATCAGGGTATAGTCCTGTCTGTCCGTCCATATACCCATCCGAATGATCGCAGCTATCTCGAAAAGCACAAAAGCTAGAGATCTGAATTGAAGAATCGAAATGCATTCTCGTTTATACTATATGCAGTACGAATTCGCTGTTTAAATTCTTTAACTACACTGTTTTCTTATTATCAATAAAACACGATCAATTAATTTCGGTAGCTGTATACCATTTAAGTTCGGCATTTATAACTCCCAATTTTAAAAAATGTATAACTGTTTTCGTTTTAATGTTATCGACTTTAAACGATCTCCAAATCACTTATTAAATTCTATCTCCGACGTCATTAGAGGCTGAAATTAGGAATATATACTCGTGTATACTCTCGTCAGATAAAGTATCAAGATTTACCAAATACGCTGAATGATAGAAACAATACTTGTAGAAGTGCTTGGGAAATGAGATTTTGAATGAAATGGGGACATGGTAAATCAGGTAAATCTGTATCTTCTGCAGTTTTAGAGTTAGAACGGGTTATAATCCCAAGTTCAACAAATAAAGAAGCTCTAGTCGAGACTGCTCGGCTAAGAGATACCCTGAACCCTTCGAATAGCCGATATTGGAAGCATGTTATGATTATTTTACACATATATATTGCAAGCAACACATATGATATGAGCACGCGCTATGCTAACTGAGCAGCGACTGCGCGTGGGCTGCAATGATATGGGAAATTAAATGTTTAATAACTTTTTTTCTAGATAGACTTTCTTAATCAAATTTTCACAGTTTAATTATGGCATTCATATGTATCTATTTGCCAAAGCACAAGTCTCTAGTATTTGATATACGGGTTTTACAAATTGTGGGCGAGGGGGGCGTGGCATCCAAAATCCAAAAACTACAAAATCTCCGCATTCACTATGCTATTATCTGCACAAAAAATTTTCTCTAGCTTTAATGTGTCACATAAATGAAAGCAAATGTATCGAAATTTATCGATAAATCGAAAATCACTTATTAAATTGAGTTATCAAAAAAAAAACAAACTTGTACTGCGTATGGTATTCACGAGTATACATGTAAAATTTCAGAAATATAGCTTTTGTGGTTTACGAGATCCTTGCGTTCATACAGACGCACGGACGGATCGGGCCTATATCGACTCAGCTCGTCGAGCTGATCAAGAATATATATACTTTATGGGGTCTGCGATGTCTGCTTCTGCCTGTTACATACATTTTCACAAAAACATACCCTGATTTTCCATTTTCAATGGGTTCAGGGTATAAAAAGTTATGGCTGTTTGGTTTCTACTCTCATTAATTTTACGCTAAACCAAAGAAATAGCCTGCAATTTTCTAATTTTTTGAATGTATGGATCCTAGACCCCTTCGATTGACTGTCAAAAAATTATGTGTTTACGCCTACTGGTAAATCGGGAAAAACTACTACTATCAACTTGCAATTTAATGACTTTGTGTTCAAGTCAAGGCGCCGTGATGTTGGTTTTTCTTCCATTTATTATTTTTGTTTGTTTATTAAATAAATGTAATTCAATTTAATTTAATCGATTTATGCAAGTTGTAGAGTACATTTAAAAACGGTAATCGGGCGGGGGTCATGGTGTAGAAGTCGGGTACCTCCGACTAGAGTTTTCTTACATGTTTAACTGTATTCGCTGGTATTTCACAATGTTTCTGTTGTTTCAGTCTGCCAATAAAACTGGACGTGTTTTGATTGCCCATGAAGCTCCTTTAACTCAAGGATTCGGTTCTGAATTAGCAGCTTATATACAAGAAAAATGTTTTTTACGTCTTGAAGCACCCATTAAACGAGTCACTGGCTGGGACACACCATTCCCACATGTGTTTGAACCTTTCTATTTACCCGACAAGCACCGGTGCCTAGCCGCTCTTAAAGAAGTCATCAACTATTGATTCAATACCATTATCTTAATATTATTAACTTGGAACGGATGCATTTATTTACAATTATTACTTTGCTTCATTATGCAGACTAGATTGGCTGTTAAGTCTTATTCTTAAAGGAGCAAGGCTAATTTAATTAATTTAAATTTTAAAATAAATATGATCGGAAACTGTTTTATATTATAAAAAGGTTATCTTTTGTAAATTATACAAAACACACGTAACTTCAACAACCTAAAGTCCATTTATTTTAGTATCGGCAGAAGGTTAAAAAGTTAATTGGCTAAGCGTTTAGTTCTATATGAGTCAGTTAAATTGCTGATGACGAATGTTCACAAGGCATGTAATGCTTCCATGCCAAAAACGCACATCAAGTATAGATGCAGACAGCACGAGTTCCTCGGAGCCTTGGTTACAAAATAATCAAGTACAATCTGAGGAACTAGGGAGCACCTTTTCATCGAGAAAGAGTTAAGATTGCAGATAGGAAGAGAACGGTCTTCTTTCCTTCTTAGAATACATAACACATTTGTAGAACAAAGGTTATTTCCAGAAACATAGAGAGAAAACAGGCTGGTGCTAATTACCAAAGTGAAAGGCCATCCCAATACACCATCGCCATTCTGATCAAAGCCCAGACTGATTGCTGCGGCGTAGAAAATCGGAAAATGCATTTTTCTGTATCTCAGAAACACTACTTGTAGAAGACAAAGTTCAACAAGCTATGGCGGATATATCTACACTCATTGAGTTAAACTGTTTCTTATACAGTCTTGGAGCTAGAAGCTTGAAAATTGGATGGTGAATTACTGGCGGTCTCCTCTATCGATCCCCAAAAAAATTATTATTACGCGGCGTGTCGTATCTAAAAATACCCTATAATTTTTGCGTTTTTGGAGTGAAGTAGACAATTTTCGTGTAGGCAGTAATAATGTTTTGATAGCAGACAATAGCCTCTTGAAAAGCTTTATGGGCATGCGAAAGGTATGTGAGATGGGCCTCAAAAATCATCGGTGGATAAATAGAAAGCACATGTGAAACCACTTTAATCTGATGCAAATGCTGGACACGGATTCTTTCAAAATTACGTAAGGAATGAGAAAATAGCCGATTCCAGCTGCATTTACTTCGAAAATGCAACGGATGACGCAAATCATATTTTCTTTGACTTCGAAAGCAGGTCAGCGGAAAGAATCGACTTGTTAGAAACGGTCGGTGAAGTCAAAGGAGACTATAGTGCAGCGAATGTGCAACAGGACAGCTTGGATAAATAGAAAGCTGTTGCTTTAATTAATTGGTTAATACGGTATTTCCTGGCTCCACGGTGGATAGCAGCCGTTGAAATATAAATTAATCCGACACACCAGCCAGAATGACAACCTGACTGGTGCTTAAACTTAGCCCAAAAAAAAAAAAACTTATTTAGAAGTATGGAAATTAAAAGTTACCTCTTAAATATTTTCGTAACAGAAATATATTTGGGACTGGCCATGACTAGCTACTTATCTTCGTCTTGTCTTACGAACAAGTCTTAAATTTCTGCTAGGGTTTAATCACCCACGCATCGAAAATGTATTGCTGTAAGAGAATTTGGTAAAAATTAAAATACCAGTTTGATGATTTATTTCACTAGCATCTTTGGCAATAAACAGTGCGTATTAGGTTAATATATAATAAATTTCTAATAACAATTCATTTTTAGCTAAAAGTACAACTGACAATAAAAAAATTAATTATTTTTAAGCAGAGCTTATAGGACTAATAGAATGAAGTTGAATAACCGACGCTATGTGCTTGAACCACGTCCTCACAAAGATAGTGTATAGATGTATACGATTTCGGATTCCGTAAAGAGCTCTATCACATTTTTCCCTATTTATCGCGTTTTTGCTTACTACAAGAAAAGTGTAAAAGAAATATTTTAACGACAGTTAATAGTAATAGTTATAATTTTTCAGCTAAATTTATTTATAAATTATGATAGTTGTTTTGTGTAAACGATACGGTATATGGAAACAAATGGGATGCGGAATAGTCGATATTAACAATTATATTTTACTTTCTAGCCATCGCAATTCCTAGGCCCAAAATCCCACCAAGCACAAGTGCAGCACCCCCAGCAACAGCAATTCCCTTCGCAACCTCCTTATCGCTTTGTTTTTTAATATATTCCTAAAATACAAATATATGAAAATTCACAAAATGACGTTTGGAGACTATTTCAATAACAAGCTTACCTCTAATGATCGCACTTGATCATTCGATTCGATATCAAGAAATGCTCTACAGTACTTAAGACCTTCTGTATAATTTTTAATCCGTGCGTTTCCAAAGGCTAGATAATAAATATAGTCACGTCGTCCATCTGGATGAATTCGACAAAGATCCTCCAAAATCATAATACCCTGATTTACGTTGTACAATATTAGATGGCATAGTAAATTCAGATGTACACACACATATGACATACATACATAATACACTTTAATTCACTTGTAAATCTAATACTGACTCACCTTTCGAATGTCATTGGTATATCGGCTCCGAACCAAACAGAAAGCATATCTGCCAAGTAAAAAGTTAAATTATTTATAAACAGTTTTGTAGAGACAAAATTAAGCTACATACTCAAACTTTGTTTCTGTTGAGACTTCGCCATCGAGCTCAAGCTCATGGTGGTACTTTCTTTCGAATCTCTGTTAAAATATCATTCTACAAATATTCAAAAACTGTATATGCATATTTGCCTACCTCCAAATCTTCTTGGGGCACAACTTCGTTTAACAACTCTTCCATTGTCTGATTATTTCACAATATGATAAATTTATTTGTATATAATGATGTGCATAAGAAAAAAAAAATGCCTTGCGATAGTAATTAGTGACTTACAATAGAACGATAACCGATATATGGTAGCAGTTAGATTATTTGAAACTTCGTGTTGACCAGTTCAAAGATCTATGATTTAAATCATAAAAATCAAATCAATGGTTTAAAATCAATTATTTATTACACACAACCTAGATATACCTTATATAATAATCCGACAATTTATCAATTTTCGATATAGTACAATAATCATAATCATCATAATACTGCAAACAATTAATATTAATAATCGAATTACGAATGTAACTATGGATTCATTTAAAATTATGCAGATATGGTACCACTATGCTTTCTCATATCTGGCAACTTTGAGGGATGGCAGCCCTGTTTTAGGCAACCATATTTTTTCTGCCTACAAACCAAAACAGAAATATCTACGTTCACAGTAATGGTTTACTAAATGCAGGTTTATAAATTCAGTTTTCCATTATTTCAGTTTCTATTTTTATGTAATTATGAAATTAAATCAAAACTAAAATCATATCATCTGCTAAGGAGCAATACTCAAAGTATCTACACCACACTTGGAAATGGAGCAACAGCAACAAAAAAGCGTAGTTCACATCTCTAAGTTGTTTGTCTGCACGGCTGTTGACTGTAAAGATGAAATTGAAGAGGTAAACTCTTATTTAATACATTAAATATGATTCTATATATTAATAAAAAAAAATTTCTTTTATACGCGTATAGAAATTTGAACGATCTTACGCTAGCTTGCAACAACAAATTGCTGGTCTTAGTGATAAGGAAATGCATGATATGCTCACACAGTTTGTCTGCAAAGAAAAGCAGCATGAGGAGATTTCTATTGGTTTTCTATACATCATATTAACTGATCCGGCAATGGCTCCGAAAACGTATCGGGACATCACACTTGTTTCTAGGGATGGAATGAGTGTACTTGTGGCAAACCTTACTCTTTTAGTTGCCGAAAAGTACGCGAAATTAACGGAGACAGCCAGGAGACAATTGATCTGGGTTTTACGTGAATTTGTGAAGCACCAGGTTCTTAGCGTCGAGAATGTGATTTGGAATTGTTTGCGTCAAGCAGGCGGTGGAGATGTTTCCCATAAGAATCTATTCCTCGTTGAGAGCCTTTTGGACATATTCATAGATTACAGGGCGTGGCTGGAGACTAATCCTTTCCTTGTACAGTCATCAGTTTACAGTTTTGTACGCCTTATAGAAGACCATGCCAATCCCGCCTTAATATCTTTACGTCAAAAGGAAGTTAAGTTTACAATTTCTTTGATCCGGGATCGTTTTCAAGACATTATACCGCTTGGAAGAGATTTTGTTAGGTAAGTTTATAGTCTACTACAAATAATGCATACTAGTTGCATCCTCAAGAGAATTATAGAAACACTCCAAATATAAATGAATATTATTTATATTTTATTTTTCGCAGGTTATTACAAAATGTTGCACGCATTGCGGAATTCGAACTATTATGGCGAGATATATTATACAATCCAAAAAGTTTACATCCGACATTTAACGGGATTTGGCATTTATTACAAATACGTACCAGCCGAAGATTTTTACAATGTCGGTTACTTCCGGAAATGGAGCGTAAACTCCATTTTTTAGCATCTTCCGTAAAGTTTGGAAATCAGAAACGCTACCAGGATTGGTTTCAGGACAAATATTTTGCAACACCCGAATCGCACAGTTTGCGGTCTGACTTGATTCGCTTCATCATAAATGTAATTCATCCTACAAATGACATGCTGTGTTCTGATATTATCCCGCGTTGGGCCATTATTGGCTGGCTTATCTCGTCGTGTACGAACCCAATTGCCTCGGCTAATGCTAAATTGTCACTATTCTACGATTGGCTGTTTTTCGATCCGGCAAAAGATAACATTATGAATATCGAGCCCGGAATTTTAGTGATGTACCACTCCATTCGAAATCATCCATTTGTAAGCAGCACATTGCTCGATTTTTTGTGCCGCATTACAAAGAATTTTTATATAAAGAACGAGGATAGAATCAGATTGGGGGTATATAATTCTTTAAAGTTGATACTTGATAAACAGGTAAGTAATGATTGCTTTTTACCTGTAAACAATTACTGAAGCTTCATGTTTAATTCCTATTATAGGTCATTCCAAACTTGCATCCGCTGTTTGAATCACCGAAACTTGACAGAGAATTGCGTAATCTCATTCGTGAAAATTTTAGAGAATTTGTATCCCCCATTTCAAATATGCAACAGACTATCTATCCATCAACACATTCTATTCAGGCACCCATCTTTAAAAAAGAAGCTGATCAGCGGATGATGCAAAGTGGTAAACGTTTTTCCAAATTTCCAAAAATTAAATATTAATCTTATTTATTTTTTTTTTCGTCAATGTATTTACAGAGAATACCGATGTTGGTGCTGCGGTTTTTGCTGCAAATAGTTGTGCAATTGCGCTACACGATGACGATAATAAAATAGCTACTACGCCAATAGAAAGCTTAGTGCGTGAAACTGAAGCTGTATTTAGTGATGAAGATGGCGAAAACCTTGGCAGATGTAACAAGAATGATGAGAATACCGACGACGATGATGACTTACCACTGTCTAAAGTTTGTATTGCAAATCATAATCGGTGTTTAAAAATGATTAATACCCTTTACTTATTTATTATTTAAGGTTCGTCTTAAAGAGAAACCAGTTCCCGAAAAAGTAGAGTTGCCTGAAGCGATAGCCGAATCATTCGATATATTTGTTACAAAACGCAATTCTTTTACATGGGAAGCATTTTTGAAAGATTTTCGTACATTACCTGCCTCGACGTTAGACGAAACACAACTCAACTATGTGATCTCAAATACGGTTCTGATTCTTCGTGAAACATTACCGCAACAAAATGTATTTTCGGAGAGTAAAACTGAGGAGAAATGTTTGGCTAAGAGCATAAGCTATCCGCTATACGGCTTGTTTCGGTTTCTGTATGAGAATGAAGATAAGAGCAAAAAACCCTTTCAAACCTTATTATCTGAAATATGCGATCGGTTGAATGAAACGGGATATTTGCTTCTATACTTTATGAAGATTTACTGCAAGTTGCAAACACGAAAAAATGCACAGCAATCTTATCAATTTAAGACGACAGTTTATCGGCAAATATGCGAGGCTACAGACGAAAAGATTGCAATTTGTCTCGTCCGAGACCTCGATCTCCTTGAAAAGGAAAACACCACAATTTATTTGTGGCTACTGCCCGATATTTACAGAGAGTTCAAAAGTATAGCCATTAATAATACCGAGCTTTTGCGTATCACTCTTCGCTGCATTGACGCTAAAAACGTACGCGATATAATGTATTCTATTGCCCAAGGTAAATTGACAATATTCAAGCAAGATGGTCTGATTGAATGTATACGGGAAAGCCTGGAATATGAAACGTACGAACAGTTTTGTCTTTGGCAGCTTATACAGGCACATGATGTACCACTAAAATGTATTCAGGTAAGCCAATTTAAAAATGGAAAAAGGTTTTTTGTTTGCATCATAAAATTAAAAATGAAACACTTAAAGAACATAATGGTTTAAAATTTTAATGTTTATAGTTATTCCCGAAAGTGAACTGAGTATATTGGTTTTGTGCCATGCCCGTCAAATCTACAGCGTGTGATAATGTTATTCATATGTATGTATTTGCCAGCAAAAGTGTATAGTATTTGAAATACGTGTTTTCAAATTTCTGGCAAAGGAGCATTGTATCCAAAATCCAAATCATATAATCTTTCTATTCATTAGACGGATTATAGAATCCGTCGATTTTTGTCGATAATGAGGGAACAGGATGACTAATTGAATTTAAAAAAAAAACCTACTGCATATGGTATACACGAGAATATATGTGAAGTTTAAGATATTTAATTAGAAATCCCAGCGTTCATACGGACAGATAGACGGACCTGGATGTATCGATTCAGCTCATCGATTTGATCTAGAATATATCAATGGGTCTGCCACGCCTGATTCTGCTGGTTACATTAAAAATGGATAATCATTTTATTTACAAAGTTTTGTGAGCGTCGGTGTATATCTAAATTGCAATTTACGTTTTAGTATTTCTATTCTTTCATTGTTCTTATTTACTTTCTGTTTTTTTTTTTTTTTACACTGGTTAGTGTGTGTGTTCGCTGTCGCTCGCTCACGCTTAGCTTAGTGTTTGTTTTTGTTTGTTGCGAAATTTATTTCGTTTGTAGTGTAGCTCTCCCGCTCTATTTTCTGTTTCTTCATCTCCTATTTATTCTTTTGATCTTTGTATTAGCTGAGTGTTGTTGTTTGGGATTTTTGTTTCTCCCAACCACAGTTAATTCTCTCTTTGTCTTTTATCTTTTATTTTTATACCCTGAACCCATTAAAAATGGGTAATCAGGGTATAATGGTTTTGTTGCAGTCCAAATGTATGTAACAGGCAGAAGGAGGCGTGGCAGACCCCATAAAGTATATATATTCTTGATCAGGACGCCAAGATGATTCAATTGAGCCCTGTCCGTCCAAATGTTTGAACGGGTCGATCTCAGAACCTATAATAGCTAGAGACTTGACTTTTGGTAGAACCTACGAACCACGAACCGTGCATATCGAAAAACTAGTCTAGTTTTTTTTTATCGATTCAAAACTCGATTTTCAGTTTTAAAATTATATCTTTTACATTTTTAAACTTAGAGACTCCAAATCGTGTATTTAGTTTAATGGGACCCTTATGCAATATTATCGATGCCGCACCCCCTTTGCCCCAAATATGCAAAACACGTATTTACACACATATGAATGCCATAATCACACTATGAAAATTTGATTAAGAAAGTCTGCAAAAATGCAGTCCAAGCGTAGTCGTGCTCAGTTAGCCGGTCGCGTGATCATTTTGTGTCAATTGTGTCAGCATGCATGCGTATGTGTGTTTATATCTTGCTTGCAATATATATGTAATATATATAGCATTCGTGCAATAGCGGTCTCGACTAGAGCTTTCTTACTTGTTATTTTTTATCTAGCTTTCGACAATAAATTTTTGATAATATATCAGAAATCGATTTTGTTGCCTCATTCTATGTTTGTTCATTCCAAACTTCTCCCTGGTCATTCCTCCGTCTTAAAGTTAGTATTTGTTAATTATTAGAATGCCATTTAATGTAAATTTATATTTTTTCCTGCAGGATCTACTTCCGGAACTAGAAGCTGCAAATCATCCTGAAGCACTAAGCCATTTGCTTTTACTATTAAAGAACGAAGAACCCACAAATGAAA
The DNA here is from genome assembly GCA_035045555.1 of Drosophila fulvimacula. Taxonomy (NCBI): domain Eukaryota; kingdom Metazoa; phylum Arthropoda; class Insecta; order Diptera; family Drosophilidae; genus Drosophila; species Drosophila fulvimacula. The sequence continues at coordinate 1,279,051 of JAWNOX010000160.1, read as the reverse complement.
TAATCAGACTTTTGCTTAGTAGGGAGGCAAAGTCCAGAGGAGATCCGTTTGTGACATCTACTCTTAGGTATATTTTGAGTTGATGTCTTAGATATGTGATATGTTAAATGATTTACTTTAAACAGATTTTGGTGTCAGCGTTGCGAAGAAAAACTTTCCGAAATTATAGCATCCCTTCTCACCTCTAAATATCCTGGTTCGTCACCCAACAAGCGAAAGCGACCATCTAAAGGTAGTTCGGCAGCAAGCAGTACCCCATCTGCTGACCACGTGAGTTAAATGCTTATACATTTTAATAAGTCATCTAACGTGATTTCTATTTTTGATGTATAGGTATTAAATCATTTAGAGCATTACAGAAGAAGTTGTAGGCATGGCACTGGCACAGGATTATATGTTCACGATATGATGCAGCGGGCATTACAATCTGCGTACACACATAGCAATGAAAGCACAAAGGTGAATAATAATGAAAACCATGTGAAAAAAATCATGATCTAATATATCATTCTTTCATCATCTTTCTGAGTAGAAACAGTTCAGTGATCTTTTCGCATTGGCAGCGGAAGATGAAACAACTGCCGTTGGCCGACGTGGTGGCAGTGGACGGGGTCGCAAGCAGCCAGTTGGTAAAAAAGACTCAAATAACCATAGTGCGGGGAGTAAAAAGAATTCTGATGTCGTGAAAGCTATCTACTCCTCTGACGACTCCTCTAGTGAGGTAATAAAATAATCCTATTTGAGCTATTTCTCAGCGATTTATACTTTTATTTTAATATTCCAGGAAGATTGGTCAAAGCATAAAATTACGCAGGCAGCGAAGAAAAGAAAAAAAGCTATAAACGATTCCGACTGACAGTGTCAACGTCAATTGCAGTCCTCAGTCTTCGGTTCCTTTGATGATGAAAAATATACAAAAAATAAATATGAGTTTTTGAACGAAATTACTTAAGTTTACAATGGTTTAAGATTTTATCAATTTATAATTAGTAAAATCAATTGTAGAATTTTTTTAATGTTGAAATTGTAACGTTATATTTTTTTATTTTTAATAAAAATCAAAGAAACTTATTCAAACTTACATAGGTATACTTATATTATCTAGGTAACTAACTTACGCCTATAATGTACAAAATAAAGAATACTGTGAATATTAATTTTGTATGACTAACATGACGACTGTTCGAAAGCCATTTGTATTCCGTCAAATACGAGGAAGCAGTGATCCTTCTAACTAGGAAATACGAAAAAAGGAAACGAATACGATTTTCAAAAGTTCGCATCATCATATATATTTTTCATAAAACAAATGGATAGTATATGACGTTCTTAAGACACAAGCGTTAAATATCCATGTTTTGACTTTTGAAGCTGTAGAGGAAAAGTTTGTGGAACTCAAAAACATGCTCAACTTACACTCACACTCACACAAAACAAATACTCTAGTCGAGATCGCTGGACTAGGAGATACCCTGAACCCCGGCGTATAGCCAATATTGCACCATGCATTTTACATAAACATATATTTCCATCAACTCAAACACATATGGACGTAATAATAGCACGCGCTCTGCTGACTGCGCAGCGACTGCGCTTGAACTTCAATATGCTTATAAATAATAACTTTTCTTGTAGATGAACTATCGTAACCAAATTTTCAGTGTGATTATGGCATTCATATGGTGCGTAAGCACAATCCTCTAGTATTTGAAATACATTTTTGAAAATTGGGGGCAAAAGGGAGTGTTATCAAAAATAAAAAATTTATTAAATATGCGCAGTAAATTTTAACTATCTAGCCTTAACGGTACACACAAATATAAGTCAATTTTTCGAAACTTATGGATAATAAGGAAACAGGATGAAGTTATCTAATTCATGTTTTGAACGAAATCTTTCTTTTATTTTCCATCCAATTAAATTTTCAGTTGTCGGCTAAAATTTTCGGAAAATTTAAATTGAAAGCCGATTTAAGCATACATACATTTTTATTAGTGACATATTTCAATTTGTTCAAGTCTAGAGATATATCTGTATGTATAAAATAAATTATAAAAAAATTTAATTTTGATTGATCCTTGTTTTGGTCACACTATTCGCTTGTAATATACAAATGTTTGTAAAAATTATATGAAAAACATGTTTGAAAAAAAAATGTTTGATATTTAAATTTTGAATATTTTATTTTTAATAAATGACGGATTTGGTAGTATTATATATCAAATTATATATGTATGTACATGTTTATAAATGCATATGTATGTACATATGTACAAATTATTTGAATATACATTGTTGTACTTTGATCACTATGATATCCGCTTACACACATACATATGTATGCTTGCACGCGCATAACAAACAAACAACAATAAATATTCGACATGACTGCTGGTAGCACGAAAGCTTTTGACTCTCTACTCTTACAATGACAATGGAAGAAAAGTTTCAAGCTGCTGAGATCAATGTTGTGAAAGCGCTTGCGTGCATTGTGGCGTTTCTTTCTTGGCTACGTAGTGTGAGGAAAAAGAAAACAACGGAGTAGTAAACAAAATTCAAATAAAAAATATATATATAATATAAATATATATTTATTGTTAAAAGTAATAATTCAAAACATGTTTAGTGGGTAATAAAAATATACTTATGTATGTAGACATGCGTATGGATGTACATATGTGTATAAGCGTGCATACAAGAGCGAATTGGTAACAGAATAATTTAAATTTTCATTTAAAAAGAAAGTTCACTGTATTAATGCAAAGCCTTGTACGCAGTTAATAAAGTTCGAGATAAAGTTAAAACGCTGGTGTTTAATTTGACTTTAAAATTAACCAGATGTCTAGACTTTTTCGAGAAAGTGTGCTTTTACAATTTTTATATTAAATACATACATACATATGTACAAATATACATGCATTCATGCACATGTACATGTCTACGATCATATACTATTTCCATTGACACAAATCAGACGGCCCAAATTTAAATCGTGCGAATACAACCTTTACAAAGGTATTTATTTACATAGACCTCAAAATTATTTACAGTGCAAAAAATTAATTCGAAAAAAACAAAGAAATACAGTCAAAACTATTTTTAAAAAATTATAATTTGGAGGGCAGAAAATATATTCTTTTCCTTGTCAGAATATGTGAAACTACTATCTTATAAAAATTAAAATTAATTAATAAACCAGTAAGAAAGCTATATTAGGAATTGGTAGAAGTAGTGTTGCCAAATTGGCTATTTTTCCGTCAGTTCTGATGTTTTCAAATCCCAGAATGCGAGTAGCTTTTTATATACCCATTAAAAATGGTTAATTAGGGAATAATGGTTTACCCTATGTGTTACTTAATGGTATTTAATGTAATTTTAATCATATTCATTATATTTTCAACTGAATTATAAGAGATTGGTGTATAGCAAAAAGCAAATTTTTTTAAAAATATACATGATACTAATGACATTTATACAAAATTTTAAAATAATTAGGGGTGACGCAAATTGGTAAATTCGTATCTTGGACTGTTTTGGAACTGGATGCAGTGGTCTGAATAATTATATCGCAGTCAGTAGCGTCCGACTGAAACATTTTAACTTGTTTTAAATTTTATTTTAGAATTGTTTAAGTCGATACAGACCGTAGAGTGCCTTTTAAACCGCGGATTAGGTGGGGTTAAGAGTACTTCATAGTCGCACACCTCCCACTAAAGTTTCCTTACTTATTATACCCTTAACCCATTGAAAATGGAAATCAGTGTATAATGTTTTTGTGAAAATGTATGTAACAGGCAGTCACTGATTCCATAAAGTATATATATTCTGATCACCTCAACGAGCTGAGGCAATAAAGCCCAGTCCGCCCGTCTGTATGACCGCTACAATCTCGTAAACCACAAAAGCTAGAAAACCGAAATTTGGCAATATACTCGTGAATACCATAGGCGGTACGACTTTTTTTCGATAGCTCATCCCTTTTCCGAATTATCGATAAAATTCGATAAATCAATTTTGATTTATGTGTACCATTAAAGATTCTTGATCAGGACGACAAGCCGAGTGGATAGTGCGTCTGTCTGTCCGTCCGTCCGTATGTGTGAACGCGTCGATCTCAGAACATAACAGATAGAGACTTCAAATTTTTTTTTGCGCAGATCGAGTTTGTTTTAAAAATACGATAACTCTTCTCGTTATTTTTTATCGATTTAAAACGAAAATCGATTTTTCGTTTTAAAATTATATCTTCTATATCTTGATAGTTACAGACTCCAAATCTTGTATTTAGCTTAATGAGACTTTTATACAATTTAGGTTTTTGTGAAATTTTGGATACCACGCCCCCTTCGCCCAAATTTCCAAATTACTTATTTCAAATACTAAAGACTTCTGCTTTTGTACATACACGCATATGAATAATATAATTACGCTGCGCAAGTTTGATTAAGACACTCGGTCTACAAAAAACTTATTAAGCATTTAGTTTTCCGTAACATGCACATATTGGCGCAGCGCTGTCGCTGAGTAAACTGCAGAGCGTATGCGTGCGCGTGTGTATGCATGCGTTGCTTGCAATATACATACATATGTATGTATGTATATATAAAATAAGTATAACATAGATATAATTTAAATAAATCCATTATGTTATTAAACAAAATGTTTACCAAACGTTTACGTACACACGCACGTGATAGCAGCAGCAGAAGCATCTAGAAAATTCTAAGAACTCATAACAACAACAAAGACAAATTGGAGACGAATTTTCAGCAGAAGTTACTGGTATTCAGCAGCTCAGTAGCAGTAGCTCAGTAGCTCAATAACTTTAGTTAGGAATTCGCTAACACTCGAATAGTGCAACGGCGGTGATGGTAGAAGCCGTGTTTGCCAACATACAGACTCGGGTTCAATTCTGTAAGCTGCCGTTAAAATTTTTTTTATCCAAGTGTCTTATTTTTTTTTTAATTTAATTTAAAATTATATAATTCTATGCAAACTGTAAAGTGCATTAAAAATCGCCGATAGGCGGGGTTTAGGGTATTTCCTAGTCGGGCACCTCCGACGAGTGTTTCCTTACTTGTTCTAGATGGACTTTCTTAATCAAATTTACACAGTGTAATTATGGCATTCATATGTGTCTATTTGCCAAAGCACAAGACTCTAGGTATTTGGTATACGGGTTTTACAAATTGTGGACGAAGGGGGCGTGACCCCAAAATCCAAAAAATACCAAATGTCTGCATTCACTACACCTATCTGCACAAAAAATTGTAAGTCTCTAGCTTAAATGGGTCACATAAATGAAAGAAAATTTATCGAAATGTATCGATAATTCGGAAACGGGATGAGTTATCGAAAAAAGAAAACAAACTGGTACTGCGTATGGTATTCACGAGTATACATGTAAAATTTCAGAAATATAGCTTTTGTGGTTTACGAGCGCGTTCATACAGACGGACGGACGGACAGACGGACAGGGCTATATCGACTCAGTTCGTCGAGCTGATCGAGAATATGTGCACTTTATGGGGTCTGCGACGTTTCCTTCTGCTTGTTACATACATTTTCACAAAAACATTATACCCTGATTTCCCATTTTCAATGGGTTCAGGGTATAAAAAAAAAATATTGTCGCCCTGCTGTGAAAAGCACAATACAGCGCAAGTGATGGCGTCTTGGTAGAGCTGATGAATTCTGGCTTGCACATGTTCGAGGTTCGAATCTCGGTTTGGTGATGTCGGTTTTTCTTTCATTTCTGTATTTTCTGTACCAAAATATTTTTTTGTTACATTTATAATATATCTCAATTCAATTAAGAGTTCAAAAAGTCAATAAATTGTGTGTTTATAGCTCAAAAATAGTGGTCTTCTCCTTTTTGCCACGCCCAGTGGGCGTATACATATAATTTTTAGCCAGTACATGACAGGGAACTGGCGCAAGGTAGCTGTGAATTTTGGACGCTTGCACTCATAAAATTAGAAAGACAGGGTATTGTTAGATATTTCACGTCCAAAAAGGGGCGTAAAAATAATTTTTGGGTGATTGATAGAGGAGGTCACCAGTCTTAGCATCCAATTTTGAAGATATGAATGAAATTGTTTTAACTTAAAGTGTATATTCTCTTGATAAGGGTGAGAAATTAATCCGGGAACGCGCCGATCTCGAAATGAACGAACGAGAGAATCTTTGTTTTGTGGGTTCCTGTATACCACGCGCAGTGATTGTTTTGAAAATTCGACTCCTTTCATTGAATTGTTATCGAAATGTTATATATATATATATATATATATATATATATATATATATATATACATATATATATATATATATATATATATATATATATATATATATATATACATATATATATATATATATATATATATATATATATATATACATATATATATATATATATATATATATATATATATATATATACATATATATATATATATTTATATGTTACATCTGTAGCAAGAGTCTTCGAATTTATTATTTAGCTGCACGAATTTTAATTAAATTTTAATTGTTATATTTGGATGTTTCATGTTTTTCAGATATGTTAACGAACTAAACTGAATGCGAATTATTATCATATATATTAAATATGGGAAACTCTGGTAGTGCTAATCATTTCAATAGGGAAAGATCCGGCATCGATCGAAGTGCACATTTTCCAACTCGATTTCAACATCAAAGCCAGCATTCAAGCAGTCAGATTGAATGGAGTAGATCTGTCTTGAGATCAAACCGGAGTAGTTCGCAAAGTAGGTTAACCACAGAATGGAGAAGATCCTATCCTTCTGCAATTTTAAAAAAAGAATCAAACTCTCCAATAGACACCGCACTAAAAGTGTTGCCGGAGGTTAATAAGCGGCTGCATCTGCGGGCTACTACGAATGGTGCAATATTGAATTCCGGAGGTACAATAAGTGGCCGAAAGCAGAATGAAACACAAGACCAAAATAAGTCAAACCTACACAGTCAAAAATCTAAAGCATTCATGTTAGAAACAATCCACGATCGAAGCTTAGGCTCAATTAGAAGAACGAATACAAAGCCAGAATTCACGCGATCCCAGACATTACTTCATATAAAAACAAACCAAAAAGATTCAGTTTCAAACATTATTGACTCAAATCTATCTCGAATGCAGAGACAAACGTATTCAGAGCCGGAATTTATAAATAGCCTTAATCAACAATCCACAGTTACAACAAACATGCTTGAGCTGCCATTAAGGGCGAATAATCGGATCAAGTATTCGAAAAAGAGAAGAGCTCCCGAAGCACCTCAACCAGTCACAAGTGATACACCAATTATAAAAAATAACAAGGAGGTCTTACGAAATACACCTAGTTCAAAGACCATACACTACACAAAAAACGCAGATCGTAAGCTTAGCAAACAAATAACGAGCTCAATGCCGAAACAAAGTGAAAACTGTAAAAGAGACAATGTAATTCGTAAGAGTGTTAATGAGAACATCTGTAAACCCAATTCAACTGAATGTCCTAAATTCGCCTTTCGACGCGAAAAGAGTTCGGACGCTATTATGTTAAGAACACAAAGATCGAATCAACCTGTAAGTAATGATACTCCAGTGACTAGCAAATCAAGTGATTATCCACGAGATAATTATCAAATTGCAAATAATAATTTTGCATGTATGAAGTTACCTCAAAAAGAAAATGGAGATAATGATATTGTTTTAGCTCAAGAAAATACCTGTCAACGAACATTTTATTTTGGCATGGAAACTGATAGAGTTGATGATCACATTGATGGCGGTAAGTTTTGTTTTTTTTTAAATAATAAAAGCTTTTGATTCCAATAAAAAAAACATTTGTAGCTGAAGAAAAACTGCCAAATGACGAAATATCCAACTATGACATTGATTATAGAGAAAACTCGTGTATGGAAGAGAATCTAAATGATAATGGACTATTTGTGCGTATTCGACCTACCTTGCCACGTCGACAGGTGGATACACCGTCATTTAGTCCAACGTTAGCTTGGCGGTCCCTGATCGAACAACAAGAGTACAACGATAAATCAAAAATAATAAATAGTTGGAAGGCGGCAACCAGTGAGAGACCCATTCAGCTTAATCGAAGCTCACACATGAAACAGCTTACAAAACCGAGCCACTTGGTTAACAATTGGACGCCCGAACAAGATCTTTTCGATGAGAATGACGACAAAATCAAAGAACTTATTACTGGAGACGATTCGAGTTCAGATGAATATCGATCTAAGTGTGAAGGAGATAGTTTGTTATTTTACGCTGGCAAGATGAAAAATATGGAAAGTTCCATCCACACCTTTAGTCTCTCACTACCAAGAGATTCTCAGGTACGACATACGCGTCACTTTGGGAACGCAGGTGAAGTATGTATTAATAATTTTTTGTTTATACCCTGAACCCATTAAAATGGTAAATTCAATGGGCAGATCCCATTAAGTACATATATTCTTGATCAGGATGACAATCCGAGTCGATTTAGTCCTGTCGATCTCAGAACCTATAATAGCTGAACTCTTGAAATTTTCTTGGGTTTCTGTATATCACTGGCCAGTCGCATTCGTTTTAAAAGTTCGATAACTATTTGTTAACGATTAAAAACGAAGTTCGAAATTCAGTTTTGAAATCATATCATATCATATCATATACAACTTTAAAGTTAGAGTCTCCAAATCTTGTATTTAGTTTTATTTATTTAGTATTATTTATTATATTTTGGATGCCACGCTCCCTTCGCCCCAACTTAATCATGTATTTATAATATTGGATTCGAAAAATATATTTACAACAAAAGTTATTAAACATTAAATTTCCCATAATATTTTGGTGCATTCGCATACACACGTATGTGTTGCAGGCAATATCGGGCACATTCGACTAAAGCTTCCTTACTTTTTACAATTATTCACAAACTGAAGAGTTATTGGCTTGTGAAATATACGGCCGTCTGTCCGTATGAACGTAAATCATTTCTATGATATTGAAGCTAGAGATTTGAAATTTGGAATATATACTCGTGTATAAAGTCTCCAGATTTTCCCAATACGCCAGCTAGGGGCGTGGCAAATTGCAATATTAATTTTCCAGTCCTAGAGAGTTGAGATCTGAAATGTAACTCGGGTTGACATCCTAAGTTGAATAAGCTATGGCGGATATATCTACGCCCATTGGGGGTGTGGAAAATCGGGTAAAACTGTATCTTCTACTGTTTTAGAGCTAGAACAACCAAATTTGGCACTAACTCTTATGATTCTACAAAGATCAAAGAATACCTACTTTGACCTATACCTACGTGACAAATCGGATCGGATTTTGCACACTATTGATGCTAGAAACTTGAGACTTGGTATATATATTTGTATTAACCTCCCAAGTTCAATAAGCTATGGAGGATATATAGCTTTTTACTTTTTAGTATTTGCATTATTATGCATATAATAATTTAATATTAATGTACTTGATTATTTTTTATTTCCCTATATTAAGGTCTGCAACTTCAAGAGCCTTCAGATGTCTAAGCCAGAAAATTATTTAAACGGTGTGAGCGCTGGATCGAACTCTCATCAAAGAAACTCAAATTTGAATGCTCAACAAGAAAATATTTCTGGAACTAGTTTGGAATGCTCCAATAATTGGATGCTTCATAAAAATGTTAGTGGGACGGAGTCATATACGAAAAGCTTGGAGCATGGAAGTAAAAGGCAACGATTTGTCTCATTGGAGCCAAAATCGATTAAATTTTTAACTGGAGGAAAACACGTCATGTATCTGCCAGGTAACAATGATCAAACAAATTCATTGAAATCTTCTCAAGCTGAACCTGAAGCCAATATCCAAGAACCGAAAACAAATCGTTACTTCAAAACCAGACAGCGACATATGCCACAAAGTTTACAAGATAAAACTCCAATTTTTCCAATGCAGGTATTTATTGAAAGATCTTTGAATTAAAATTTCTATATATATTTCTTTATAAATGTATTAATTTTTAATTGCAGCTTATGAATGAAGAGGGTTTAAAATTGGAAGATGATAAACCATTTCACCAGCGTTTCTCGTTCAATAATCCCGTTCGATTATTGGAGAAAAAGTTACACATAGATAAATCTGTAAAGTACTCGAAGCAGAAAAAGTCATTCGATGGGCAAATTGAAGCATTAAAAAAGTGAGAGCAAAGCAAATTGAAATAAATGTTTAAATATATATCATATATTTGGCAATGATTTAGATTTTTTTTCTAATTTATATTAGAGTAGAGGAGGACTTTCAACGGAATCGCGCTAACGAAAAGGAGAACATACAACATCAACTGAGGCTGTATTTTGGTACCGATGATGAACAGTATCACAGCTTACCGATTGCACCTGTGCTTGACCGATTTTCATCAATTAATCTTAATGATAAATGCAATATATTATTTAGCCGAGATGATCCTGAAGGATGTGCATCAATCGTTCCTTTCGCTGACTACGAAAGTAAGGAACAAAAAATTACACTTAGCTCTATGAACAGATGACTAGAACACTAGATGACAAAACACATAAATAACTGCTTATATACATTTTAAGAAAGCAATTATATATTTTGTGAATTGATCAATAAAGTCTGGTGTATATTCTAGGTGACCAATTGAATGCTCAAGGATTTATAGCTCGTGAATTGAATATTTGGAGACCAGGAGATCCTAATTGCTGGTGTAATGTAGACGATAAGTGTGTCTCCGGAAAAATTACCGTATATAGATCGTCGTTTCTTCGAAACATTTTTAACCCTTCTACTTTTTATACTCATTCAAAAATTGAAATGAGTATATTGGCTTAGTGCAATGTCCGTTCGTCCGTCCGTCTGTCCGTATCAACGCAAACCATTTCTATGCTATTGACGCTAGAGACTTATGAATATATACTCGTGTATACTCTCGTCAGATAAAGTGTCAAGATTTTCCGATACGCCCACTAGGGGCAGGGCAAATTGAAAAATGTATTTTCCTGTATGTTAGAAATACTACTTGTAGCGGTAGAGAGTTGAGATTTAGAATACATACTCGTGTTGACATCCCAAGTTAAATATATATATATATATATATATATCTACGCCCATTGGGGCATGGAAAATCGGGTGTAACTTCTACAGTTTTAGAGGTAGAACGAAAATTTGGTGAATAATTGTTACAATCCTATAAAGATCGACCAAAAATGATATTCCCTGACTATATATATATACAAATTTTGCAAATTCTGTTATATTTTGAACACTATTCAAACTAAAGACTTGAGACTTGGTATATCTAATTGTATTAACATCCCAATTTCAATAAGCTATGGAGGATATACATACATACATATGTACATATTTAAAAATTGGATGCAAAGTTACTGGTGACTTTCTTTATCGAACGCCCAAAAATTATTTTTACGACCCTATTGGGGCGTGACCTATGGAAAAATACGTGGTTACGATTGGCGCGCGTCACTTCTATTAGCAACGCCACTGAACTTTATAGTAACCGAATTACTTAATTAGCAGATGATTCACGCTGAATTCTATTGTATTTATTTCTTAGAACATAGAAAAATGTTCGCCGTGCAGCCAAGCAGATTTGTCAATAGCCTAAATGTATGTTGAATAACTTCCAAGTTTGATTAAGAAAGTCGGTCTACAAAAAAAGTTATTAAACATTTAGTTTCGCATAACATGCTCATATTGGCTCAGTGCAGTCGCTGAGTAAACTGCTCAGTGAGCAGAACATATGATTGATTGAGCTTTTTATGTACATATACAGTGAGTCAAAAAAGTATTGGCACACCAAAAAATTCAAGTTTATGTCACTGTAACTTTTGTTCTATCAGGGCTAGTGAAAAGAATAACATCAGATTTTGTTTGTGGGAACATAAAAAAACTTTAACTTTTCAATTTTCTCCCAACGCGTTTCACTAAAAAACCACAAATAAGGTACAAATTCCCGCCAAAAAAGTATTGGCACAGTTCCTCTCTTCGAGTGACTCTTTTGCTCTCTTTTGATATTCCAACGGTAAAGTCCCGTTTTTTTTTTGGTACATTCATTACATGTTTATATATATATATATATATATATATATAAACATGTAATGAATGTACCAAAAAAAAAACGGGACTTTACCGTTGGAATATATATATATATATATATATATATATATATATATATATATATATATATATATATATATATATATATATATATATATATATATATATTTTTTTTTTTTTCTCTACTTCACAAACGTGTTTTGCGTTGTTTTTGTGTTTGGAATTCATCACAAAACTATCAAAATGAATAGAGGTACTCACTGTATATCTACATACATATATAAAGTAGGAATAAGATTGAATAAAATGAATAAAAATGTATTAGTAACCGTACTTATTTACTATCGAAATAGCCAGTTCGAACTAATTACAGTGGCTCACAGCTTATTTCTTGCAAGGGTATGGGTATGCCTGTACGCGTAGTTTTAATGGCAAGTGTACATATATATTTACAATGTGCTACTAAAGTCACCGCACTCTGTACAAGTTAACTGTGAACGCCCAGCGAACCAAGCTGAGAAAGAATTTTCCCGCGGCGTTTACGTAACAGCAGCTGAGTCAGCGTTATCTTGCTGACAGCAAGAACGGTCCAAGTCGGGGCGTCAAATTCAACGACGTCGCCGGCCTGTGAATTCGCGTCAGCGTTCCGCAACTCTGTTGCACAAGATCCGCTGGGTAACTTAATACACAAGTAGCGCAAGCTTGCAGTTTCTTCGGCGTGGCTACCAAGAGCCAGCGCCGACTGCGGCAGAGCCGCAGGCAACTTTAAGTTAGATGTTAAGCATTCAATAAATGTAGTTTTAGTTTACAATCAATTCAACCGACTCGAAAGAGTGGAAATAAAAATTTGATTACTGAAAACACTAATAATAATAGGCGCGGGAGATGCTGTGCTAGCGTCATTTAATACAGCACTCAATTTTTCGATTAGATTTCACATATGTGGACTAAAAACCGCTGCATATAATAGAGCAGGATATGGGCACGCTAAGACAAGGCGGTCTGTCAGTACTTGACTACTACGACGAGGTTAACAAGAAGTTAACCTTGTTAACAAACAAAGCACATATGACATATGACCAGGATCTGGTCAGGGGCATGTGCAAGAAGTTCAGGGGTGACACCCTAAGAGTTTTTATATCTGGCCTGAGACGCAACTTAACCGACGTGTTGTTCGCTGAACATCCCCCCGATTTGCCGTCGGCCTTGGCGTTGGCTCAGGAGGTCAAGGCGAACCACGATCGTTATACGTTCGCAACAAATTTCGCCAAAAACCTTGAAGACAAGGCAAGGAACGAGAGTCGGAATCAAAACCGACAAAACTCAAACCAGCAACAGGAAAATAGGTACCAGAATCAGGCAAGCTAAAGGAAAAGTCCTGCTTTTAGGAAGCAATAAAACCAGCCAAGTGCTGAAGCGAATCCGACAAGCAGAACTGGTCCAGTACCAATGGAAGTAGACCCTTCAATGACAAAATTAAGGCAGCCTACTAATTTCCAGGTAGCACAGGACTCCGATAGATCCAACCCATATAGAGGGCAGGCCAATAAGCGGTCGAATACTTATGATCGTATGGCCTTGTCCGAGGCGTCAAAGACTGGACTACTTGTCTGCCAGTAAAACTGACCAAGACGCATCATATAGCGGAAAGGCCAAGGAAAATGTTGCTGAGGTGGAGGACTGTTCCGACAATGAATAGGAGAGCGATGGTGTCAATTCTCTTTTTGACAGCATTTTTAGGAAAAAATTCCTGCTGCCGTTCCTTCGGCGAAGAGTAGCGGTCAGCCTTAAGCTTTTAATATACACGGGCGCATCTAAAAATTACATCAAGCCGTTTCAACAACTCAAAGGTGTGCGCTCGGTCGAATCAAAATTTGTCATCGAGTCTATTTATGATTCAAACAGCATAACCAAAAAGTGCGTGGTACCTATGTTTGGACAGATGGCAACATTCTTTATTTTAAATAACTTGTCCACGTTCGATGGTATCGTTGGCCTCGATTTATTAAAACAGGTCGACGCTGCTATTAACCTGACAGAGGGTAAGCTAATAGTAGGGTGTATGTCTGAACAGATTCACTACTATAACTGCAAAGATGTAAACCACTCAAAGATTGTCGACATCGAAGTTCCAGCCGTAGTTAAAACGCAATTTTTGCAAGTATTGTGTGAAGGCATTCGCAGACCCTAACGAGTCTCTACCCTTTAACACAGCCGTTGTCGCCACCATAAGAACAGTAGATGAACAGGTTGTTCATTCCAAACTATACCCATACCCGCAAGGGGTGGATGATTTTGTGGCCGCTGAGGTAAACGATCTTATAAAAAACGCGATTATCAGAAAGTCCCGTTCGCCATATAACAATCCAGTTTGGGTAGTGTATAAAAAAGGGTTTGACAGCGACGGCAATACCAAACAAGAAAGGAAACTCTAGTCGGAGGTGCCCGACTAGGAAATACCCCGAACCCCGCCTATCGGCGGCTTTAAATGCACTTCAAAGTTTATATATAATTTTAAATTAAATTAAAAAATAAAAAAAAAAAAATAGATTAAGTAACTTGCATAAAAAAAGTTTTGACGTCAGCTTAGAGAATCGAACCTGAGACTTTATGTCGGCGATCATCGCTTCTACCAACACAGCCGTTGCAATACAGAATAGTGAGATAGCGAATTCCTAAGTAAAGTTATTGAGCTACTGAGCTGCTGAACTTCTGCTTAAAATGCATCCCCAATTTGTCTTTGTTGTTGTTGTTATGAATTCTTCGAATTTTCTAGTTGCTTCTGCTACTGTTGCCACGCGCGTGTGTACGTAAGCGTTTGGCAAACGTTTCGTTTAATAACATAATGCATTTCATCTATTCATATGTATATTATATTGACTTTATTTAAGTTATATCAATGTTACTCTTATTTTATATATACATATGTAAATATATACAGTATGTACATGTGTACACACATATGTATGTATATTGCAAGCAACGCATACATACACACGCACACGCATACGCTCTGCTAACTGCGCAGTTTATTCAGCGACTGCGCTGCGCCAATATGTGCGTGTTATGGAAAATTAAATGTTTAATAACTTTTTTTGTAGATCGACTTTCTTAATCAAACTTGCGCATAATAACATTTATAACATTCATATGTGTGCATGTGCAAAAGCACAAGTCTCTAGTATTTGAAATAAGTGTTTTGAAAATTTGGGCGAAGGGGGCGTGTCATCCAAAATTTAACAAAAATCAAAATTGTATAAAAGTCCCATTAAGCTAAATACAAGATTTGGAGTCTCTAACTATCAAGATATAGAAGATATAATTTTAAAACTGAAAATCAATTTCGTTTTTAATCGATAAAAAAAGAACGAGAATTTCTAAAACAAACTCGACCTGCGCGTGATATACACGAATCTATAAAAAAAAAGTTCAAGTCTCTAGCTATTATAGGTTCTGAGATCCACGCGTTCAAACATACGGACAGACGGATAGACAGACAGACGGGCAGGACTCAATCGACTCGGCTTGTCGTCCTGATCAAGAATATATATACTTTATGGGGTCGGCCACGCCTCCTTCTGCCTGTTACATACATTTGGGCTGCAACAAAACCATTATACCCTGATTACCAATTTTTAATGGGTTCAGGGTATAAAAACGTTTGGTGATTGATTTCAGGAAACTGAACCATAAGATAATTGCTGATAAATACGCAATGCCGAGCATTACAATGATCTTGGCCAATTTAGAAAAGCAAGGTGCTTCACTACACTAGATCTCAAGTCAGGCTACCATCAGATAACTCTGGCGGAGCAGGACAGAGAAAAAACGGCGTTTTCGGTGAGCGGCGGAAAATATGAGTTCTGTCGTTTGCCCTTAGGCCTGAAGAACGCAGGTATCTTCTTCCGAATAGCCATAGATCATGTGCTTCGAGATCAGATCGGCAAGTCGTGTTACGTCTCGTTTCCCTCTTGCGAGGAACTATATAATGGTCGGCGAAAAAAACGCGAAACATGCTTTTACCAACAAAAATGATTTACTTGATTTGGTAAAACCAATAGTTAACCCAAACGTGGTGAATGCCATACACTGCGAGCTGCCAGTTGCGGCCCGGTTGCAGCATGATCTCGTGAAAAGCTTCCCCACCGAACTTTGTGGTTCGATCAAGTAAATCGTTTTTGTTGGTAAATGCATGTGGCGCGTTTTTTTCGCCGACCATTATATAGGCATTACAAGAACATGGTCATTGACATACTTAACAGCGGGGAGAGACGGGATGTTCTAGCCAAAGAACACAATCGTGCTCACTCTGAATATAGTAAACGCGCCGCTCTTACACAGTACTTCGAACGGGCAGGTTGAGCGCTTTCATAGCACTCTCGCGGAAATAGCTACAGCTAAATTGTAAGGGGGTACAAACAGTACAGTCGAGCTGATAATGCACGATGTGATCGAGTACAACAAATCACTCGGCCACCGGGAAAAGGCCCGTAGACATTTTGCATGACAACTCGCCAATCCCAACAGAAGGTTAGGGAAAGGATCGAAAAGGCACAAGGGTACTCGTAAAGACAAACCGGAGACTAGGGAACAAGCTCACTCCGCTTTGCACCGAGGCAAAGATAAAAGCGGCCTTGGGGACAACAGTCCTCAGTGGAGGGTGGTCCTCAAGGATAACCTTCGCTGACAGTAGTTTAGTTGTAGATTTTAAGAGAGACCAAAAATAACTAAGTATAATACATTACATGTTGTACGGGACATTACTGACTATACTGGTGACAGTGACAGCACGGATGACGGACTACTCACACACGGACTACATACAATTTTCGACGGAGACGTACTTGTTTGGAACGGCTTCGACTACATCAGACACACGACTAATCTTTCGGAGTTTGCTCGAATGATCGATGAGACAGACAAATTAACGGACTTGTTCCCACATGCGGAAGCTGTTGGGGGTGGATACAGGACACGTACGAGACTTGCTGTCCGCTCTAGATGTGCACCACCGGCATGCAAGAAGCATCCACTTCTTAGGAACGGTATTTAAGGTAGTAGCGGGCAGCCCCGACAAGACCTCAAAAACATTAAACTCATTGAAGCAGAACTGATAAGATCAAACAATAGACAAAAACTTATTTACTTACATACATAAGTGATACTAACTATCACTTTGGCAAAATCGAACATTATCAATCCAAACGCTTATCTTAAGTCGGTTCTCATGAACGAACTCGCAGGGACCACAGTTACAGACTTGTTAGACGCTAGATATTTCAATCTTCCAATATTGTTAAAATTATTATAAAATACCCTTCTTGCCGAAAGATAACTATCTTTCCAGTTGCGCACAACAATACCATCTAGGAGCTCTCTGACAACGTAGTAGCAGAATGCGGAAAACAGGACCTGTTCTCATAGTTCTCCGCCGACATATAAAGAGAAGACAGGCTTCCCAGCAAATCAACCAGATGCTGAGAACTTATCACGTGACCAGGGACGGTCAGTCTTTGGAGGGAGGAGTAGTTAACTGTGAACGCCCAGCGAACCAAGCTGAGAAAGAATTTTCCCGCGGCGTTTACGTAACAGCAGCTGAGTCAGCGTTATCTTGCTGACAGCAAGAACGCTCCAAGTCGGGACTTCAAATTCAACGACGTCGCCGGCCTGTGAATTCGCGTCAGCGTTCCGCAACTCTGTTGCACAAGATCCGCTGGGTAACTTAATACACAAGTAGCGCAAGCTTGCAGTTTCGTCTGCGGCAGAGCCGCCGGCAACTTTAAGTTAGCTGTTAAGCATTCAATAAATGTACTTTTAGTATATAATCAATTCTCAATCGACTCGAACGAATGGAAACAAAAATATGATTACCGAAAACACTAATAGTGTAATTTACACATATATGTATGTATGTATATTACCGGTCAAAATGAATATAACAAAAAAGTTTAAATGCAGTTTAATAAAGTATTCATTTTTCTATATAATATTCTATAATAGTATTAAAAATGTTGCAACATAAATCCTAAATCCTATTGAGAAAAATGTAATCATACTCAAATATTTGCGTCAACAAAAGTCTACTATCTATCTATGTATCTTCTTAAAAATCTTCTTTTGAAAATGTATGTACACGCAGAAGGAGATGCCGCAAACTCCATAAAGTATATGTACATGAATATGTATATGTATATTCTTGATAAGCCATGTCCGTCCGTCTGTGTGAACGCAAGGATCTCGTAAACCACAAAAGCCAGGGTTTGACCACTATGGTTAGTGGTTTGACATGTATACTCGTGAATATCAGTACGAGTTTGTTTTTTATTTTCGATAACTCATCCCGTTTCCGAATTATCGATAATTTTTTATAAATTGTTTTTGATTACGTGTACCATTATTATTATTAAATAATTTATTTCCCATATCATAGGCATATTGCAGCCCAAACGCACTCGCTGCTCAGTTAGCAGAGCGCGTGCTCATTATTACGTCCGTGTGCGTGCGTATATGTGTGTATGAGTTTTTTGCAATATATACAATAATATATAGTGTATGTATGTACACTAATAATAGACTTCTTGAAATATCGTCTATTCGAATGGTTCGGGGTATCTCCTATTCTAGCCGTCTAAACTAAAGCACTTAGCACTTTGTTAGCTTTAATATCAGATATTTTCCATATATATATATTTTTTTTTTTATTATATACATAGCTATTTTGCCAATTCTGTTGTTTTTGAGCACTATTAATTCTAGAGTCTTGAGACTTGATATGTATCAGTATTAACATTCCAAGGTCAAAAGTTGCGGTTATTACCTTAATTCTAAATGGTTCAATATTGGATGTTGAGTTACTGGTGACCTCATCTATCGATTCCCAAAACATTATTTTTATTTAATTTTTTTTTTTTAATTAAGCATACATACTGCTCATGTTTACCGTAGACCCCTGCAATGGACTTGCTAAAAATTATATTATATGTAAAAAAATACAGGAGGCATGGCAATTCACAATTTAGTAATTTTGTTTAGTTTTACCAGCTTTAATGATTTGCAAAATATAATAAGAAAAAAGTTTATGCTGTTGGATCTTAATTCACAATGCGGCTAAGCTACATTTCGTTAAGCGATAACACTCTATTTAGTATTTTAGTGGAAACATTTAAATGCTCGATATATCGCTATATTAGTGCAATTTTATTTTTTGTAAAAAATTGTTTTTAGAGTGAAGAAAGCGAAAAGAGCTAAAATATTCCAAAAAAAAACCTGGATAAAAATCCAAATTATTTCTTTAGGTTTTTTATATATATACTATATTATATGAAGAAGTATTTTATTAAAGTCAGCTTTGTGTATTATAATTTTATTTAAATCATAAAGATCGCCCTGAGATTCATTATAGTACATAAATATTTTTTATAATATTTTGAAATGATATTATGCGTAAAATTAGAAATAGAATTGGAAAATATTGAAAACAGAATAATAAAGTTGGCACTTTTTCGTAATATTTATATAAATGTTGAACAAATAAAAAAATCAAAATAAAATTAAATACATTTATGAAAGAAATCTTAAAGAAAAAAAAAACAGATTTTAATAAATGAGATAGGAGAATATGTGATAATAGGCTATTGGGTAGGAGAGGTAGGAGACAATGTGATAATATCAACATTATCAACAAAATATAATTTGCACACTAAAATTCCATAAAAACAACATCCAAAATGATGAAAAAATTGAAGAAATAAAAAAGTTACAAAACAACAAAAAAAACTAAAGTTCCTGTTACCCGCTGTTTTACAAATTTTACCGAATTGCACTTCAAAAAAGCCAGATCTGACACGAAAAAAGCGAAAATAGCAACACTGCGCTCTACCGAAAGAGAAGAAGAAGCATCGATACCTTTGGTATTGTTTGATAACTTCATTGTATTAATTGTTTGTGGTATGGTTAGTCCTATACCCTATAATATTTAATAAAAATGGAGTTGTTAAAAAGTATAAATAATAAAGAAATATTTATGGAGGTATAAATGCAATCAGTATCATCTTAAAAATAATGATATAGTCTACAATCTCTACCAGGTTCTCCATTTGTCAATTGAATTCTTAATTGGAAACATAAACGAGCAACAGGCACTACGCTTTTCTCATAAATACGGTTTTCAAAATCCTGACGACTTCTTACTTGCCACAAGGACAATTTCAAAATACTACAAACAATGTTGTACAGATAGTGGTGAAATAGATATTTCTGAAAAGTTTCCGCACTTAAGTGCCGAATTAGGCCCGCTTGTGCCACTAGTACTCGCAGCAAGATTGGATGCAGTCGAGCATGCTCTAGGGAAAAGTGAATACTTGAAGAAGGACGTCAAATTTGTGGTGTCGTTTTCCTGGGACACACGTTTAATTTTGGGTGACAGCAGTTTTAAGAGCAATATTCGACAAATTTGTACCGTTCAATTACATTGCCAATCAAATTCAAAGCGTGAAAATATCTTTTTCGAAATGGGTTTAGACCAGCTTTGCTCAACGATCGAGATATTGGAAAAGACTCTGAAAGTGGACAAAGGGCCTTAATAAGAATTTTAATTCGTTCCATGTTTGTGAAATTGTTAATATAGGTCGCAAATATGTATATATATATATATATATATATATATATGTATGTATGTATGTATGTATATAAAATGCTAAATATATATTTTAATTGAGGTTTACCCAAACTACTAGAAAAAAGCTACTGGTTTATTTGCAGTGATGTTCAAAGAAAGACGTATTTTTAAGTCATTTTGTTATTTGTTATTCAGTATCAAGAGTAATGGCAAAGTTAGTTTATAGATCTGCATCGTTATTGCTTTTGACGGTATAGATGATGATGGCGGCTTTAAAAATAAAACATATGTATATTGTATATGTAAATACCCCTTAAATAATCATTCATTAATAATTAATACCCAATAAGATGGACTATACAAAATTCGCCCAATACAGATTGCATCTACTTTGAAATTATGATTATATTGCTAGTAATTCATCTTGCATAACCTACTTATGCTTAAAAAAATTAAAAGATCCAAAGTTTATGGTTTCGGTTTTAACTGTATTTTTATATGTATTTTGCTTATTTTTCTATAATAAGGTATAATTAAGCTTAGGTTTGCTAGATTTATAAATTCACTTGAAATAATTGAAATCATCTACAATATTAATATATATTTGAATCTTAATGGGCTATATAAATTAATTTATATTTATAACTGTTTACAATGTTTTTATTTTTACTTTTATATTGTACTTACTTTTTGGGTATGTACATTTTTATATCTATGTTTAGCTTATTTAATTAATTAATAAAGGCAAATTTTAACTATACAACCACACTTGGGCTGAACAGATGCCGAACGTATTACGTAAAACATCGTTGGGCTTAAATACTCGCAAAATCAGCTTATTCCCGCTGCTAAATATTGATTCTTGTAATAGTACGCGCAAATCCCAAAAACAATTGAAACGGCCGTTGTCATCATAACAGATTTTGGTGTTAAAACACCTAATAACCATTTACTTACGCTATAATTAGATCTCGAAGAAACCGATCGACGATAATTTATCCGCCGTCCCTCCTCAAGTTTCCGTTGTTCCTCCCTTTATGATATGAAATGTTAATTTATGTTAGTTATGAAATCAATCTAAATTTACTTACTCATTTTGAATTAGTTCTTCTACTTTCTTCTCAATTACAGTCAAACTATATTTTGCATATAATTTACTGGATTTGACTAAAAGCTCTTCAAACGGCAAATCATCTGGGAGCTGCAAGTTTACTTTATTTAATAAAATAATCACATAGTAATTTTAAGTGACTGCAGCCGTTCACTGTCAAAAGTCGATGGCACTCAAGTGAATCGCAAGCTCTCCAAACAAACTGCTGCTTAGACTGGTATGAACGAATACAGAAACATATTAAGTATTAATTAATTACCTTTGATAAGAGACAGTGCACTGATGCCATATCACAGTCCTCTTTAAGTATAACATTAGCTCTATATAATAAAATTGAGGCAGTAACAAAAATCGGGGTATACATAGGGGATGCAAGGAAATAGTCGTATAATCGTACAACGGCCTTGTAAGAATTCAAGCTGTGTCCAAACCAGGTCAAATACCATGGCAAGGCAAACAACGTACCAACGGTTGACCGTTGTAGGAAGTAAAAAAGTTCAGGTTGTTCAAATAGGACAACAGGCCAAATGAACATGAGACGTCGCTGTGTCGCCTCCATTGTTTCCTGCATGCATTCCGAGAAGTGTGTAGTAGAGAGTTGTTCCATGATGGCGAACGCCACTTCCTCGCCAGCAACCAATAGAAATGTTACCGCAACATCGTGGTATCCCTGATAATAGCGTAAATTGGGATACTTTTTTATTACTCGTAGTATGAGCACTGTTAGCTGGTCCTGCAGGGCAATACGCTGTTCATAGGGAATGCCTGGAGGAAACCGTTTCAGTGAACGATTCACATCTAGCACAACTTGATGATATTCAGGATGACTTTGCAATTCATCAAGAGTTGGGACACGTTCCAAATTTGTAGCATCAACACCTGCTAATTGCGGCCACAAAACTCGACGTAGGTCATCGTTTACTAATCCGAAATTGCTGAGGGCTAGTTGTTGTAATGTCTTTAGTGGAATGCTGCCATCAATGTTATCCGTAATAAGTTTTTCAATTTCCATTCGCTTAGCCCGCTCCGCATCGCACTCTGGGCCTACAATATATATATACATATATATATACATATATTTATAATATCTACATATGTAAAACACACTTGATTTGTTTGACTTACATTTTTCAAAGCTAAGAGGGGGAAGATCGATTTTAATTTCGTCAACATTGCTCATTGTTGACAAAGTTTTTTATTATCGTTTTGTAATCGAAGTAAATTTAACTAATCGTGTCTGACATTAATATTCTAGATTATTAACTTTATCAAATTATTAATGAACATTCATTTTATCGAACATTATTTTACATTTAGAATGTCAGACATGTACATTTGTTTTTATCGATAAAATAATTAAATTTGATATCGAGTATTTGAAACTCTTTTGCTTTGCCTCATTCACATTTTATGCATTTGCATTGTTTTTAATAATCGAAATTTTTAATAACGAAAAAATTTGTTATTCAATAAATTATAATATTTAAAAACACTAATGTAATATATATTAATTTACAAATTTGAACGTCTAAAAAAAATAATTGATAAACTTACAAAACTCAAATATATATTAGTATATTATTATATTAGTATATTAGGTATATTTGTAAATATTCAACACTTTTCGGTAACGATAATATATGTAAATTATCTCTAATATCAAATAACACGTCCGTCCATCCGTCTATTTGAACGCAGCGATCTTGTAAACCATAAAACCTGGAGATCCGAAATTTGACATGTACTCTTGAATACCATAGAGTAAGTAGTAGTAGTAGCAGTAAGAGTTTGTTTTTCTTTTTCGATAACTCATCCCGTTTCCTTAAGGGTTCGGGGTATCTCCTAGTCGAACGGTCTCGAATAGGGCTTATAATCATTATCTGCTAATAAAATTGCTTGCTTCGAATCCAGGTGATGTCAGGATTTTATACGAAAATTAAATGAGTATATTGGTTTTGTGCAATGCCCGTCATGCTATCTGTCTGTCTGTTCGTATGAACGCAAACCATTTCTAAGCTTGAGACTTAAAATTTAGGGTATACGCTCGTTAGATGAAGTTCTATGATTTTCCTAATACGGTGTTTTTCTTAGCTTTACTAAATTATTTTTTTGATATTTCTAATTGGAAGCTTGTTGATTTTGGGATGTTAAGACTAGTATATGTACATCATGTATGCATCAATTGTGCTCAAAATATTTTGATAATATTATTATAAATTTGACTACATATATAGTCAGATTTGATTTGCAAAGCACCCAATGGGTGTTAATATCATGATACCATGAACTTATTAAAAATTGGAGATCAGGGGCGTGAACGACCCCATAATGTATGTGTTGGAGCGTCACTCATATTATTGTCGTTCGGCTTTGCTTTAGCGCAGTGAGTTTCGATCGCACTATGATCCCGAACATCACACAACTACTTTTCCTCCAATCATCTTGTGCTTACCACACTCGGCGACAGCTACAGACGGTGTCGCCCCGCTAAAAAGGGCTTTTACCAAACTACAAATCCCGACGATCAATCACAACGAATAATTAGGCTGATGCAATATCAACCTCATACTAAAAATTCGTCTTCTTGTGAAATACACACGACACGTCCTCGGGTAATTCCACAAAAATGCTATATTACATAAATCATTTTATTCATAAATGATCGAATAGACTTTAACATTAACATTTTCATTTTTCATACAACTTTATCAATTACAACTAAAAAATTTTAGCTTCAACTTTTAATTGCTTATAAAATTTTAAATTCAACACTTTGTTTCATTGTTAAATTATCTTTTAATTCATATTTTTTTTTCATTATCATTTCGTTTCAATTTCTATCATCTTATTTGCCACACGCCATGATTAAAATATTTCTTTTGCACTTGTGTTAACAAATCCTTTCAAGTTTTATAATCTGCCTTTTAGGCATCCATACTGTCTGTTTCAACAGTTTCCTTTTTAATATCATTTAAGGCCTCTTGTTTGTTTGTTTTTTTGTTTGTTTCTAGTTCAACTGGTACATACTCCTCTGGCAATTTTCTTATATCTTCGTGATCATACTTGTACTTCCTATTGTTTGTCAATGATCTAAGGATATATCTATCTCCGTCTAACAATTCACCTATTTGTAACGGTCCTCTAAACTTTGTTTGATGCCTTTCTTCATTCTTGAACAACGCAAAATATTCTACTTTGTATCCAACAACCTTATCCTTTGTTTTATCAAATCTCGCTTTGCAATATGCTGCAGCTGCTGGTATATTTTGTACCGCTCGAGCTCTCGATTCTGCCAAAGCAACCTCTTGTGCCATCTCACATGGTGGAAGCAACCTTTCCAATGAACAATTCCAAAGGACTTGCCTTTCTCACTCGACTTACTGTACAATTTAAGGCTAACTGAACCTCGCCCAATGCGTACTGCCAAGAACTGCTGCTAGTCTCAACTGCCGTTAGTAAATTTTCAAAGCGCTCAATATACGTTTTACCTGTCTGTTGGCCCTACTTATACCTGGCGCAGTTAAATGAAAATTTATTTTTTGTTGAAAACAAAACTCGCTCAATTTAGAGCTGGCAGACCTACCCTGGTCTGCTATTATGCGGTTTGGTACTCCAAACAAAAATAAAGCCGATTTCACAGCACCTATATAATTGTCAGCATCAATCTTGAGTCAGTGTGTTAAATAAACAAATTTAGTAAAAGCCTCCACTTGGACAATGACATACTCTTTTTTATCAGACTTGCCACTCAACCTTTCAGTTATGTCTATGTATATCGTATGGCAGGGTGTGTCATTCTTTTGTATTGGATGAAGTCTAGCCTGAATTTTACCTGATGAGGACTTTAGACATCATGCAAATAATACAGTGATCGAACCAGTAATAGTCATAGGCCTTATCTAAAGTCTTCTGATTATTACAGTCCATCTAAATGCTCTTGGAACAATTGGCAAAGATCGAGTTCTACCATTTCTCTGAACCTTCCGATATATTATTCCTGCTCTGAGCTCGAAAGTTTTTGCAATGTCCTCGGAGAGAGAATTATCTTTTAGTTTGTTCACAATATTAATAATATCGGAATCTTTGCGCTGTTCAGCCGTAATCCATTCACTAGATATCTCCGCGAGAATGACTCGTTTCTCAGTAATTTTACAAAAATCAATCGCATCTGCGGATGGGAGATTTCTGGAAAAGAAGTCAGAATGAGCCATTCGTCAAATAATGACGGAAATGCTTTATAGCCATGACAAAATCGTTCTTTTCCGATGTTAAAAGATACAAAGGTTTCATGAAACAAGAAAATCCTTGCATAAATTGCGGAAAATATGACGCCAATCCAATAAATTGCCTTAAAGCAGAGACCGACTGAGGAGGCGGTAGAGCAGTTAACACTGAAATTTTTAGTGAATTCGGACGAATTTGGCCTGCGCTCACCTAATATCCCAAATATTGAACTGTCGAATTTAGAAACGAACACTTTTTAATATTAAACAAAAATCGAGCTTTTGTTAGAGTGTCTAGAGTAACCTGTAGTCTTTCCAAAGCCTCACTCTCTGTTGAAGCCACCACCAATACGTCATCCATATAGACAACCAAAAATGTATTCGCAAGTTCTCCAAGTGTATGAATCATTGTACGTTGAAAAACTGAAGGTGCATTTTTGAGTCCAAACGGCATTGACAAGAACTGGGGTTCTTGTCCCCCATCTGGGGTGCCAAAAGCCGTACACTATCGCTTTTTCATGCGTGGGAATTTGGTAATATCCACTTGCCATATCTAAACATGTGAAATATTTAGCTCCATGAAGTCTAGCTATCTGATCTGTTATAAGGAGTAGAGAATATCTGTCTGAAATTGTATTAGCATTCAATTCACGGTAATCAACGCACAAACGATGAGAACTATCCTTTTTGTTCACCAACATCATAGGGCTTGCATAGGGCGAGCAGCTTGCCCTTATGACCTTGTATTCCACAGCTCTTTAATCTTGTCGCGCACCAACTCCCTTTCATTAGGGGCAAGTCTGTATGGTTGTCTTTGAACAATTTTTCCGGGGTCTGCCAATTTGAAATGAAAATTCACCTGTACTGACTGTAGAAGAAGGAATTCCGTTTGTGAAAAACTTTCGAGTAGTTTTCCAATAAATTGTTTAATTTATCTTAATCTTCACCGACAAGATCTGTATTTAGTTTAGAGAATGTATCGTTATTTTAACAATAGTTTACAATTTTTGATCTTACAATTTAAAATTTTCCGGGTAACATAATGATATGAAAACCCTGCGATAATATTTCTCGACCAATCACAATTTTGTTCTTCAAATATTCATCAAATGCTGTCATTGCCAAGACCCTTCAATAGTGCTACATTGTTAATTATTTTACCAACTAACTTAGCATTTATCTTTTGTTTAATGAGAAAAAATTCCGCTCCAGAGTCAAATGTTGGCGTGAAAACCACGCCATGATGAATCATTTCTCTTTTGGGCTCAACTACTTCACAAACCTGCACTCTATTCACCTGATGCGTGTCCTTGACCTTGTTCATTTTGGGCTTACTGAAATGAGTTGAAATGTGTCCAACTTCGCCACACTTGAAACAGGTTAAATTTGATTGCTGTTGCCGACCAAACACGCTCTTGCCACTATGCTCTGCGACACGCGAAGAAAGACTTTGTTGTTATCTAGCTCTACATTCGGCCTTTTTGTGACCCAATTTTCCACAAAACGACATTTTATTGTTGACAATTTCTGCTGTTTTTTGTCGGCTGGAGCTCTTTCTTCTTATAAAGATTTCTTCCGTTTTTTGAATGTGAAAGCTTTAAGCTCGGTCTGTAACTAACTCCTGGTGCGCACGTTTGAAGTAAAGGTTAGACGTTGCAATCTGGTATCAATATGAGCCAACTGAGCAACTGTCACAGAAACAGCAATCTCTTCCACATGCGAATAGGGTAATTGGAGAGACAATCTCCGTCGGACGGGTTAATTGATAAAATTCTCAAAAACATAGCTGCTGGTGTTTCCATACTGGTAAAGCGCTGAACGAAAAGTTCCTTGAAATGAGCCCAATTTATTTATTTAAGAAAGCCAGTGTATTAAAAAAATTTATTTCACAATTAATTTTCCATAAAAAAGGTAGAGTGCGCGCCCTTTTGCAATAGCATGCACATAAGTACATAAGCACGTACGTGCATGTATTTCGAGCTTGCAATATATATGTTCATATGTATGTATGTTAAATAAGCATATTTTGGAATTTCAGCACTTCGGAGGGATTAGGGATCTCCTAGTCCCACACCTTCCTTACTTGTTTCTTTATACTTTTTTGTTCGACCTTTATCGGATTGTAACAGTAACTCACGTACCAAATCGTTCTAGCTGTAAAACTGCAGAAGATGCGCCCCCAATGGGCGTAAATATATCCACTAAATGCTTTTGATTAATGGATATCACCACGAGTATACAAATTCCAAATCTCAACTCACTAGGACTTCTACAAGTAGTGTATGTGACATCGCATAAAATAAATGTGTGAACTCATTTTACTTTCGGGAATGAGTATAAAAGGAGGACAGTCAAGACTGCTCGACTAGGAAAACCCTAATCAAACAAAGCCGTTCCCATTGAAAATGGGAAATAAGGGTATAATGTTTTTGTGAAAATATATGTAACAGGCAAAAGGCAGAGACGTCAGAGACCCCATAAAGTATATATATATTCTTGATCAGCTGGACGCGTCGAGTTGATATAGCACTGTTCGTCTGTCTGTCCGTATGTCCGTATGTATGAACGCGCTGATCTCGTAAACCACAAAAGCTATAAATCTGAAATTTGACATGTTTACTCATGTTTACCATACGCAGCCTGATTCTGTCTGTTACATACATTTTCAAAAAACATTATACCCTGATTTCTCATTTTCAATATAATATACAGAATATACCAAAAATTGTATTTGCCGTTTGTTAGACATATTGAATATTGTTTGTTTATGTTTGTGTGTATGTATATATGTTTTTTTCTGAAATGCATAAAAGAAACGGTTAATTCTCTAAATACATTTTCAAACAAGTAAGAAAGCTGTAGTCGGAGGTGCCCGACTAGGAAATCCTATCTGCACAAAAAAATTGTATGTCTCTAGCTTTAATGGGTCACATAAATGAAAGCATATTTATCGAAATTTGTCGATAATTCGGAAACGGGATTTGTTATTGAAAAATAAACAAACTTGTACTGCGTATGGTATTCACGAGTATACATGTCAAATTTCAGATCTCTAGCTTTTGTGGTTTACGAGATCAGCCCGTTAATCCGGTCTGCCACGCCTCCTTCTTCCTGTTACATACATTTGGGCCGCAATAAAACCATTATACCCTCATTACCCATTTTTAATGGGTTCAGGGTATAAAAAAGGAGAAGCTACAAAAAAATTCAAGTCTCTAGCTATTATAGGTTCTGAGATTGACGCGTTCAAAAATACGGACGGACGGACAGGGCTCAATTGACTCGGCTTGTCGTCCTGATCAAGAATATATATACTTTATGGGGTCTGTCACGCCTTCTTCTGCCTGTTACATACATTTCGGCCGCAACAAAACCATGATTACCCATTTTTAATGGGTTCAGGGTATAAAAATAAATGTTATTGCCGTTTGATAGGCATATTGAATATTGGGTGTGTTTGTCTGTATGAGGGGTACCATGTCTCTTTCTGGGTGTTATGCACACTTCTACAAAATCGTTTTTTGTTTAGAGATCCAGCCGTAAAATGTACTTATTTATGTTGAAAAGGTTTGTTTGAGTATATTCTATCTGGTGCATGGCGATTAGGTGTTAGGGGAACGAAGCAAACATGGAGAACGCAATTGTTATTCAATAAATAGTGAGAAGTAAAATAAAAATAGAGCAGCTGCATCAATAACCATAAAGTTTTGTTGCAGAACGAAGAGGTACGTAAAATGCGAAAACCAATAAATATCAATTTTCATCGCATGCTCTGTATAAAAGAAGAAGATTTCGATATTAAATCCACAATATTTATTGCAGCTAAGGAATTAGAAATGCGTAAATTATTTGCATATATATATTATATACGAAATGAAAAATGTATTCTTATTTGTTTATTTTATTTTTGTTTTAAAGCAATCAAAATTAGACTTAGATGTTAATTTTTTCGGTATATCTAAACCTAAAAAAATACATATATATACAGATAAAGAGTGAATACGTTAAATAGTCTTGTTTCTGTTGTTGTGCAATTTGATAGCTCAGAATTTCAAAAATAAAATTACTGATTGATTTTTTTAAAATCCCAATTGGGAAATATACAAATTTGTCACAATATTATTCAAAAAATATAATTAATATAATAATAATAGCAGTCATAGATGGAAATGTTAAATAATACATATATGGATTGTGAAGCATTAATTAAATTAATTTCAGAAACATTATCTTGGTGAAATGTTTGAATAATTTGATATTTTATGTATAATTATAAATGCTAAATTATTCCACATAATATTAATAATAAATATAATTGTTAAATGCCATACACATACGTTACGTAAATTATCATATATATCTAAGCTTTACAGGTCCAGCTTAGAAATTGCGGGTTGCTTTAAACTTATAAATAAAAAATTAATATTTTAATTCATGTCTGAAGTCACTTAATTTTACTTATGTATAAGTAGCTAATATATATTTGTATATATTTTTATTTTAAGAAAGTAAGAAAGTCATTATAGATAGCTTAAGCTAAATAATCCTGATAAGTATAAAAGCCGTATGTTGAATGCTTACATATTTGTATATACATTAATTAAGATCGTAAATTTATCTATCTTACTTTTTTCAATTTTACTTTGTTAATTTGAAATTTTAATAAATACATTTTATGTATGTACTTGAAATACAATGTTTAAATATAGTTCTTTATAGTAAAAAATAGTAAAAAGATTTCATTACATATATATATATATATATATATATATTAGTCATTGGAAATATTTTTATATATAGTTTAAACGTTAACGTTAATAATTCGAAAAACATAGATTTATAAGAATCTAAATTTTTTATATGCGCGTTATATTGATTGCATCTGTTATTGATTCCCTTCTTAGAAGTTGTTTTGTATCATTTTCAATTTCTATTGGCGATATAGCTGTACTATGATCGTTTAAATACGGTGTGTCCTCCTCCACAATTTTCTCGAGTAATATATCCCCAGAATTATTTAGACCTAATGCATCATTTAAATTATTATACAAAGTTAGAGATATTCAAAGGCAACTTGCTTAAAAATTTACATTACCATTACGACCGACAATTTGACCATTAGTTATATTTTCCGTAGAGTTACAATGCACAATAGATACATCTGTTGGCGAGGGCAACCCATTCCTTCCATTCTTCTGCAATGCAACAGCTTTTCGTGCGTGACGCGTGGTTAACACGCCAGTCTCTACATCTCGCTCAAGACGATGACCTGGAAATGATTATGGTATTATTACACATATAGATATTAAATTTTTATTTTATTTTATATAATCGTGAGTCAAATTACAAAATTACAAAATTCAAATTATAAAAAGAATAGGGAAAAGAAAAAGCCTAATACTAACAATATATAGCAATGATATCACCAACCCGATGGGGGTGTTTTATTTGCCGGACCGGCGAGCTATGCCCCAAATCACAGCCAGGTCTGGTTTGTTATATCATTGAAACTAAGCAAGATAGAAGAAGTTAAAAAAGGTAATAAAAATATAAGAAATATAAAATCTTAAAAAGTAAAATACAATAAGAGAAATCACAACACAAGTAGGGAGAATTGCCAGGTGCATTCTCACTACTGGGGTGTGTGTGTGATTTTTCCGAAATATCCTGAAAGAGAAGATTTTATTAAGGAAAGAGAGAGTTCAGAACTAAATACATGAAAATAAGTATTGTACTTAGTACATAGTTACAGTTACATATAGGTAAATAAAGAGGAAAAAAGTGACGAGAAGCACGGGAAGGAACTAGGAAGTTGACTTGAAATAGAAGAGAAGGCGAATCAATACTACCGTTAATCAACTTATGTAGAAAAGTAACACCCAAGACTATTCTACGATTGATTAACGATGGAAGATTCAAAAGAAGAAGCCTACTATGATAAGACCGTAGACGAAGGTTACCATCTCACTTTAGATTGCGCAAGGCAACAAAAAGGAATTCCTTCTGAACCGATTCAATACGGTCCTGATACAATTACTGCTGTGGCGACCATATAATAGAACAATATTCTAAAATAGGGCGTACCAGCGAGACAAAAAGAAGTTTTGTGACAAACGGATCATTAAACTCTTTAGACCATCGTTTAATAAAACCAAGTACACTTTTGGCTTCATTAACGATGGTTAGAATATGGGTATTGAATCTAAGTTTACAGTCAAAGAGCACACCGAGATCTTTGATTGTAAAAATACGTTGCAAGGACACATTGTTGATTATATAATCAGAAAAAAATTAAGTGGTACGATAGAGAGTCATTGTCATACACTTAGAACAATTTAGATGCAACTGATTGGCTTTACACCAATTTTAAAAAGAAAATTAGATCATCCTGTAGGCGTAGATGATCTATTGAGTTCTTGTATGAGAGACAGAGAATAGAAAGCAATCCAAAACAGAAGTTTAGGAGAAAATCCCAATTGGTAAAGCTTTTGAAGCAAGATGTCATGCTGAACAGAGTCAAATGCCTTACTGAAATCAGTGTATATAACATCTGTTTGCATTTTATTTAAAAAGCTTTCATTGACTAGTGATAAAATTTCTAATAAGTTCGTAGAGGTTGATCGATTCTAAACAAAACCATGCTGCGATGGTGAAATAATAGATTTACAAAAGTGCTGTAAATTAGAAGTTATAATTTTTTCAAATAACTTCGGAATAGCAGAAAGGTTGGCAATGCCTCTGTAATTTGAAATATCAGATCTTCCTCCTTTTTTATACAGAGGAATAATAAATGATTCTTTCCAAATTGAAGGAAATACCGAGGTAGAGAGAGTTTAAAATATTGAAATTGGCCTTAGCTAAGGAGTATTTAGACCAGTCAACGACCGAACCCGACTTTTTGAACTTTTTAAAACATTTAGATTTAAAATATTTTAGAGTTGAAAGAGTCGAAGTGAACCACGGAGGTTTATTAGAAAAAGATTTAGAAAGACACATAGGAACACACTTGTCTAGAATACAATTTAAATTACTGTAGAATGTTGAAACTGCTAAGTTTACATCAACTGCCTCATATAAAGGAGACCAATCTGTTGCATGAGATCATTAAGCAAAACAAAATTACATTTATTAAAACAACGACGCTTTTTAGATCATGAGGGCGTAAAAATTGGTGGACAGTAAATAGATATTAAAACCTCTAGTGTTGGATGATATAAATCCTCAGGTATACAAAAGGGGGATGATCTTAAAACATTAATGCTGGCGTCATCATTAGTAAAAACAAGATCAAGAGAACGATTTAAATGATTAGAAATTGAGTTCATCTGATACATAGAAATGTTAAACAATTCATCAAAAAAATTATGATCAATTGTTGGAATAAAATAATTCGAATTCGAAAATGAGGCCCATGAAGTGTTAGGTATATTAAAATCACCCAACACAAGAAATAAGTCATTATCTTGAACATATTCATACATTTCTTTATTACAAGATATATGATGACTATAAACTTGTAAATCGGAAGAGGGAGGGATATATGAACAAGTAACGTATAGGGAACAAGACTGAAAAGTTATTTTAACTCCAATAATCTCAACATTGTGAATTGATGAGAAGGTAAAAGATTCAGAGAGAAAATGGGATTTAACAGCTATTAAAACACCACCCCCTCTACGAGACAAGCGATCCAGTCTATAAATACTGAAATTATTTGAAAGAACCTCACTATTATAAACATTTTGGCTTAACCATGCTTCAGTGAGGGCTATAAGTTCAGATTGGACACTACAGCTATGCAGAAATAGATTTTAATAAATAATAGATAGCTGCGGAAAAGATGGAAAGAAACTTAGTTTTTTGAAACAGCCTCAGATGAAGGTTGTACCAAAACGGGATTTAAAGACACTGGAGAAATTCTATTCCGAATCTTAGGTTTGAATTCATGTACAACAACATGAGGTGGCCAAAAGTTTGGATCACATATAGTATCGAAAAATTCAATTGGTACATTGATTTTAAATGAAGCAATTTCACGAGGAGCCGCAAAATTAAACTTCGAGATAAAAACTTTAGACGAAATTTTACTTTCAATAAAAGCAGACACAGCTTCACATGTCGTATCTGATGAAAGCCTAGATAAGAAAACTTGCTTTCGAGGAGACACAACAGATAAATTGGGCATTATAGGAGTAGGAGACGGTGTCTGAATGTTGTTTTTAGTTTGAGCAATACTCGGAGAAACTTTAACTTTCTTAGTAGTGGCCTTTTGAGTGTCTGTGCTGACACTAGACACAGATATTTCAACTGAATCACCAGATATTGGAATTGATAATTCTTGACAAGGTGCAGAAGGGGTTGATAAGGTAGGAGACGATAATTGAATGGAGGGGGGAACTAGCAGTGATGGAGTAATCACTGTATTTAGCGGAGAATCAAAATTGTACTGATTCAATATTTCTTCTCCAGCTTTCAGTTCCTCTTCAAGCTGTTTTGAAAATTTACTTAGATTTGAGTACTGAGCCCTCACATAATTATACATCTTGGAAAAACTTAATTGTTTTTCCAAACAATCCGGGCAAGACCAGCGTAATCCACCACACCCACTTTTGGGAGCAGCCATGACTCTATCACAGTCACGCCCCGAGATGCCAGCACATTTAATGTGCATTAGATTCTCACACAACCAGCAACCAACAAATTGCATTTGTGCGAACCGAGACTTTATGTCGGCGATCATCGCTTCTACCAACACAGCCGTTGCAATACAGAATAGTGAGATAGCGAATTCCTAAGTAAAGTTATTGAGCTACTGAGCTACTGCTACTGAGCTGCTGAACTTCTGCTGAAAATTCATCCCCAATTTGTCTTTGTTGTTGTTATGAATTCTTTCTAGAGCTTCTGCTGCTGTTGCCACGCGCGTGTGTACGTAAACGTTTGGTAAACGTTTCGTTTAATAACATAATGCATTTCATCTATTCATATGTATATTATATTGACTTTATTTAAGTTATATCAATGTTATTCTTATTTTATATATACAGTATATACATATGCATGTATGTATATTGCAAGCAACGGATACATACACACGCACACGCATACGCTCTGCTAACTGCGCAGTTTATTCAGCGACTGCGCTGCGCCAATATGTGTTATATGGATTATATGTTATGGGAAACTAAATGCTTAATAACTTTTTTTGTAGACCGACTTTCTTAATCAAACTTGCGCAACGTAATTATATCATTCATATGTGTGCATGTGCAAAAGCACAAGTCTCTAGTATTTGAAATAAGTGTTTTGAAAATTTGGGCGAAGGGGGCGTGTCATCCAAAATTTAACAAAAATCAAAATTGTATAAAAGTCCCATTAAGCTAAATACAAGATTTGGAGTCTTTAACTATCAAGATATAGAAGATATAATTTTAAAACTGAAAAATCGATTTCGTTTTTAATCGATAAAAAAAGAACGAGAAGAGTTATCGAATTTCTAAAACAAACTCGACCTGCGCGTGATATACACGAATTTATAAAAAAAAGTTCAAGTCTCTAGCTATTATAGGTTCTGAGATCCACGCGTTCAAACATACGGACGGACGGACGGACGGACAGACGGACAGGGCTCAATCGACTGGGCTTGTCGTCCTGATCAAGAATATATATACTTTATGGGGTCTGCCACGCCTCCTTCTGCCTGTTACATACATTTGGACTGCAACAAAACCATTATACCCTGATTACCCATTTTTAATGGGTTCAGGGTATAAAAATAAAAGATAAAAGACAAAGAGAGAATTAACTGTGGTTGGGAGAAACAAAAATCCCAAACAACAACACTCAGCTAATACAAAGATCAAAAGAATAAATAGGAGATGAAGAAACAGAAAATAGAGCGGGAGAGCTACACTACAAACGAAATAAATTTCGCAACAAACAAAAACAAACACTAAGCTAAGCGTGAGCGAGCGACAGCGAACACACACACTAACCAGTGTAAAAAAAAAAAAAAACAGAAAGTAAATAAGAACAATGAAAGAATAGAAATACTAAAACGTAAATTGCAATTTAGATATACACCGACGCTCACAAAACTTTGTAAATAAAACAAAAAACACAATGTTTAGAAGCACAAATCACGGCAGTATCAAACCAAAAATGCAATAATCACCAATATACAAAAAATGTGTAAATATACACCAAATTAAAGAACAGAAATAATCAAAAGTACGGAGCACAAACAAAAACACGTCTTACTCTCGCAAACTCAGAACACTCAGAACTGATAATATATAGCTACGCTTATTAGAGTAGAGACAAAAAATATTATATCTTTGTCAGCTTTCATGTCCTAGTGGTTTACTTATATATATATACATATATCTCATATATACAAGTCTCACAATGTTTTTTACCATATTCTTTCGAAACGGCTTTGCCGAATTTCATGACATTATGCCTATTGGGTAGATTTGAGCATCGGCCAATATCTATTTTTCATACCTCCAAATAACAAGGGGTGTCCACCCCAAATATTTTTTCACTATTTTGTCCTAAAGAATGCAACACTATCACTATGTCTTTTGATACATTGTGATCAAATGTTGCATTCTAATATATATGTACATATCCTGATTTCGATACGATTTACCCCTGGCGGTATTAAAAATTTTCCTAAATTCGAGAACAAGTGACCAAAAACGCCATCATATATTGGGCATTTACATCTTAGCCAATCCTGCATATAGCATAGAATATGCGTATACTTCACTCTGCTAACCGTGTAGTTTTGCTAATTGTCTAAATGTTTTATTTAACAGTTTCTGTTACAAAATTGATTTTAATCAAATATTCAACACATTGCTAACTGACTGCGCTTGGCCTGCTGCCAATATAACTAAATAACAAAAATAAACTTTTTACATATGGACTTTCTTAATCAAATTTTCACAGTGTGATTATAGCATTCACTACACGTATCGGGACAGTAAAGTTGAAGTCTCTAGCTTTAACGTACACATAATTTAAATTTCTCGATAATAAAGAAACGGGAAGAGTTATCGGAAAAAAAAAACTCGTACTGCGTGTACAAGAGTATACATATCTAATTTAAGATCTCTAGCTTTTGTGGTTTACGAGATCGCTGCGTTTACACAGACGGACGATCAAGAATATATATACTTTATGGGGTCTGCGACGTCTCCCGCCTGTTACATACATTTTCACAAAAACATTAACCTTGATTTCCCAGTTTCCACACATTCCTTATATTTTCCACTGAAGTTAAGTTTGAAGAATTTCGCCGAATTTGGAGCCGGGATCCGAATAAAACAAACATCAAAAGTATGTAAAATGCAAATGAAACTAAATACAAAATTTCGAATTTTTGAAAACAAATGCAATATGCGCGTATTATATAAAAACCTGCAAAAATCAAGATCTGTGGCTCTTATAGGTTCTGAGATCGACGATTTTGGGTAATTTTTTAATTAATTAACATGTCTTGCCAAGATTAGTAGATTAGCCTGATAGTCGGAGCTTGGCAAGTCAAGTTTCGAAAATAAACCTACATATTTAATATAATCGGATATTGAGACAGAGTCTTCAATATTATATATATATCAAAATGACATTTATTACCAGAACGTGATCTTGTAAGCTGCCGTTGTACATAGTCTTCAAGATCCTCTTCTTCTTTGCGGCTTATTAGGCAGTTTAGAATTAATAAAAATAATCCTAGTCCAAAGGAAAAAAGGCCAGTGCATGTAACCTCATTCCACCAAGCAGAGCTAGAGCCTATTAAGTTGTAAATATATATGAGAATTAAAGATATATTATTTTTGAGCGTAGCCTTACTAAATACATTCCAGGACATAGCTTCATCTGGTATAATTCCAGCGCCACAAAGAAATATCCCAAAGACAATAAAAACAATGCCAATGTGCAGCATTCCGATGCTGCTTACGACCTAAAGGAAAACTTGTTTGAAGTCAGTCATTACATTAATATTATAAAAGATTTACCTGGCTATCCAACATTCCTGGTCCAGGTTTCACAGCGTGATGAGGATGATGATATTTACGTCGGACAGATCCGTTCGGTGAATGGAATGTTTCACCACTTTCTGAGCTTTGAGTGCTATACCGTCGCTCTTTGGCTCTTTTCTGCTCATCACGACGTTTTCGTTGTCGCTTAATCGCCATGGCGGAATGTATGCCCACAGAATGCATTTTAAAATCTTTCAGGTAATATACCGTTATATATAAATATTAAAATGTAGGGGAATAAATCAATTTGCAGTTATATCTTACACATATAGTTTCATCTTAATTGATACCTGAAAATTTGAGTCTGTTTTATCTTTATATAAATACGTCCTAAGTATTCACATATAATACATATAGACTAAGATAAGATATAGACTAAGATAATACGAAATAAATAATGAAAGCAATTTTCAATTTTATTTATTCTGCGTGTTACTGGACACTTCTCCCTGTTTGAGATACATTGATAACTGAATTCATATCTGTATACCCCGAATACCTCATTTCAATGGACTTAAGGTATAAGGTATTATAAACAAATCGGAAATAGATTATTAATAACAAATCTTTTTACAAGGCTTGTAACTCTTAAAGACTTAGATATTGTGTTTACTTACACTTTATTTGCACTTCTATTGGACATCAGCAAATTATGTTATCTTTACATTAATATTTATATATATTGATATTTAGTGACTAGAGTTGATAACAATTCCGTATACGCGAACCTTCAACAGGCTTAAGTTTAAAATAAACTTGACTAAAATACATATACAACAAATTTATGTTAATTTATTTATATGTAAAGATAACATTATATATATATATATATATATATATATATATATATATATATATAATATATAATATATAAAATTAACTGCAATTTTTCTATTAAGTGAATAAGTTGAAACAACCCCTAATATTTATAAATAGGGGTGACACAGATATATGTATATGTAAATAATTGGAAATGAAAACAATGTACACAATACACTATATGTACATTTAAGCTTGCACCTTTAAAAATACATTCGCTAGAATATTTAGTTCATATTCGTATATATGTACATACATCTGTATGTGAACAATGTATACTCACCTTTTGTTATATTTAAGTAATAACTTGCTCACTGGTTAAATTTATAGTTAGAGGTTTTATATCATATTAATTAGATCATTTTAATTACTGTCCTAAATTTAAAAAACATATGGACGTACATGTGCATTTAGTATATAAATGTAGATAGGTATGCTTTTCTATTAAGTTAGTAACTTTGTGTAAGGGAATGCAAAAAAAACACACACACACATATATATATATATATATATATATATATATATATATATATGAATATATATATATATATATGAATATATATGAATATAGTACGTTCCATTCCATTATATATATATATGTATACATATACATATATATATATAGTATGCCACATATGTAAGCAATTCCTCGTAATTATAATGCATTTTAAATTATGATTCAATATCGATTTTTTAGTTTTTCCTGTCTGTTTATTTAAATTACTCCACTCGTTCACTGTTTCGATTCCCTTACTAACAATAATAGTTGGACTCAATAATTATCTATGTACTTCTCCCGTATTCTTCTTAATTTAACTTGCTTTAAATTGTATTCTATTTACAAAGACTACGTATCAGCCTGTAGGAAGTCCTGCACTTTGCACTACAGTTGCCATGAACAGAATTCTATCAGAAAGCAGCTTTACAGAAAGAGAGATAAAGCTTAAAATTGAGCTTCAAAGTGCAGTGCTGCTCAGCACCACTTAGCAGATGACAAACTTTCATATTGCGTTATTTACTTAATCTTGAAAATAAATAAACCTGTTCTTACAAAATATATAAAAAAAACATAAAAAATAAAATTAATGAGCAGAAAGAAATTGTTTTCTTCATCTAATTAATTTTGTGTAGATATTGACCGCATTCTAGTGCACTGTTAAAATTCAGGATAATTCTGCGGAGAGCTTTAAGCTTTTTCAAAAAAGTTGTATGTGCCTTTGTATTAATACTTTTGTAGTTCACGCCATCTATCAGTTTAGAGTTAACATACGATAGCCATAGCACATTGGTTTTTGGCGAGTAGGATGACCAATTGTTTCTTTAAGTAAAACAAAATTTATTAGATTATATAACTAAATAGCCATTAAAATCATACGAACTTTAGTTCATCTCGCATCATGCGGTAAACATCATATTGGTAATCTCCTGTGGCCGCAAATAAATCATCATCATGGGAGAGATCGTTATAATGACAGCACTCGGCAACTGTTATTCTTGATAATGTGTAATCAATAATGGTTATTTGAATCCCTTTTGTTGCCACCGACAACACTTTTCCGCCAAGTTTAAAATCAATAAACTTCTTTGTTGTTTTTTCGATTAGTATATTTCCCCAATGTAAATCTCTATGTTCGAATTGAAAGGCTTCTTCTCCAACTGCTAGTGTTAATATAACCTAATAATAAAAAGAGAGAAAGTAAGAATGCTGCAGTTGGGCATAGCCATAACTAAAATATAAAACTATAGATTAATTTGAAACAAGTTAGACAACTATAATATATTACTATACATTTTATTTTTTTCGTTTTGCTATAATTCCATCTATCTCTGAGACGATGTTGTACATTATGTTGTAACATTAAAAGTAAAAATTAAAACTGTTTTAATTTGCTGACTATACTCAACAATGCACTCTAATTGATATAAGGGTAGATAGAGTATTCATTCCGAATTGCGTATTTATTGTAGTGGTATAGGTATAGGTAGAGGAGTGAACTGAACAATCATACTAACGGCCTAAATAATAACATAATATAACCTTACCTGCTGAAGTGCAAAATAACCTTGCTGAGCGTTTAAGAATGCGAATGTTGACATATCTGTGCCAGCAAACTTTAGCTCTAAAATAATAAAGAGCTGGTTATCAGTAAACATCATAGGATTATCATTTTCAGATTCTTTTTCCTTGTTATAATCTTCCCAGAGATTTATTAAATGTTTCGGGTATTTTCCTTTGACCAAGCTGACCTATGTATAAATAATTATTTAATATATGTATGTATATAAATATTGCTTCTATAAAAGCACTTACATTGAACAAATCCACAAAGCCGCTTGTAGAGCTAGTTTTATTGATTCGTAGCGTGCTCATTTCTCTAGAAATTATAATTTCTGGTAATATTTGTTCAAAAGTTTTTTGCACTTCCTCATTGACCAAGGCAGTACCCTCGATCGGAAGCACTTTCAAAACTATGTTCGTATTCAAATTATACTTTGGTGTATACTTAAATACTTCTCCGTAAACTCCCTCACCAATCTTGTTAGTATTCAACATTTTTGCAGCAGCATAAGCTGTACTAAACTTAAGTGGCTTCGATTGACCACAGTACTTTAACACTTCTGTTTCGTAGTTTACCTGAAGATCATGTTCTGAAATGCGATTTATGTGCAGAGATTTTCGTGAGTTTCTTGGAGCAACTCTAAAATGTTCGGATGTTACATCTTTCTGTTTTAAGTATTGTTTTGGACTATCGCAACCAGATACTTCGTTTTGGTTTATACGTCGCCAGGTATGTAAAGACTTGCGCCATTTTCCCGGCAGCAAAACAAGTGATGATCGAGACCGTCCAGTCGATATCTGCTGTGTCTCCAGTGTGGGTACTGATTTGGATATCGAAGACTCAGTTGACATTTCAGAACTAACTGTATTCACATGGAAACAAACTTGCTTTCTCTTCCGGGCTTGGTTCAGTTTTTCTCGATCTACTTACGTAAAGGGATTTAAGTACATTTGTATGTTAAGTTAATCTTTGTTATCTTACCAACGATATCTGGTTTACGATTGTCGGTTACTAAAAATCCATCTAGCTTTAATCCACTTATCGGTGATAAAGCACAATGAAATAGATTTTCAGTCTGTTGTTTTGAACAAGGCGTTGATATGGAGTTGTAGAATTTATTTCTTTTGTTTAATTTATCACCAGAGTCCGTAAGATTTTGTTTTATGTTTGGCGAGAA
The DNA here is from genome assembly GCA_035045555.1 of Drosophila fulvimacula. Lineage (NCBI taxonomy): Eukaryota > Metazoa > Arthropoda > Insecta > Diptera > Drosophilidae > Drosophila > Drosophila fulvimacula. The sequence continues at coordinate 1,236,903 of JAWNOX010000160.1, read as the reverse complement.
ACAGTTGTCGATCGGGTTGGAGTTTTCAACACTGGAGTCAATATTAAATGATACTCGCACTTTCTTCTTAATTAGGTTGAGTTCTCGTAGTTTTCTAAAAACAATATTGTGTTTGATTATCGTAGCAAACATTTATAATTTAACGTTGTTCGTCATACGGTATAGGATCCAGCAATCTGTCAAAAGAGTCTTTCCAACCATCGTTAGGTAAGGTATGGTCCATTTCGTATAGTGTTATTTTGCTTTTTAATAAATATTTAAAACAAATGTTTATCTTTTTATACGCAAACCACGCACATTCGAAATAAAATCTATGCGCAATTTGAGGCAGTGTTAACGCATTTCAGAGCGATAACAGAATTGTGGCTGTGTTACAGCAATAACTGGAAATCGTGTTATTAGGATTTAAAGAAACACGAGTATTGATTAAAGATGTTCTGTTCTCTTTTAATCAAAATGAAGAATATAGTTCGATTGTCTTTTAAAGAACAATATTAGCATATACAAATATGACAACCATTTTTAAAGACCATAATTAGTATTACTATTACCCCTATAATGCTATTGCTTTATTATTTAGTATGAAACAAGCTCATTTCGCAGGAAATACTCATTTGGCACTGTTAGCTAATGTTTATTTCAGAAGATCAAAAATTGATATATGTATGTAAATAATTGTTCACAGTGGATTTTGTCTACGTGCTCAATCATGATTAATCATAATTTTGTATTATACAAGAAGCTCCAACAAAATAAAATGATTTTTAATTTCAAATATCTAGTCGATTATTATTTGAAAGACGAAAATCGATATATTTGGTATGCATTTTAGTATTTTTATATGAAACTGACTTTTACTGACAGTTGAAATTAATTAATTTATTATTATTATTATTATCTGAAATTTATCGTTAATTTTTGCGCATTTCATTGTTTATGTAAAAAATAATATTAATATATTATTATAAATATATATATATTTATAATGCTCTGTTCGATGTGGTAAATTGGTCAAGTGTGTATACATATGTACATACATATGTACATACATTAAAACAAGTAAGAACGTTGCAGTCGGGCGCAACCGACTGCGAAATACTCATTCACACCGCAAGCTCCCAGTTCCATAACATTCCAAGAAACCAATTTACCACACCCCTAATTATCCATAAATTTTATATTTAGTGCGTGTATTTAATACAATTTTGGTTTTTGCTATACACAAATTTCTTATAATTCAGTTGAAAATATAATTAATATGCTGAAAATTTCACTAAAATCCGTTGAGTAACACAGAAGTTATTCAACAAAATGTTTAGGCAATGTGCTGCATAACTGCACAGCAAACATTTTCTTATGTTCTAAGAAATAACAAATACAATACAATTCAGCGTGAATCATATGGTCAGTAAGTTACTTGGTTACTATGAGGTTCAGTGGTGTTGCTAATAAAACTGTCGCGCGACGGTAATAGGGCCGTTGGTTCGAGCCTCGGATGGGTCGGTATTTTATACATATTTTATTTATAATTATTATCGGTTTGACAAGCACAGCGGTGGCGTCGAATTTCGACTCGTGCAAGTAGGCGGAGGTTCGAATATCGAATTTTCAACGTCGGCTTTTCTTATATTTCTCTATTTTTTGTTCTAAAATATATTTTTTTTACATTTATAATATTTAGCAACTCAATTAAGATGGTAAAAGCCAAAAAGTCCAAAAAATTGTTTGTTTATTGCTCAAGAAAAGTGGTTTAATTCTATATAATTAACAGAAGATGCAAAATTTATATATATTCAGATCCGATTTGCCATCCCCCAGTAGGCGTGGATATATAATTTTGGTTGATCTTAATAGGATCATAATAGTTACTCACGTGCCAAATTTGGTTGTTCTAGCTCTTGAACTGTAGAAGATACAGTTTCACCCGATTTGCCACGCCCCCAATGGGCGTAGATATATCCGCCATAGATTATTCAACTTGGGATGTCAACGCGAGTATACATTCCAAACCTCAACTTACTGTTACAAGTAGTATTTCTGACATACAGGAAAAGTCATTTTCCAATTTGCCACGCCACTAGCTGGCGTATCGGGAAAATCTGGACACTTTATCTGACGAGAGTATACATGAGTACACATTCCAAATTTCAAGTCTCCAGCTTCAATAGCATAGAAATGGTTTGCGTTTATACGGACAGACGGACGGATCTTTCACAAACCCAATATACTCATTCCACTTTGTGAATGAGTATAAAAATGATGAGGTTTCTTTTTTTTTAAATATTCTTTTTATTCCTGTTATCACTTTATGCAAATGTCAAGTTTCCGAATTCAAACGCGTTGAACGTTGTGGTGTATTATAATATTACTGTATAATTATGTTATCTACATATGTATGCCATATAAGAATTATAAGAAAATTGCATATTTAAATTAATGACTATTTAAAAAGTAGTATACACAGTTAGGAATTTGATACATTATACTACGAATACTTTTATTTAATTTTTTTTTTTGTAGAATAATAAGGAAATGTTGATCAATTCTTAAGTTATTATACTTAGGTATGTACATATGAATGTATATTATAGACACTAAAGCATGTATGTAGTATTTGAGTGAAATCTACCGATATTATAGAGAAGTATAAAAAATAATAGCAAAACATTCATAAATATTTACATATATGTATAAAAAAACTGATAATATGTTTTACTTTTTTTCACATTTCGCTAAAAATTCTAAAATTTAAATTCATTTGATACTCTCAGCTTTTCAGATTTTGCATATTGCTCTGTTTTATTTTTTCCATGTAAATGTCGATAAAAAAAACAAAGAGTGTGCATAGTTGTTGATTTTCTTCTTTTATTTTTTTTATATACCCTAAACATAAAGAAAATGGGAACAGGGTAAATTGGTTTTGTATAACAGTCAAAACAAAAATGTGTCCACGAAATATATGTATTTATTTTGGTATTATTTGTCTTTCCGTATGCATGTGTACATCGATATAAAATCCTCATTAAATTTTTTAAATTAATACGCGCAGATTAAGTTTGATTTTAATAATTTAAATATGAAGAAAGTAAAAGTTTTTACATGGCTCTCCTCATTCCTTAACATTTTTTAAAAAAATATACACGTCTGATGTAGTGTAGAAGGTATCTGCTAGTTAGGCACTCCCGACTAAAGCACTCTTATTTGTCTTTTATGACGTTGGACTGTTGACAGGCAGCCGAATATGAAACTTGAATTTGTTTCGCATTGAGCGTTCATTATTTTTTATTTAGAAAATTTTCTGTTTCAGTATATTGTCAAGCTTTAATCGGAAAACAATACAAATCATCTCAGTTGTGAACGAATGATTGGTATATGCGTGTTTTTATATTAAAGAAATTCTGATATTTTTTATATTTATATATAATACATTTTATTAATCAATTAAAAGAGTCAAACAACTTTATATGGGTAGTATGTACCAGCTATCATCAGTATTTTCTAAGGACACGCACCAATAAAATTAAATTATCAAAAATATTTTAAAAATTGGATATTGGGCATATGATATACATATGTGTTCTACTACAAATTGTATGGAAGTGTGTTAGTGGGTACATAAAAACTAATACGTATATATATATATATATATATATATATATATATATATATATATATATATATATATATATATATATATATATATATATATATATATATATAAAATAATTCGTGCAAAATTATTAGCAAATAAACATTAAAAACTCTTAAATAATACTATAATAAAATTGACATTACAAAATAATTAAAAGTTAATTATGTTGTGTTTCTATATAAGTGTAAAATATATATAAATAAAAAAGACAAAAAGTTTTACTAATAGAATTCTGTCCAACTTTATTTTAAGAACTTATCTGTGGGCGTTTATAAGCTGAAAACGAACCAAAATATGATTATTTTTATAGTACTTGAGTGTTCCTTAATCGAGTTCTTTCTATACAACTTTTTTGGCGCAGTAAATAGTAATAAAATATCGAAAAATTGAAAGACATAACAGTATAAGCCTATTATATTAATATACTATACTATACTATTTAAACCTAATTATGATTAGTGTAATGTTTTTAAAGATATATATATATATATATATATATATATATATATATATATATATATATATATATATATATGTATATAAATTAATTAAATTAAGTTACATTAAAGTGTATAAATAAACATATATGTACTACGAAGGAAATTTATTTACGTGTTAAAATATTAACGCGGAAAAAATGTTTTCGTTTGGGTCACACTTAATCAAATGCTTATAACTGGAACTCTAAATATAAATATATAATATAATAATATAAATATATATATAAGCCTATATATATACATGTATATATAAGCATTATAACATAAGTATAAACGAAATTTTACTACTTACTTAAGTGTGGAACGGACTGTTTTCAGCCGTAGTCAACAATAACTGTAGCTGAAAAATAATAAATAGCTTACCGCGAGTGATTGATTCTAAAATTACAATACCAAATAACATTTTTAAAATTCACTGCTATATATATATATCAGTAAAACTTAAAATATCCATGGGTTTCAGCGGAGGTATGGGATCAACTATATAGAATTAATTGTTGAATAAATTTTTTGGAAGCGGACTTTATGAACTATTGTTGGAAAAAGCGGAGATAAAAATATTACAATATTTTGTGGTATACATTTAATTTTGAGTTTAATTTGAGTTTTAATTTCATAGCTTTAGTTTATGTAGTTCCAGGGTATACAACATCGGATAAGTGGTGAGGTATGCATCCTTATATATTCATTTTTATAAACTGGGTTGGCACGGGGATTAACATACAACCATGTGGGATCTTCCAAGAAGAGTACTCTTATATCGTTGACTTGAAGTTTGATAATGCATTTCTGTTACACTATTTATATATTATATATTTTATATATTTGTGAAAACTTTATTAAAATGATAAAGGGTACGATGCATGAAAGAATATATCAAATACATACAAAACCAATTGTTTATTAATCCAAATAGTTTTCCGTTATTTATTGTTTTTCACAGAGTAAAACAATATAGTAATTTCGTGCAATGTCCATGTGTGGGGGGGGGGGGGATAATATTAGATCATTTAGTTATTTGTGACCCTTCTATTAATTGAAATAGCAAAAAAAAAACTGTCGTTCAAAGTTAATTTTCCGCATACTCATAAAGACGGACTTTGGATTTACTAAAAGAGATTTAGCTGTTTTGCGATTGTGATCGAGTTTGATCGTATACTGTAATCGGTGGCACAGCATCAAATTTAAGTTGAAAACCTAAATTTGTAATACTGATGCATATACTTATGATACTGATGCACATTTAGTAAAAGTAGAACCATGAAGTACTCAATTGACTCAATAATCCAGATTTGTTCAAAATGTAATATATACGTTTGTATGCAAACGATATTGTTAAGACTCTTGCCTGCCAGAAAAAGGCGTAATGTATATTGATTTGTAATTATTTGACAACAATTTTTTTTCAGGAAAATCGTGTATTCAGTGAATTTCAGTTGAAAAGGTGTTTAAAATGCTATTCAAGCAAAAACAAAGGTTCTTCCTAGGCTTCTTTGTTGCCTTTTTATACATTCCTGTATATATTGAATCATCTTATAAGTGCATAAAAACAAAAAGTAAGTACAAATTTGTAGTAAGATTTTATGTAGTATGTATTATATATGTCTAATTGTATAGACTTTACCAAAACTTTCTTCTTTGAGAGCAGGCCAATATTTCAGCGAAAATAAAAGCTCAGAGCTGGTAAGGACATACAAAAAATGTGTTCCCAACATATTGTCTATCGTTACGCAAATTGCGCAGTTAGCAGAGCACATGCGTATGTGTGTGTATGGGTTGTATGCAATATACATACATATATGTAAAATAAATATTTTTTATACCCTGAACCCATTAAAAATGGGTAATCAGGGTATAATGGTTTTGTTGCAGCCCAAATGTATGTAACAGGCAGAAGGAGACGTGGCAGATCCCATAAAGTATATATATTTTTGATCAGGACGACAAGCCGAGTCGATTGACCCCTGTCCGTCTGTCTGTCTGTCCGTCTGTCCGTATGTTTGAACGCGTGGATCTCAGAACCTATAATAGCTAGAGACTTAAACTTTTTTTTATAAATTCGTGTATATCACGCGCAGGTCGAGTTTGTTTTAGAAATTCGATAACTCTTCTCGTTTTTTGATCGATTAAAAACGAAATCGATTTTCAGTTTTAAAATTATATCTTCTAAATCTTTATAGGGACTTTTATACAATTTTGGTTTTTGTTAAATTTTGAATGACACGCCCCCTTCGCCCAAATTTTCAAAACACTTATTTCAAATACTAGAGACTTGTGCTTTTGCACATACACGCATATGAATGATATAATTACGCTGCGCAAAAGTCGATCTACAAAAAAAGTTATTAAGCATTTAATTTTCCATAACATGAACATATTGGCACAGCGCAGTCGCTGAATAAACTGCGCAGTTAGCAGAGCGTAGGCGTGTGCGTGTATGTGCGTTGCTTGCAATACATATATATGTACATATGTATGTATGTACATACTGTATATATTTACATATATATAAAATAAGAATAACATTGATATAATTTAAATAAAGTCAATATAATATACATATGTATGTATGTATAGAGCAAATCTATTATGTTATTAAGCAAAACGTTTACCAAACGTTTACGTTAGTTTTCGCATATTCAGAAACAAACCCTAATTTGTTATCAAATCATTTTTTAGACTATTTTTCAATTGATCCACAAAATAATGGATTTGGTATTGGTCTTCAAGTCACAAATAGATCGACGCATCAAGTGATGACACGAATATTTTCAATATTTTTAAAGGAAGTACTTAACTATAAGGATGTGCAAATCATTCCATTAATCTTTGAAAATTCTTCAGATCCTCAAAATGTTTTGCGAACTTTAAAATATGTTAAGTAAGTAAGATGAGAATTAAATAATTCACAATATTATACGAATGTAATATTTGTAATGTTACAGATACTATAAGGGATTACATCAGACTTTAATGATCAATTTGGAGGTCTGGACGCCCTACTCTGTGCATAAGGAGGCACAGCAAAATATATATAGTGCAGGTGCATCTTTAACTCCCGGTCGATTTGGTTGGTTTGTGCCAAGATCACAAATTTTGACGGATACTAATAACTGTAGCTTGCATCATGAAATCTTCAGAGATCCTAATAATGTATATTACTCCCTGTACATAATGGAGGATAATATTATATCACTTTTAGAAAACAGAAGGTAAAATTCATAGTAAAAGTATCAAACTGAGTGCTAAGAGTAAACTAATTTATATTTTTATAGTATTGAAGGATATGCAAATCCAAACTGTGTTAAAATCAAATGTGCTATGCTTATAGCAGAGTGGCGAAATGATACATATTTCATTTCGGAGGAACTAAATGAGAGTTATCTAAATGTAGTTTGGCTGGGACGCCAATTTAGAGATACTGTGAAGGAACTTGATTCAATTTATAAATTAAGTTACACTCGTGGACAAAAAAGATTTGTCGTTCTACACTGGGTGCCTTCGGAGATAATTGATGCTGACATTAAATTTGCTCAAATAATCTTACCAAAATGTGAAGACTATGAATACTTGAAAAAGTCGAATTGCCGATACGAACTAACTCCAATTCTTAAATATTATCCCGGAAGTTTAATTTACGATAAACGAATGATGTACGCTCTTCACAATTTTTATATAGATGACAAGGACTTGAAGTATATTAAGAATCAGCTTAGTGTACAGAGAGAATATACAAAGGATTCTGAAGAACTGTTTAACAATGTTGCCTGTAACTGGCTGATGCAGAATCTTAAGACATACAGCCACTGGATATTACCGAAAGCGGTAAAAACATTATCGATTGGTGGTATATTCCCACTATATATAACAGATCGAGGACATCAAAATATTGTTGGGGCATCGCAAAGAGCTGTCGATGTAATAAACAAAAATAAAACAATATTACCAAACTACCATTTAGAGATAATAATAAAAGACGGTCAGTGCAAGTCAGATATGGTTTTGAAAACATTTATACATTATTTCAATGAGCCAAATTTGTTGGGTGTTCTGGGACCTGCATGCAGTGAAACCGTCGAACCAATTGCTGGTATATCGAAACATTTAAATATGATGGTAATATCCTATTCCGCTGAAGGCAACTCCTTTGTTGATCGCGAAGCATATCCATACTTCTTTCGAACGATTGGGTCTAACAGCGAGTATGTGGATGCATACATTAAAATTATGCAGCAACTTGGTTGGAGCCGTGTCTCCACATTGACAGAAGACACACCACAATATACAGGTTATTTGTCGTTTATGGAGAACAAACTGCGGCTACATAACTTTACTTTAGCTTTCAGTCGAAAGGTTCCGAGTGATGTGTCAGCTTCGGATATGAGAGAGGTTGGTTTTAATATATTATATATTACACTAACTTATTAAAATATTTATATAATTTAGAATTTGGTCAAATTGAAAGATGCTCACTCACGAATTATTATTGCGGAACTACAAAGTGTCAATGCGGCAATTACCATATGCGAAGCTATACAACTGGGCGTTAGTATTCTTACTATTATTATGTTTACATATATTAATAACGCCGACAAAAAGTAAAAATTTTAATTTTCTTTTTAATCTGGAATTAGTAATAGGGCTGTGCTTGGACAGTGTTTGTGTGCTACGTATCCCTGGTTGTTTTATTAAATTAGCTAAATTGACTTTATCGAGTTATCACTAGTTGACATACTAAGAAAATTTTTGGTCTTTGGGATTAATATTTTATATACTATTCTCATTATAAACTGAACTAAAAACTTAACAACGAAGGTTATCAAAAACTTCTCGTACGTTTTTAAATCTAGAGTCTCCGAATTGTCTGATGTGCATTTAATACAATTTTGATTCTTGTTATATTTTTTTTTGGATACCAGCTCCAAATTTCAATGCGTGAATGATTTCACACTTTTGCTAAGCTGACTTAAAAAGAATATCTAGATCATATGCTAAAAATTGAATTAGAATCTGATTATTAACAGAAAATTTATAAAACACAAGGTTTGGTCGATTTTTATAGTGAAGTTTCCTGCTTTAATGAACATACAAATTGCGTTTATTTAAAAACCCAGATCGTCTGCTCCTATGAACGCAAATTATGTTTACGCTATTAAACATAGGGCCTGGAAGCGCCCCAAACCGGGTGTGTGACAAATAGTAAAATTAATTTTCCGGTATCTTAGAAAGTGATAAATAGTTGAGAATATATACTAGCCTTTACAATACAAAAAAAGTAAAAACGTTGCAGTCCGGCGCTACCGACTGCGAAATACTGATTCACACCGCAAGCTTCCAGTTCCACAACATTCCAAGAAACCAATTTCCAAATTGGCCACACCCCTGATTATCCCTAAATTTTGTATTTAGTGTCATGTGTATTTAAAACAATTTTGTTTTTTGGTATACACCAATTTTTACAATTCAGTTGAAATTATAATTAAAATGCTTAAAATGTTGATTTAAAGGCCATTAAGTAACACAGAAGTTTGACAAATGTGCTTGACTGCATCGAACATTTTCCTTTGTTCTAAGAATTAACAGGTACAATAGAATTCAGCGTGAATCATCAGATATATATTCAGTTGCCTTACTAGTAGAAGGGACGCGCGCCGATCATAGTTACACCCACGCAGCTGAAGTTGGTTTTTATACACATTTTATTTATTATTGGTTTGACAAACACTGTGCAAAGTGATAGCGGTGGGGTAGCGGTGATGAATTCTTACAAGTACTTGTAGGCGGAAGTTTGTCTATGTAGGCTTTTCATTTATTTCTGCAAAATGCGAAAATTACAGGGTATTTTTAAATAGGCCACACTCCAAAAGACGCAAAGGTCACCACCAACATACCATCCAAATTTGAATATAACAGATGAATAAAACAGAAGATGCAAAATTGCTATATATTCCGTTCCGATAATTTTTTGGTCGATTTTTATAGGATCATAACAGTTACTTACGTGCCAACTTTGGTCGTTCTAGCTCTAAAACTGTAGAAGATACAGTTTCACCCGATTTGCCACGCCCCCAATGGGCGCCATAGCTTATTTAACTTGGGATGTCAAAGAGAGTATACATTCCAAATTTCAACTCTCTAGGACTGTTACAAGTAGTGTTTGTGAGATACAGGAAAATTCAATGTCCAATTTTCCTCGCCCCTAGTGGGAGCATCAGGAAAATCTTGACACTTTATCTGAGAAGAGTATACATGAGTATATATTCAAAATTTGAAGTCTCTAGCTTCAATAGCATAGAAATGGTTTGCGTTCATGCGGACAAACGGACGGACGGACAGCAAGCAATATACCAGTATATATATATATATATATATATATATATATATATATATATATATATATATATATATATATATATATATATATATATATATATATATATATATATGCAATAAATGAAAAAACGTCTAGTCGCTTTGAATGCTGAGTTATGACTGACTCTATTCGTTGGTGACGGTTAAGGCGATATCATAGTCGGTAAAACTCGATTACAGCTTTGTTACTTGTTCAATTTATATTATGCATATTATATTATATTTTATATTATCTGTTATATTATATAATCCAGCTCTTTATCACTGGTTCAGTTGTTTGATCTTGATTTAAAGCATTTAATAATGAATATCTTTGCGGATGTTAATGATAATAATATCAATTAATTTATTTTAGATGACACAAATGGAGAACTATGTTTGGTTCTTACCATCTTGGCTATCAAAAGACTTTGAAATGTGGAATACTAAAGTTGATAATAAATGTTCCATTGTACAGTTTCGAAATGTAAGTAGTTCATTTTGAAATATTATTTGTGAACTTGAGGTAAAATTCTAATTGTTAATAGGCAATCGATGGGCACTTCAGTATAAGGCACACTCCATTTGGCGAGCTAAATGCAGGAATGCAAGAGGGAATCTCCATAAATTCTTGGTTAACTACTTATAAAACCCAGTATCAAACATTCTCAAGTTATGTAGGATTTGTTTACGATGCGGTGTGGACTTATGCTCTTGCTGCACATAAATTACTGGAAAATAACTCTTACACTCTCAATGAGTTAAGATCAACAGAAGTTGCAAAGCAATTGTCAAAATTAATTATGGAAACAAATTTTAATGGTTTATCTGGTAACGTCAGATTTGGTACTGGCGAGTTCGGAGGCTCACGTATAATCGATTTAGATATTTTGCAGTGGAAAAATTCAACTTATGAAAGAATTGGTGTATTTAAGCCTATTGTTGAGGGAAATACATCAAATATGCGTATTTGCGGAGGAGAACTTAGTTTTTCGACTGAAAAAGTGTTTCAAGGACAGGTACCCGAAGATGGACGATATGACTGTAGGTTTTCGGCATTAGCTCGTTTTTTACATCTCACCTGTGATATTACTTCAATGATATTCATAATTTTTCAATGTTTGATAGTAATTGTGTTGATGTCGCTATTTTCTTGTTATTTTTGGAAAAAACGATATGATCAGAAAGTAAGACGATCTGCCCAAATAATGAAAATGTTTGGAATTGACTTGATCTCGCCATCAAGAAACAAAGTGAATACATTAGATAAATGGGAAGTACAAAAGGATAACATTGTGATCAATAGACGATTAGGTGAAGGTGCCTTTGGCACGGTCTATGGAGGGGAAGCGCGACTGACCTCTGGCGAATGGACTGCGGTGGCTGTCAAAACTCTAAAGGCTGGACAGTCTACAGAAGACAGATTAGATTTCTTGGCAGAGGCAGAAGCTATGAAAAAGTTTAATCACAAAAATATTATACAACTTTTGGGCGTTTGTTTGCAAACGGAACCAATTTATACAATAATGGAATTCATGCTTTATGGAGATTTAAAGACATACCTTTTGGCAAGAAGAAACATGATAAATGAGAAAATAACTGATGAATCTGATATATCATCAAAGCGTTTGACTATGTATGCGATGGATGTATCACGGGGATTGGCATATCTTGTAGAACAAAAATATGTTCATCGTGATATCGCATGTAGAAATTGTCTGGTGAACTCTCAGCGCGTCGTCAAAATAGGAGACTTCGGTATGGCCCGACCCACATTCGAAAGTGATTATTATTGCTTTAACAGGAAAGGTGTTAGAAAACTGTTCCCAGTCCGCTGGATGCCACCTGAAACACTTTCGTTGGGTCTATTTACGCCTGCCTCCGATATATGGTCATTTGGAGTCGTACTCTTTGAAATTATATCATTTGGATCATATCCCTATCAGGGCTTAACAAATAATCAAGTTCTTGATTTTGTAAAGGCAGGTAATACCTTACGAATACCTAACGGTGTTAAACCACAGTTGGAGGGCCTTTTAAAGTCCTGTTGGAGTCAGGAGGTTAGTAAACGTCCAACAGCCTTGGAAATAATAGAATATATTTCCAACTATCCACGATTGTTGACACCGTCCATAGACTTTACCGGAACGGCGGTTCAACTTTCAGAATCTGAATGTGATGATGTAGAACTGCTGCCAACTTCTCAGAAGTTATTCCCTTCAAATAACGAGCCTACATTCGATCTTTTACCACTCCAGCAAAGCAGCTCGGATCATTTGCACAAGAAAAACATTCTCGCCGAAAATGAATTTTCCAAATTTGCGGTTAACGATGGTTCTGTCTCTCCGTATAATAATGGTTCCTTTTCACAAACAACGCCAGACGGATATAGCATAATGGCTCCACTTTTGATACAACAAGGGCATGACGATTCGAATGGTAAAAAATCATAAGCTATTAATGCTATATTTTAAGCCTTAGTTCTAAAAGTTAATAGTCTTATATTACAATTTAAAAATTACCCAATTTTTTAACCATCCTGGGGAATATAATAATAATACAAATATAACGGGACATTCTTACTTAAATGTTCATCTGTATGTATATCTGTATAAAAGTAAAAATAAAAAATAAATGCAACTGTATTGTGGTTTTCTAAATAAAAGATAGTCCTACGAATACGATTATATTATAACACATATGATTTTAATTTCGTGGAAAGTATAATCATAATATATCATTAATTACTTAATTTCTAAAGTTTTGGTTGTCTCATTTTAAATGAAATAATATTATGCATTAAGTAAATTAATATTTGTTTGAAATGTAAAGCTTTAGGATAAGGATAACTAATAAAGGATATGGCCAGATTCTCAAACAGAAAGAAATTGTTTAAAGCTGTACGTTGGAAACAATACTCATACATAAACATACATATGTGCACAGACAATAATATGTATTTTCACAGAATTTAAAGTGCAACATTCGCCGCTTAAGAAGGGACTAAACCAGAATTTCACATTTGCCTATTCATTCGGCGAATAAAGTAATAAAGCTGGAATGGAATAGAAGCGCGTTCATAATTAACCAACTGCACAGTCTCACATATGTATGTATGTATGTATTCACATATAATTGCGTATGTGTGTCTGCGTAGACAGACTCTTACCGACACACATATGTATGTACATACATGTATGTGTCTATATACATATTGTAAATCTGTGAATTAAGAAACAATCATAATAATCGCACTCAGCGCACGTAATTATAAAATCCACATCACGGAACAAGAAACGGTTGGGCCTAGCTATAACTACAGCTATAGCTACAGTTTCACCATAAGCTCCATTGCAGGCTGTCTGTCTTTATCTCTGTCTCCGTTAACGCCACGACTGCCGTAGCAATTGCTGTGGAAAGTGCACAACGACATTATGTTGCGCTCTACCGCGCTAATGCAATGGTCTATCATCAACGTCCAGAGCAAGCATATAATGGAAAGAGATGTAGATATACAAAAAGTGAGAGGAATAGAGTGGAATAGAGATAGAGAGAGAGAGAGAGACATAGAGATAGTGGGAAAGAGAGAGAAATATAAAGTGGTTGTGGGTGGAAGACTAAAGCAAAAGGACAGAGTGGAAAGCAATTCCACAGTCATCATTAGTTGTGCTAATGCACCGAAGCTAGGGGGAATACGGGGTAGTGTGTTATCGCAATAGCTGTAAGAGAAGCAACCGCATCAGCTGCAGCTGCAGTAAAATTGTCTGTCACATGCAATTCCAAACGGATGAAATTGTTTAATGTTGCACAATAAAAATTCTATATAAAACCAAAACAATAGGAAGGTAAACAAATGTGGGATCTGCGCGTTGACTCAAAATAAAAATATTTATCACACATACAAACACATTTATATATTAGATCATTATGTTTGGCAATTTTTATACCCTGAACCCATTGAAAATGGGAAATCAGGGTATAATGTTTTTGTGAAAATGTATGTAACAGGCAGAAGGAGACGTCGCAGACCCCATAAAGTATAATATTCTTGATCAGCTCGACGAGCTGAGTCGAACTAGCCCTATCCGTCTGTCTGTCCGTCCGTCTGTATGAACGCGCTGATCTCGTAAACCACAAAAGCTAGAGATCTGAAGTTTGACATGTATACTCATGAATACCATACGCAGTACGAGTTTGTTTTTTTTTTTTCGATAACTCATCTCGTTTCCGAATGTGCAGATAGGTGTAGTGAATGCGGACATTTTGTAGTTTTTTGATTTTGGATGCCACGCCCCCTTCGCCCACAATTTGCAAAACCCGTATATCAAATACTAGAGACTTGTGCTTTGGCAAATAGACACATATGAATGCCATAATTACACTGTGAAAATTTGATTAAGAAAGTCCATCCAGAAAAAAAGTTATTAAAATTTTAATTTCTCATATCATAGGCATATTGCAGCCCACACGGTGTCGCTGTTCAGTTAGCAGAGCGCGTACTCATATTACGTTCGTGTGCGTGCGTATGTGTTGCTTGCAATATACATATATGTAAAATAATCATAGCATGCTTCCAATATCGGCTATTCGAAGGGTTCAGGGTATCTCTTAGTCGAGGAATCTCGACTAGAGCTTCCTTACTTGTTTTATTTACAGTACATTGGTCCATCTGCACAAATAAAAACAAGTAAGAATGCTAAAGTTGATTCTGCTGAACTAGGAGATACCCTTCACCCTGCAAAGAGCCGATATTCCGAACATTCTATGATTGTATACACACATACGCGACTGCGGGTGAACAATATGTAATGTCCCTTACATTAGAGAAGTTAAATTTTTAATTACCTTTTTTGTAAGTAAACTTTCCCAATTTCAATCTTAATCTCGATACTAATTTATGTATTCGCCAAAACAATATTTGAAATACCTTTTTTTTGTTGAAAATTTGAGGTGATGGGTACAGGTGTCCAAAATCCAAAGCGGTATAATTTGTTATATTCATTACACGGACGTCCATAAATTTGGGAAGTCAATTTATCGATAATGAGGAAACGGGATGATTTATCGAAAAAAAAATTTCTGCGTATGATATACACGAGAATTGATGTGAAGTTTCAAATCTTTAGTTAGAAATGTATGTGAAATTTCAGATCTCCAGTTTTTGTGGTTTACAAAAACACAGCGATTGTATGGACGGAGAAACAAATGGACAGATGGACATGGCTATATCGACTCAGCTTATCGTCCTGACCTGTCATGTAACAGGCATGTTACATACATTTTTACAAAAACAGTATACCCTTATATCCCATTGTCAATGGGTTTTTAGAAACATAAAATTAAACACCGCACAGACGCTATTTGTATTATGCAAATAATGAAGTAGATATATATTCACAATCAAATATAGTATATAATTTTTATACCATTAAAAATGGGTGATCAGGGTATAATGGCCCAAATGTATGTAACAGGCAGAAGGAGGCGTGGCAGATCCTGCCCGTCTGTCCGTTTGTTTGAACGCGTCAATCTCAGAACTTTTATTGTAAATTCGTGTATATCACGCGAAGATTGAGTTATTTTTAATTCGATAACACTTCTCGTTGTTTCTGATCTATTAAAAACGAAAATCGATTTTTAGTTTTAAAAGTATATCTTCTAATTATATCTTAGAGACTCCAAATCTTGTATTTAGTTCAACTTGACATAGTTTGTCAATTTGTCCAGAGGAAAGATGCAGCTACAGAGCTCTCTGAATCCACATTGCATTGGTGGTAAAATATTGCTAACTTTCAGGTGTATGTTTAGTCTGACCTTGATCAAGCGTTCGAATATTTTCGATAAACCATAAAGAAGGCTAATCGACGTTAGCTCAAGGGAGAATTAGGAGGTTTAACCTGGTTTTCCAATTGGATTTATCTTGGCAGTTTTTCATACATGAGGAAAATAACTGATTTTTAAACAATTATTATAGAGCAGTGTAATAAATTCAACTGCACTTTCCGGTAAATTTGTAAGACAAAGATTATGTATTTTGTCTAATCCAGGTGATTTTTGTTGTTAAGTGACTATATTATAAATTTAACTTCTATAGTTCAAAAAGGAGGGTCACACGCGTGGTTTGCCTAAGTAGCAAGTTCAAGCGTAACTCAGTGGTAGTGATTCTGGAGAAGGTTTCATTAATGTGATGTTTAGACTCAAATATGTTACAGAGACAGTTTGCTTTATCTAAGCTGGTGGTGTAGACCTTATCTTCCTGATTGAAACAGGGAATATATGGCTTTTTGTTCATTATTATTTTAGTGAGCTTCCAGAAGAGCTAAGAACTGAAGCCGAGCTTAGACCAGTTTTCGTTCCAAATGATATTGTTATGATTAAATAATTCCTGCTTTATCACTCTAGTGGTTCATTCTAGTTTTGTAAATTGGCAGTGTGGTTCTGATCCATTGTCTCTGAATAGCATTTTTGGTTATAATTATATCCGCCATTCTAGGTGGAAGTTTTCGGGTTTGTAGCTTGACTTGTTTTCTAGGAGTACAGTGCTCGATCGCCTGAGTTATTTTTTTGAGTAATGGTCTTGATCATGCCGATTATTTCTCTATTTGGCACAATGATTCTAAAAAAATGTAGGTCAGGTTTGATTGTTTCAGAAAGAGTACCTTTAAACTTATCCCAGTTAGTTAGAATATTAAAGATAAGTTTCGACAAATTCGGCAATTGTATCAATAGCTAATTTGCAGATAACTTCGATTTATGTGTACCATTAAATCTAGAGACTTTAAATTTACTGTGCAGATAGAGAATACAGACATTTTGTAATTTTTGGATTTTGGATGCCACACCCGCTTCGCCTTAAATTTGAAAAACGCTTATTTCAAATACCAGAGACTTGTGCTTGGACAATACATAATCACACTATGAAAATTGATTAAGAAAGTCCATCTACAACAAAAGTTATTAAGAATTTAATTTCTCATATCACGGGCATATTGCAGTACAAGCGCAGTCGCTGCTGAGTTAGCAGAACGCGTGCGTTATAGGGTCCATGTGCGCGCGTATATATGTATGTGTACATAACATGCTTGCAATATTGGCTATTCGAAGGGTTCGGGGTATCTCCTAGCCGAGCGGTCTCGACTAGACCTTTCTTGTTATATATGTATATAATATTATGCAAATTAATAAAGCTGGTAAAAATAAAAAAACTCATTTAATTGTGAGTATACATATATGTATCTCAAAAATTGTATTTTTCACGATGATTGTTGGGATTCGATTTTTGTGAAAAGTCTGGAAACATCCTTGGCTGTAGCAATCGGAACGATTTGGATGTGTGGCCCAGATGCTGTTGCCTTGATTCCAAAAAGAACAAGAATGATGATGTTTAGACTGCTCGACTAGGAGATACTCTGCACCCTACGAACCGATATATCAAAAATTTTTATTGTTATAGGTGGAATTCCTAATTGTATTCTTCCTAATTTTAATTTTCTAATTTTCCTTTCTAAATAAAATTTTCACAGCGTAATAATGGCATTCATTTGTGTGTACTTGCTAAAGCACAAAATTCTAGTATTTGTTAGGGAAAAGAACGTGGTATTCAGAATCCACAAATTACAAATGCTTTTTATACTTTACACAGAAACTTTAGAATATCTAGCTCTTACGGTACAAACATGCATTGCGTATGGTAAACACGAGTATACATGTCAAATTTCAGATTTTTTGGTTTTTGTGACTTACTAGATTAACGCATTCATACGGACAGACGGACATGGCTTTACCGAGATTATATATAGTTTATGGACTCTTCATAGGGTCTGTCATGTCTCCTTTTGCCTGTTACATACATTTTAACGAACACATTATACCCTGGTTTCCCATTTTCAATGGGTTCAGGGTATATAAAGGAAAAAACCATGTTTAAGTGTCAATACGCATTCGGTCATTTACAATGGCATATTTGTAGAAATGTTCAAGTAAATTTCAATATTTAAGTATTCCATTAATATATATATATATTCAACATTTAATTTCATAAAGTGTTTTGTAAGTTCTTTGTAGGATAAAACCAAACTAAATATAGTTATAGTAATATACAAAATAATGATAATTTCGAAATATAACACTTATTAACTCTTCTGTCGCCGACTGAAGTATTCTCATTCACGGCCTAGCTGAATTTTTCATCCCATTGCAAGATATAAATATGTATTATTTTCCACAATATAATTTTGGCAAATCAAGAAAAGGTCAAGAGTAATAGATACAGATTTTATACGCCGTCAGTGCGTATGCACATATTATTTTGACCCAGTCACTAGAATGGGTTAAGACGGACAGACGTATTGAAGGATATGGGTGTACCGACTAAGCTCGACGTTTCGATCAAGAATATATATCCTTAGCGTTCAAAGAAGCAACATGGACGTATCCGTCCATATCGGCCTATCGGCCGACAGGGCTATATCGACTCAGCTCGTAAAGTCGCTATACTCTGAGATCCCATTTTCGATGGGTTCAAGGTATAAAAAATCACTAAAGAGTCTTATCAGACTTGCTACGCCTTTATTTAATATTTATTTTAACTTTATAGGATCCCAAAATAAGTCTACGTGGCAAATTTGGGCGTTCTAGTTTTAAAACTGTTGGATTATCAACTCAAGTGTACCTTCCAAATTTCAACTGTATCACTTTAAATAGTAAAGTTTATATGCGGAAATAATTTTACAATTTTGCTCGGCATTGGTTGTTGGGTTGTATATATTAAATATTTCAATTCTTTATCTTCAATAGTGTAAAAATTGTTTGCATGAGCATGACTCAAATCGTACTCATTCCACTTTCGTGAGTGATAAGAGAGTTAAAAATTTTTTATTTATGCCTACACCCTAACCTTTATAGACACGGGCTTAATTTGAAAGATTTAAGAAAATATTTGAAGATATTTATATAATATCCGCTATCAATGTCCCATTAATAATTAAGAAATTACTGAAATTTATCATGAACAATAGGTATTTTTATACCCTGAACCCATTGAAAATGTATGTAACAGGCAGAAGGAGACATCGCAGACCCCATAAAAGGTATATATATTCTTGTTCAGCTCGACGAGCTGAGTCGAACTAGCCCTGTCCGTCTGCCAGTCCGTCCGTCCGTCCGTCTGTATGAACGCGCTGATCTCGTAAACCACAAAAGCTAGAGATCTGAAGTTTGACATGTATACTCGTGAATACCATACGCAGTACGAGTTTTGTTTTTTTTTCGATAACTCATCTCGTTTCTGAATTATCGATCAATTTCGATAATTTTGCTTTTATTTATGTGACCCATTAAAGACTTTTTGTGCAGATAGGCGTAGTGAATACGGACATTTTGTAGTTTTTGGATTTTGGATGCCACGCCCCCTTCGCATGCTTCCAATATCGGCTATTCGAAGGGTTCAGGGTATCTCTTAGTCGAGCAGTCTCGACTAGAGCTTCCTTACTTGATCTCACTGGAATTGAAACCATCGCGTTATTGTTAAGACATTTGCTTATTGTTAGCATAAGACAGATTGCAATTAAAAACAAATTAATAAAAAATAAAACATATCTATCAAAAGTATACAGTAAACATATATATTATCAAATAGTTTGAAAGTCCTTATAGCTTTGTGCCTCGAGAATGAATTCAATTTAATTGATGTTGTTGTTATTATTAATTGCACTTATGTTGTATGTCATTTTCAAAAATAATTTTTTTAGACCTTATTTGTCTAAATTTTCCCATAGTGCATTGTGCATACGCATTCATATGTATATTGCCGGTTACATATACATAAGAAGATTTTTTTCATGTTTTTACTGACGCTGCAGAAATATTCGGAACACAACTGGTCAACTGGACAGTAAATAGTGAACGTCACACTGTGTTGGTGTGGGCGTAGTTCACGAAAGGAATGATATCGATGGGTGCCGCATGCCAGCCGAGTGTCGTGTCGAAAAATTGTTAAATTGGCATTCATAAAAAATATATATGTACATATGTATCTATATATGTACGTTCATCTCGGCGAATATTCGCGCTTGGAACATATACATGTATGTACATATGTATGTATTTAAGTGGAAAAATATATTTCAACACATATGTACATATATATTATATGTCGGGATATCCACATGTATAATTTATGTCAAACAAAAATATTTAAGTTTATGTATTTCACAACTTTAAATGTATGCACATACATGCACCAAAGTCCAAATGTCTATTCATTGTTTATTTGTTGTTTGCAAACACAGCATATTTATATTTGTAGGAAATACATACATATACTATAAGTTAAAATAACTCTAGTCGGAGGTGCCCGACTGGGAAATACCCTGATTCCAACTGATTATGTTATGATTATGCTAGACCTAAGTTGAAATGGCACTAGGCCGAATGAAGTTTAGTTTGTACTTGCAAGTGGAAGAGAGCAGACGTCTCGTTATTTTATCGCATTAATATACATAGACCTTGAGTGAGGCCACCGATCGTCAAGAAGACTGTATATAATTGTGGCCGATTGTAAGTTATCATAACTTGCGCCGATCATAGGCGCCCTATGCGCGGGCTAGGTCGGTTTTTATACACAATGTATTTATTTATTATTTGTTTGACAAGCAAAGTGATGGCGTTGTGGTATGGATGATGAATTCTGACTCGTATAAGTAGGAGAAGATTCGAATAAAGAAATATATTTTTTTTAAAGTTATAATATTTAGCAAATCAATTAAGGGAAAAGTCCACAAAGTCAATAAATTGTTAGTTTATAGCTCAAAAACTGTAGTTTTCTTCTATTTGCCACGCCCCCAGTTAGCGTAGGTTTATCATTTTTGGCCAGTCCATGACAGGGGTCTAGGGCAAATTAACTAGGAAATTTGGACGTTTGCACTCGCGAAAATTAAAACTGTACGAGCTATAAACTTGTGCGGGCTGACACGCCCCCCAATGGACGTAGATATATCCACCATAGCTTATTCAACTTGGGATGTCAACGCGAGTATACATTCCAAATCTTAACTCTCTAGGACTGCTATAAGTTGTATTTCTGAGATACATGAAAATTCATTTTCCAATTTGCCACGCCCCAAGTAGGCGTATCGGGAAATCTTGACACTTTATCTGACGAGAGTATACACGAGTATATATTCAAAGTTTCAAGTTTTTACCTTCAATAGACAGACGGACGGACAGAAAGATGGACATTGCACAAAACCAATATACTCATTTCACTTTGTGAATGAGTATAATTAACTAACTTGCATAAAAATAACTTTTGACGGCAGCCTAGATAATAGAACGTGGGTTTCCTTGCCACCGAGCACCGCTTCTGCCAACACCGCCGTTGCGCTACTTCGACTTAGCGAAATTCGAATAAAATCTTGGGTAAAATTACTACTTCTCAACTGAGTTCAAAATGTTCAAAATGAATCCCCAATTTAACTTTGTTGTTGTTATGAAATCTTAGAATTTTCTAGATGCTTCTACTGTTGCTACCACGTGCGTTTGGTAATAAACTTTTTGTTTAATATATATATAGCAAGCAACGCATACATACATACGCACATACATACGTTCGGCTAACTCCATTTTATAAAAAAGGATATAATACAATAATAACCCAAACACCGAACAAGAACTGCCACAACCAATGGACGTTGAGAGTTCTTTCCGATTCAGACAAATTACTCCGTACGAAAGTCAAAGCAGTAATTCCCATGATCCATATCAGATTCAAAGTTTAAAGAGACAAAACTACCAATTAATCATATTTCCTATGATGAAAACTTTACAAACCAATCAGTACAAGAATATGAAGCAGTAGGGCTCGAGGAAGCAGCCATCGAAGATGAAAGAGAGGTCAATTCTTTAGGCAATGGACGTAAACCGATTGAGTTTCTTATAGATAAAGGCGCTTTTAAAAAATATCCTTCGAACTTCCGAATTTATCAATCTTTCATGGAATAATGGTTCTTGGCCTGTTAAATACAATTTAAATTCCGAAATAATTAATTTTACAGAAGAAAAAATACGCGTTTTTTGTGATTCTAACTCATCAGCAACTGCACTTGGGCTCGAATATGCCTATGATATGGTAAATTAAATGTTTAATAACTTTTGTTGTAGATGCACTTTTTTAATCAAATGTTCACAGTGCGCGTATGGCATTCATATTTATGTATGTGTTTGCCCAAGCACAGTCTCTAGTATTTTAAATATGTTCTTTGCTATATCGGGTCAGCTCGTCGAGCTGATCAAAAGTATATATACTTATGGGATGCCTCCTTCTGCCTGTTATATACATTTAGTTCTTTATTTTTTGTATACCCTGAACCCATTAAAAATGGGTATTCAGGGTATAACGGTTTTGTTGAAGCCCGAATGCATGTAACAGACAGAAGGAGGCGTGGCAGACCCCATAAAGTATATATATTCTTGAACAGGACGAAGATCCGTCCGTCTGTTCGTCTGTCAGTCTGTCCGTATGTTTGAACGCGTCGAGTTCAGAACCTATAATTGCTAGAGACTTAAATTTGTTTTTGTAGATTCGTCTATATCACGCGCAAATGGTTTTTTTTTGTTATTTCGATAACTGTTCTAATTTTTTTTTTATCGATTAAAAACGAAAATTGATTTCAGTTTTAAAATTATGTCTTCCACATCTTTTTAGTTAGAGACTCCAAATTGTATTTAGTTTATTGGGATCCTTACACAATTTTGATTTTTGTTAAATTTTGGATACCACGCCCTCTACGGCCAAATTTCCTAATCACATATTTCAAATACTAGACACTTGTGCTCTTGCACATCACGCATTTGAATCATATAATTACGTTGCGCAAGTTTGATTAAGAAAGTCGGCCTACAAAAAAAGTTATTAAGTTAGCAGAGCCTGCAATATACATACATAAATATGTACATATTGTATATATTTACATATGTATATAAAATAATAATAACAATGATATAATTTAAATAAATTCAATACACATATGTATAGATCAAATCTATTGTTATTAACCAAAACGTTTACCAAACGTTTATGTACAAAAGCACGTGGTAGCAGCAGCAGAAGCATCTAGAAAATTCTAAGAATTCATAACAACAACAAAGATAAATTGGGGATGAATTTTAAGCAGAAGTTCAGCAGCTCAGTAGCAGTAGCTCAGTAGCTTAATAACTTTACTTAGGAATTCGCTCAATTCACTCATATAGTGTAACGTCGGTGTTGGTAGATGCGCCGATCGCTGACATGAAGATCCGGGTTCGATTCTCTAAGCTTCCACAAAAAGTTTTTTATGCAAATTACTTTTTTTTTTCTTTTTTTATACCCTGAACCCATTGAAAATGGGAAATCAGGGTATAATGTTTTTGTGAAAATGTATGTAACAGGCAGAAGGAGACATCGCAGACCCCATAAAGTATATATATTCTTGATCAGCTCGATGAGCTGAGTCGATTAAGCCCTGTCCGTCTGTCCGTCCGTCCGTCCGTCCGTCCGTCCGTCCGTCCGTCCGTCTGTATGAACGCGCTGATCTCGTAAACCACAGAAGCTAGAGATCTGAAATTTGACATGAATATTCGTGAATACCATACGCTATACGAGTTTGTTTTATTTTTTCGATAACTCATCCCGTTCCCGAGTTATCGATAAATTTCGATAAATTTACTTTCAATTAAGTGACCCATTAAAGCTAGAGACTTCAAATTTACTGTGCATATAGGTGCAGTGAATGCGGACAACTTGCAGTTTTTGGATTTTGGATGCCACGCCCCCTTCGCCCACAATTTGCAAAATCCGTATTTCAAATACTAGAGACTTGTGCTTTGGCAAATACACACATATGAATGCCATAAACACACTGTGAAAATTTCATTAAGAAAGTCCATCTGCAAAAAAAGTTATTAAACATTTAATTTCGCATATCATAGGCATATTGAAGCCCGAGCGCAGTCGCTGCTCAGTTAGCAGAGCGCATGCTGCTCATATTACGTGTGTATGTGTTGCTTGCAATATACATATATGCAAAATAATCATAGCATGCTTCCAATATGGGCTATTCGAAGGGTTCAGGGTATCTCTTAGTCGAGCAGTCTCGACTAGAGCTTGCTTACTTGTTTTAATTTAAAATTATATAATGCTATGCAAACTGTGAAGTTCATTTAAAATCACCGATAGGCGGGGATTAAGGTATATCCTAGTCGGGCACCTCCGACTAGAGTTTCCTTACTTTTTTTTTTTAATTATTATTTTTTTTTACCTATATAACTTTTGGCAACACAATAAGGTGGTCAACAAAAAATGCGACAATTACAGGTTTTTTTTAAATAAGTCACGCCCCCTACCATCCAATTTTGAAGGTTCTAGCACACAACTGTAGGAGCTATAAGCTCGTGCGGTTGCCACACCTCGTGTGGGCGTAGATATATCCGCCATAGCTTATTCAACTTGGGATGTCAACGCTTATTTCTGACATATAGGAAAATTAATTTTTCAATTTGTTACGCCCCTAGTGGGCGTGTCGGGAAAATCTTGACACTTTGTTTGACGAGAGTGTACACGAGTATATAATCCAAATTTCAAGTCTCTAGCTTCAATAGCATAGAAATGGTTTGCATTCATACGGACAGACGGAAGAAAACCAATATACTCACATCACTTTGTGTTACAATCACTCCTAATCGGCCACCCTCGCTTAGAGCTTTCCAAGTGAGAGTGCTCGACTAGGAGTTACCCTGAACCTTCCAAGAAGCCTATATTCCAAATTACATATTTTTCATATATTGCAACAACACATACACACATGTTCTGCTATCTGCGCAGTTTGCGTAGCGGCTGCAAAATGACAATATTATAGAAAATTAAATATAATGATATATAATAATTCGTCTTAAAGATGGACTTTTTAGTTTACCTGACAAAATTAAATTTTAATGGTAAAAGGCTTCAAATTCAATTACTGACTGCAATCAAAAAAAAACTTCAAAAAGTAGCGTTATTTTCCATTTTAAGCGGTCGCAACTGATCTTTACACAATGGCCTTGAAATTTTGACTTGTTTTAGTTTTTGCTATTTTGTTATTGTTTTGCTTGAAGAATGAATCACAAAATGTTGGTTTCTATTTAACCAAATATTAAAATAACAATTATTCGTTTAAAAATTGTGAGCAATTAAGTGTTTATTTTATGGTGGTCAACATTAACAGTCGTACATCGTACAGTCGTACAACATTAACAGTATCATCGCTGAAAAGCTTTTGAAAAGACATGCATACACAAAATCTGAAAATGTAACTTTATAACTATGATGCTTTAACTCCAAAAGAAGCGTTCAATTTATTTTTGGGTCATCGTAAAAAGTTCACCATTCCATTCAACCAGCATTCTATCCAATTTTGAAACTTCATGGACAGAAACTGTGGGAGAAGTCTTCAATAGTGCTCCCTTCGGGTATAAAATTATTCTGCCGTTGTCAATGCATATGTGGATTAGGATTAAAATGTTTTGAATATTCTCTTACTTCTTAATAAGTAGTTGTTTTAAGTTTAGTTTCACTTTTATTAAAAATGTATATTCTTATTCTAAACAATATATAATAATGCTAGCAGAACTTAATTTGAAATTTAAGCCGATCAACTTAATAAATAAGTAAGGTAAGGTATAGTCGAGACCACTCGACTAGGAGATATCCTGAACGCTTTGAATAGCCGATATTGCAAGCAGGCTAAGATTATTTTACATATATATTGCTAGCAACATATACACACACATACGCACGCACACGTGCACGCGCTTTGCTAACTGAGCAGCGACTACGCTCGTGCTGCAATATGCCTATGATTTAATAACTTTTTCACAGTGTGATTATGGCATTCATATGTTATTATTTACTAAAGCACAAGTCCTTAGTATTTGAAATACTTGCTTTGCAAATTGGGTGTGAAAGGGGCGTGGCATCCAAAATACAAAATGTCAGTATTCACTACACCTTTCTGCACAAAAAAAAAACTTTTTAAGTCTGTATTAAATACTAATATCGTAAATTAAAGTCAACTTGTCGAAAATAATCTATCGATTATTTTTATTATCATTCGGATATGTTATTGAACAAAAACAAACTAGTACTGCCTATGGTATTCACGAGTATACATACATATGTATGTACATGTCAAATCTTGTGTGGCTTACGATATCCAGACGAACGGACGGACAGACGAACAGACGAACAAACGGACAGGGCTAGTTCGACTCAGCTCGTCAAGCTGATCAACAATATATGTATATACTTTATGGGGTCTTTCGACGTCTCCTTCTGCCTGTTACATACATTTTCCCAAAAACATTATACCCTGATTTCAGATTTTCAATGGGTTCAGAGTATAAAAAGCCCATCTAAATATCTTACGCAAAAATCCATTAGAGTGCAACATTTGGCGACACGCTTAAGTTAAAAGTAGTTTTATCGTTTTAAATGCGGGAAATGACTTGCAAAATAGTTAACAAAATGCAATTAAAATGCTGCAATTATAATTATAATTGGGCGCAACAAAACGGAACATAGCAATCAGAAAGCAGTCAAAAAGTCCGGAGCTTCGCGTCGGCGAGGATAATTCTGACTGTTGAAGAGGTTAAAAAAAAGAAAAGAAAAATGCCGTGGGCTAAGTTAATCTGAAAAGCGTTAATTGCAGGCAGAACTGAATGAGCACTAGATAACAATACAATTATTCCAAGCGGTGCAGAAGATGCTATTTCCACCTAAAGCACAACTTTATTTTTTATACTTTAAGTAAATACGTTAAAAATTAAATAGGAATTCAAGCTTTATATGAAATATGTACATATGTATGTATATGCCCTTGTTTTTATCATATTTATTAAAATTAAACTATGCTCATTATATACTGCTTGGACCTACGAACCTTACCCTGAACCATGCGATTACCGATTTCAAACATGGTATGCTTATTTTAAACATAATAATTATATAAATAGAAAACGCCTATATTATTGAAACCACTAACCATACAACACATAGACACGCCATCTAGTGCACCGCTTTTCAGCCCATCAAAAGTGAGCTCTGACGCCCCATCGCCGAATTCGCTTCACTTTTAAGTTCGGAAAACGAACATACATATGTACATATGTATGTGCGAGCGTTCGTTCAGCAATTGTCCATTTACATATGTATGAAGCTCTTTCTGTATACCTACATATTTATGCTTATTCTCTGATCTCTTCTCTCTTATATATTTTTATTCTCCGCTCTATTCTCCCTCAAACATATATGTGTCTATCAACTCACCAGCGCTGAGCAGAAAAATTGATATTTGCTGGCTGAGCTTCTTTTTGTTCTCTTGCGAGAGTAGAGTATATCAAACTGTTCTAACGGTTTGTCATGCTTATGCAAAGTGTTCACACTGTCGTTATTAATATACGCGAAAAGGGTATGCAAACGCCCAGTTTCTTATACATGAAGACTAATCCTCGTACATGTGAGTCGTGAAATAATATTATATACATACATACACATGTGCCTCACACTTGTATGGTTTGTGGTATGGTATGGTATTCACGAGTATACATGTCAAATTTCCAATGGTTATTGCAACAAGATAATGACCCGAAACACTCGTCTTATCTAGTCCAGGAATGGCTTATATTATAATATACGCGAAAAGCGTACATTTGTACATTGTACATTTGAATGCCAAAATCACACTATGAAAATGTGATTTAGAATGTCCATCTACAATAAAGTTTTTAAACGCTCAGCAGAGAGCGTGCTCATTAGTGTATCCCCGTGCGTGCTTATGTGTGTCTATGTGTTGCTTGCAATATACAGTATGTCCATTAATTGTTTGCAAAACGAAAACCGCACACAAGTTCAATTTTGACATCATATTTTAGTAGGAAAGGCATTTTTTTCATAATTTTTTTTGACAGTATTGTTCGTTTATATGTATATTCTTAAATAAAATAATTAACAAAAATCATAAGAAGAGAAAGAAAAACATAAAAAATAATGCAAAACAAAAGAAAACAGAAAATTTTAGCTATCCATTAATTGTTTGCAAAATGCAAACACTGGTTGAAAGAAGACGGGAAAAAAGCTAACGGGACATACATATGTATGTATAAATCAGAAACGATGCGTCGAGTCTTTTTCTCAAGTCTTCTGTGAATTCAGGCGTCACAAGAATTTCTTGGAATTACTACAATTGTTTATAGATTTTGAAGTTTTCGCAATGCCTGGTAAACGCAGTGATGATAATTTTATACAATTAGTTTATCTTAATTATAACAAAGGGAATACCAGCAAAGATTTGGGTACAATGTTTATTAATAGGCTTAGAATAGTTCACAATATTATTAATCGGGCGGAAAAGGAAAATAGACTTGAATTAAACAGTTCTAAAGGCAGACCAGCAAAGCTCTATCGGCCAGAAACAATCTGCAGAGATTTGGTTACTGTTATTAAAATAAGTCTTCGGAGGACTGTGTGCCATGAGACTGTACGAAAAGTACTTAATTTCCACAAGTACTCACCACAAGTGACAAGGAATAAACAGTTGTTGTCAGCTGTGAATATTCAAAAACCTTTAAAGAATTAATGTTGACACTCCTCTTGATGATTAGCATGATGTAATTTTTTGACACCCCGCCCCAAAGTCCGGATCACAGTCCTATTAAAAATTTGTTGGTCATTTCTGAAGAAACAAGAAAGTAATGAAGCTCTAGTCGAGACTGCTTGACTAAGAGCTACTCTGATCCCTTCGAATAGCCGATATTGGAAGCATGCTATGATTATTTTACATATATGTATGTATATTGCAAGCAACACATACACACACATACGCACGCACACGAACGTAATATGAGCACGCGCTCTGCTAATTGAGCAGCTACTGCGCTCGGGCTGCAATATGCCTATGATGCTATGATTATTTTACATATGTATATGTATGTATGTACATACAGTATGTCTATTAATTGTTTGCAAAACGAAAAAACGCACACAAGTTCAACTTTAACATCATATTTTGCACAGTGAATATTTTCTTATGTTCACTGTACTTGTCAAACCCATAATAATAATAAATATAAATGGCGTCGTGGAAGAGATGACGAATTCTGACTCGTGCAAGTAGGCGGACGTTCGAATCTCGTTTTTCTTTGCCGGCTATTCTTTTATTTCTTTTTTTTTTTATAACCTGAACCCATTGAAAATGGGAAATCAGGGTATATTGTTAATGTGAAAATGTATGTAACAGGCAGAAGGAGACGTCGCAGACCCCATAAAGTATAATATATATACTCTCTTGATCAGCTCGACGAGTTGAGCCGAACTACCCCCGTCCGGTCGTATGAACGCGCTGATCTCGTAAACCACAAAAGCTAGAGATCTGAAGTTTGACATGTATACCATACGCATTTATGTGACCCATTAAAGCTAGAGATTTCAAATTTGTTGTGCAGATAGGTGTAGTGAATGCGGGCATTTTTTTATTTTTTGGATTTTGGGTGCCCTTCGCCCACAATTTGCAAAACCCGTATATCAAATATTAGAGACTTGTGCTTTGGCAAATAGAGTCGCTACGCAAACTGCGTAGTTAGCATACAGATGCATTTTCATGCATGTGCTTGCCTATGTAAATGTACATATGTAGTATGTTTGTGTAAAATAAGCATGTTTTGGAATATTGGCTTTCTTAGTTGTTTAAATTAAATTAAATTTCGCTTAAGTCTATTCAAGCTGTATAGTATACAAAAAAAAAACGCCGATCTGGTTCAGAGTATTTCCTAGTTGGATACTCCCGACAATAGTTTTCTAACTTGTTTAGTCTGGGCCAATGTTAGAAGTCTAGTCAGCACACAAACGCAGAGATAATCCTTTTGGGAGCCGAGATGGTTTTTGCTCGCCACGAAGAGACCACCGACATTCTAATCGCTTAGCAGTGCACACAGCGTGCAGCCGGTTTCGTTCGATGCTTTATTGCACGCTGTTTGAATTGATTTTATACCCTGTACTAGGTGTAGAAATGAAAAATGTGTATTATTTTAATTACTCCATACATTACACAATGTCGCATAAAATTTATCTTAGGACTACAACTTATATCCAATATAAATAAAATTTATCTTAGAACTACAACTTATATCCAATATAGGATTATTATGTTTTGTTTAACACTATTAGAATTTTAAAATTAATTCACTACTTTTTTGCTAATATTGAATATTTCATGTTCCATTTTCATCATTGTGTTCTTACATGCATATTAATAGGGTACTTTTAATTCGAGGATTACTGAGTACAGAAAATTCGTCCCTTTTTTGTTTGCTTCCAATTTGTGGATGATTTTAATTCTTTTTCCAATTGGCTTGTTGATAACACATGGCGACAATTGAAAAGTGATGCGCCGACATTCGGCGATGAAAACAAAATTTTGACACTAGAGCGAACATTTTACATAAGTAGACCTTTTGGTGACTTTAAAAAATAAAAATAATAAATTCGAACCTTTAGAAAAAATTGCTGTCTGATTTGAGTAGAGTACGGATAACTACACAAACTTTTATAGAGAATTCCTCTGTGTCAGAGCCCATAAAATATCCCCTTACGTCTTTTTGTCTGTCCTTTCGTCTGTCAGTTCATATGTATGATCATGACGACCTCACAATTTATGAGAGCTAGAGACCTATAATTTATTGTAAGTAGTAATACTATAAGCCTATGTACATATATATTATATACTAAATAATAAAATAAACAAATAAGAAAGCTCTACTCTAGGTTGCCCGACTAGGAGATCTCCTGAACCTTCCGAAAACCCGATATTGCAACACATGCCTTTTTGCATAGACATATGTATGCATATTGTACATACATATGCATATTGCAAGTAAAACATACACATGCATGTACGCGCACGGACGCATAAACACGCGCTGTGTTAACTGAGCAGTTTACGACTGTGCTTCGGCTACCAATGATACGGAAAATTTAATGTTTAATAACTATTTATGTATGTAGATGGACTTCCTTATTCAAACTTTCACAGCTTGATTATCATTATATTATTATATACGTTTTTAACAAAAATCAATTTTATATAAAAGTCCAATCAAACTAAAATAAATAATTGCAATAACCACAATATGGATATAATTTATCTCTTGCATAACGATTGACCAATTACCAAAAGCACGAGCAGCGGAAGCATCTAAATTCTAACTCTAATTCTAAGAATTCATAAATAAATGAGTGTGGGATAGCGAATTCCTAAGTAAAGTTATTAAGCTGAGCTGCTGAACTTCTGCTGAAAATTCATCCCCAATTTGTTTTTGTTGTTGTTATTCTTAGAATTTTCTAGATGCTTCTGTTGCTGCTACCACGTGCGTTTGTACGTAAATGTTTGGTAAACGTTTTGTTTAATAACATAATAGATTTCATCTATATATTATATTGACTTTATTTAAATTATATCTATGTTATACCTATTTTATATATACATATATACGTCCATATATATGTATGTATGTATATTGCAAGCAACGCATACATACACACGCACACATATACGCTCTGCTAACTGCGCAGTTTGCTCAGCGGCTGTGCTGGG
This sequence comes from Drosophila fulvimacula, assembly GCA_035045555.1. NCBI lineage: Eukaryota > Metazoa > Arthropoda > Insecta > Diptera > Drosophilidae > Drosophila > Drosophila fulvimacula. The sequence continues at coordinate 1,204,741 of JAWNOX010000160.1, read as the reverse complement.
ACAATATGTACATGCTATGGGAAACTAAATGCTTAATAACTTTTTTCGTAATTATATCATTCATATGAGTCTATTTGCCAAAGCACAAGTGTATAGTATTTGAAATACGTGATTTGGGAATTTGAAGCGAAGGGGTTGGTAGAAGCGCCGATCGCTGATATGAAGACCCGGGTCCGATTCACTAAGCTTGCCGTTACATTTTTTTTATGCAAGTTTTAAGTTAATTTAAAATTATATAATTCTATACAAACTGTGAAGTGCATTTGAAATCGCCGAGAGGCGGGGTTTAGGGTATTTCCCAGTCGGGCACCTCCGACTAGAGTTTGCTTACTTCTTTCTTGTTAAATTATATGCCGGAGTCCCCGAATTTTTCAATTAGTTTCATGGAAATTTTATACGATTTTGATTTTTTCTTATTTTTAAAATCGATTCCAATACGTGAAAAAGGATTTTAATGATAAATATGAATTTGAATATGTAGAAATTTATTCTAAAAATACTAAATTGGATTTTAATTTAATTGGGTATACGTAGAAATAAGCCAATGCTATTAAACCGCGTACTTATTAAACCTGAGAATATTATAGTTGAATTGAAAGATAACTGCACCCTGGTCTGTATCTAGATCACTTATGATCTTACGTTGAAATAACGAATTAATTCAATAAAATAAATATTCAATATTGGGTAATTTGACACAAAAAACATACATATATGATTAAAAATTTTCAGAGATCAAATAGGTATAAGTGGGGCTTTGTACTAGTGCATACGAAATGTATGTACGCTATTAGAATCAAAGAATTTTAATTTGGTTCCTAAAATGGTTTTTTAAGTATTTATTCATCAAATTTAAATTTTGCTTCGGTTGAAAAAAACAAATTTTGAGACTTCATATAACCGCGTTTCATTACATATAAATAAAACATTGTGGATGAAGTTGAATATACTTATCTTTATTTTATAATTGATTAACATAAGAACAATATGAATTTCACATATTTATTTGCTTATATATTTTAAATAGTATATGTATATGTTTATTGTCCTGTATTTCATTTATGAGTATTTCACTTGTTAATTGATAAATATGTGTTGTATATGTATATATGTATGTGTACTTACTTATAAGTAATTTAATTTCATTATTAAAATTAACAGGAATTTATATTTAATGATCAATGTATCATAGTTAATAGGTATAAGATAACAAATATTCATTTATATATATATATATATATATTCCTTTATTATTATTTCGTGAATTGAATATGTTCTTAAGTAAATGGATTATTGACAATAATCTGAAATTATATAAAAAATGAGGGAACTAAATTGTTTTCTTTTGTATCAATTTCAATTTTAATATAATATTTTAAAAATTATTTAGATGTATGTTCCCTGATTTTTATAACATATGTTTGCTTATCTTTCCTGATACAAATGTACTACAAATTATAAGCCAACTTTTTATTGGTTATCTTTAAATATTTATAGAATAATAGTCAAATAGAATAATTAATAGCTAAATTGGATTAGTGACTATTAGACGGTGGCTCTTAACCAGTTATTTTCATGATTTCACACACACACACGCGCGCACACACACACACACACACACACACACACACACACACACACACACACACACACACACAAACACACACAAACACACACAAACACACACACACACACACACACATATATATATATATATATATATATATATATATATATATATATATATATATATTACAAGCAATCGCTGTTGGTTGATGAACGAAATATAAGAGCCTCTCATGTCCGCACTTATTATGTTTAGTCTTTCACCACCATCAGGTAAAGTTCTGTGCGAAACCGCTTCTCAAATAATAATATATATGTATGTACATATATTTAAATACATATATGGGAGCAATTTCGCACGAAACCTTAAGGTGGTAAAAGATTACGTATAAGATAATACAATTTTGTCATTCCATTTTTGTTGTCCATATACAAGTTTTTATCTAATGCTCCTAGCGCGGCCCTATATTTAAAATGTACTTTTGAAGCCGACTGTCGTGTACGGACATTTGAGGTTTTAATATTTTGTTAATCAATCCCCTCTGTTCATCTGAAGATTCTCCATTTCGACGTGTCATGCAAAACTATTTGTATACCCTGAACCCATTGAAAATGGGAAATCAGGGAATAATATTTTTATGAAAATGTATGTAACAGGCAGAAGGAGACGTCGGAGACTCCATAAAGTATATATATCCTTGACAAGCTCGCCGAGCTGAGTTGATATAACCCTATCCGTCTGTCAGACGTTCGTCCATCCGTCCGTGTGGACACTTTGTAATTTTGATTTTGGATGCCACGCCCCCTTCGCCCTAAATTTGCAAAACACGTATTTCAAATACTAAGGACTTGTGCGTTAGCAAATACGCACATATGAATGTCATAATCAAACTGTAAAAATTTGAGCATGCGTATTTGTGTGTACATGTTGCTTGCAATATATATGTAAAATAATAATAGACGGCTTGCAATATCTTTTACAATTCCTCACTATATAAACCAAATTTCCCAACTATAAATTTATTACAACTGCAATGAAATAATTTAAATATGTATCTATGTGGACAAATATTTTCCAAGACACGCTCTTTGTTCAGAAATTTTACTTGGATTAATATACATACAAATAAATTTGGATATTCATAAGGAGTATAGTCCAAATTAAATTAAGTATTGTTCTCAGTATGTATGGCTTGAGAGCGAAAAGAAATGGGTAATGCAAATTGTAATTGATGTGAGATGTAAAATATTATATATTGGCGCTAATCCATTCTCTAATTATAGGTATCTACATATATTTTTGTATGTAAAAGAAAGTTGGTTAATTATTATCTAGAACGATTTTTGACCAATATTTATGCTAAGGAGTTTATATATACTTGGTATATATACGTGTATTAACATCCCAAAAACGAAAAGTTAAGCCTACATACATATACATATTTAAAATCCTCTGAAACTAATACATTTTTGGAGTGTTAGCATCAAAAAATTACAGTTACGGTGCCCTAGTCCCCTTCGATAGGATGGCTAAAATTATATATATCCACGACCACTGGATATATATATAAAGAAATAATAGAAAATTTGACATCGCCTCGTCTGGATTTGAACATAAACCTATGTACATGTGATACTGCATTTCAGGTCCTAGTCCCCTTCGATAGGATGGGCTAAAATTATATTTATCCACGACTACTGGATATATATATAAAGAAATAATAGAAAATTTGACATCGCCTCGTCTAGACTTGAACATAAACCTATGTACATGTGATACTGCATTTCAGGTCATGTCACTGCTTTTTACTGCTTGGAAAAGCGTTTTTATACTCATTCATAAAGTGAAATGAGTATATTGGGTTTGTGCAATGTCCATCTTGCTGTCCGTATGAACGCAATCCACTTATATGCTATTGAAGCTATTGAAGAGACTTGAAATTTGGAATATATACTTGTGTATACCCTCATCAGACAAAGTGTCAAGATTTTCCCGATACGCCCACTAGGGCCGTGACAAATTGGATAATTGAGATTTGGAACGTATACTCGCGTTGACATCCCAAGTTGAATAATCTATGGCGGATACATCTACACCCACACGGGGTGTGGCAAACCGCACGAGCTTATAGCTCCTACAGTTGTGTGCTAGAACCTTCAAAAGTGGATGGTAGGTTGCTAGTGACCTTCTCTATCGATCGGCCAAAAATTATTTGTACGCCCATTTTGGGGCGTGACTTATTTAAAAATACCTTGTAATTGTCTTATTCGTCCAAGTTACGTTGTCCTACACCCCTGTCATGGACTGGCCAAAAATTATATGTTTACGCCCAGTAGGGGCGTGGCAAATAGAACTAAATCAGTATTTTTCAGCTATAAACTCACAATTTATTAACTTTTTGTGCTTCTACCATTTTAATTGAGTTGCTAAATATTATAAATGTAAAAAAATGATCGGCGCGCGTCACAACGCAACTGAACCTCATAGTAACCAAGTAACTTAGTTAGGCATATGATTCACGCTGAATTGTTTTGTATTTATTATTTATTAAAACATAAAAAAATGTTTGCTGTGCAGCTGTGCAGCACATTTGTCAATTCCCTAAACGTTTTGTTGAATAACTTCTGTGTTACTTAACGGATTTTAATGAAATATTCAGCATATTAATTATATTTTCAACTGAATTGTAAGAAATTGGTGTATAGCAAAAACCAAAACTGTATTAAATATACATGACACTAAATACAAAATTTATATTATAATAGGATAATTAGGATAGGATAATTAGGGGTGTGGCAAATTGGTTTCTTGGAATGTTATGGAACTGGTAGCTTTCGGTGTGAATGAGTATTTTGCAGTCGGTAGCTCCCGACTGCACCGTTTTTACTTGTTTTTTTTTTTTTGACGATAGGCAGTACCAATACTTGTGAAACCAATAAAAAAAATGAATAAAAACCTCGCTTCGCCAAGACACGAACCAATTGTGTCTACTAACAGCGCCACTGAAGTGACCGAAAAACTGATTCAAGTAGAATATTATTATTTGTTATATCTTAGAAAATACGAAAATGCTTGCGGTTCTACTAAGTACTTTTGTCGATTAGCTAAACGTTTTGTTAAATAAATTCTTTTACTTACTGAATTTTAATGAAATTTACAGCAATCAATAGATTA